>JAVXUP010000356.1:0-520882 GCA_033070095.1 Escallonia herrerae
CAAAACACTGAAAAAGGTATAGACCATCAAATTGAACTACATCAGTTGAACACTAGGTATGATATCGACTGTGCAAGAAACAAAAAATAAAAATAAAAATAAAAATAAAAAATGAAGAACTTTACCTGATGATCCGGATTCTGAAAAACAAAACTATTGGGTTTTTTGACGTACACAAATCCATTGGTTGGATTCAAGAGACCTGCCAATATCTGTATAATCCGCGCCAAAATTGGGGAAACATAATTTGGCAGATTAATAAGCATCCATAAAAGAGAAAAGGAAAAAGCCTATCCCAAGTACAATTTGGGGAAATATGGAATGTACCTTTAAAAGGGTAGATTTGCCACAGCCATTGGGTCCAAGAAGCATCCAAAGCTGTCCAGGAGGTATTGTAAGCGAACAATCCTTGAGAATTGGTGTGCATTTCCCTTGCCTTGCGGTGATCGAATAGTTAAGATTTCGACCTTCAATTGCGTAACTCCGAGTAACATCAGTCCTACACAAGTAAGAAAGAAGAAAACACCCATTAAGTGCCGAGCAACAGCAAAAAATGTGCTTGATAAAATGCCGAAACGAAATTTGGGAACCTGGCGGGTGTATTGCAGTGAAGGAGAGGGAGTTCAGGTGCTGAGGCACGAATCACAGCTGCACAGTGACTTCTCATCATACTATCAGCTTCTTGGAAGCTCCCTCTAGACTGAGTTCCTTCACGGGAGCCTTAAGGACGCACCCCGCACCCTAACATCTGTCCGGTGAATTCAGAGAGATAAGTTTCTCTGACCAAAGTTGAACAAATATTTCTGACCAAAATTTTGTACCGTAAAAGTGAAAAAGAAACCCTGGGTTTGTCACTCACTAGTATTGTACTCCTGTAGACACGACACACACACACACACACACACATATATATATATATATATATATATATATATATATATATGGGAGCCGATCCACACCCACTAGTGGAGAAATAAAATTTCTCCACCAAACCGCTACAAAGAGTAGCGGTTGGTATTTTTGCTTACCACCAAACCGCTACTCTTTGTAGCGGTTGGTATTTTTTATTGTAAATACACAACCGCAACAAAGTGTTGCGGTTGCGCCCCACATGGACCCCCTCCCCCTTCCCCCCATGGCCCCCCCTCCCCCCTTCCCCCCGTCTCCCCCCACCCCCCACCCCCTGCCCAACCGCAACAAAGAGTTGCGGTTGGCCCCCTTCACCCACGTGGTGTCCCCCTCGGCAGCCACGTGGCCTCCCCCCTTCCCCCATGGCCCCCCTTCCCCCGTCCTCCCCTCGGCCGCCACGTGGCCTCCCTTTCCCCCCATGGCCCCCCGTTCCCCCCTCCCCCATGCCCCCCCCATGCCCCCAACCGCAACAAAGTGTTGCGATTGGCCCCTTCCCCCGGTCCCCTTCCCCCGCCACGTGTCCCCGTCCCCCTCTCCCCGCCACGTGGCATCCCCTCCCCCCGCCACGTGGCCCCGTCCCCCCCACCATGCCCAACCGCAACAAATTGTTGCGGTCCCCCACCCCCACCCCACGTGGTGTCCCCCCCCCCCCCCGTGATGCCCCCCATGGCCCCCCCCTTCCCCCTCCCGTGATGCCACGTGGTCACTCACGGATTTTTTTTTCCACTTTATAAACTCTCCTCCCCCGAACCCTTTCTTCCACTGACCCTTTCTTCCACTTTTCTTCCACTCTCCATCGTCTTTACGCTAGAAGCTCGGTGGATAACCGCTAGAAGATCGGTGGATTTTTTTTAAATATATCAAGTCAAAACAAGTAAGTATTTTTTGGGTTTTCCTGTAATTCAATTCAATATTAATTTCAAAGTTCAAAAATAGTCATTGTAGACTCAAATCAAAGATAACGAAAAATACAAATTGAAGGAAACAAAAATCAGATCAATCCGAGATCGGATGAGCGGTATTACATTTATAGATTCCAAAATAGCGATTTTTAGGGCGTCTAAATGAGGATTTTTCACAAATTTATAAAAAATAGCTAGAGCTAGATTTTGCCAAAGTGCAAAAAAGAGACCCTAGTTATTTTTAAAAGATCTATATCAGGGAAAAATTTCAGAGTTTTTCAAATACTGGAAAGGGGTTAACTGATACGCGGAACCTTGAAACTTTGCACTGTAATTTAAAATATCAAGCCAGCGCGATTTCGCTCAAAACTTTTATGAGAACCCTAGGATGTTGGGAAGTTCCATCCCCCAGGATTTCGGGCCATTCCGAAGTCGTTAGCTATTTTTTTGGCCGAACGGGCTTTTAAGCGCTCGATCCGGACACCGGTTCGGGATTTTTGGGCGAAAAGTCCGTAGAATACTTTTTAGATCAAGAATGAATTCGGGAAGCTTAAAATAGCATTTCAATGCACTTTTGAGATCGTTCTGATGCCAGGGGCATTTTGGTAATTTGCCACCCCGAGAGGGGTATTTTGGTAATTTTACGGTGTTAAGTTTTTCAAAGGACTTTTTAGTCCAGAAGTGTAAGTCAAACACCTGAAAGGTTGTTTTGAAGCCATCCCCCAGGATTTCGGGCCATTCCGAAGTCGTTAGCTATTTTTTGGCCGAACGGGCTTTTAAGCGCTCGATCCGGACACCGGTTCGGGATTTTTGGGCGAAAAGTCCGTAGAATACTTTTTAGATCAAGAATGAATTCGGGAAGCTTAAAATAGTATTTCAATGCACTTTTGAGATTGTTCTGATGCCAGGGGCATTTTGGTAATTTGCCACCCCGAGAGGGGTATTTTGGTAATTTTACGGTGTTAAGTTATTCAAAGGACTTTCTAGTCCAGAAATGTAGTAAAACACCTGAAAGGTTGTTTTGAAGCCATCCCCAGGATTTTGGGCCATTCCGAAGTCGTTAGGTATTTTTTGGCCGAACGGGCTTTTAAGCGCTCGATCCGGACACCGGTTCGGAATTTTTGGACGAAAAGTCCGTAGAATACTTTTTAGATCAAGAATGAATTCGGGAAGCTTAAAATAGCATTTCAATGCACTTTTGAGATTGTTCTGATGCCAGGGCATTTTGGTAATTTGCCACCCCGAGAGGGGTATTTTGGTAATTTTACGGTGTTAAGTTTTTCAAAGTTGTTTTGAGATGTTTTTTGGGTCGATAGCTGCCAGGGGGTATTTTGCTTAAGTTGGGGGTGTTTTGGTAACTCATCCCCTTTAAATTTTGATAAAGGAAATATTTGGTATATAATTGATGTAATACATTTAAAAAGTATGCTTTAAAGCGGTTTTGAGGTGTTGGGGCTGTAGCGGCCATCAGGGGGTATATTGCTAAATAACCATGTTGGCGCTAAATTTTAGGGAACTAGCGTAATTAAGCGTTCGGAGTGGTGAGAAGTGAGCAATTGTTTTAATACATTGAAATAATGAGATAATTACTTCGTGAGTTCCCTTCTTGTGCTTGCTGTCTCTTTCATTTGTCTGAGACTGAGATGAACATCCTGGAGCACAGGACATTATGTGAAAGGAGGTCCAGTGAAACATAATCACAGGCAAACAGGATGTAGGGCGCGCGAATCGAGTCAGTCGTGTCGATTGAGTCCAGTCAGTCCGGTCGGTGTCTGCATTGCATTTGACTTTATCATGACATTGTGATTTTGATGGCTTATATTTGATTGATGTTTAATTTGGCGATTTAGTGTTCACGTGCATTGTAGTTGGTCAGTCAGTTCGGTCAGTTCAGTTCATTCAATATGGTGATAATGTTATTCTGTTGGGCCTTAAAGCCGCTCAGTCTGACTAAAAGAAAAGAAAACATGTTGCTTGATCCATTGACATGGTTTCTAATGCTCTGTATCGACATGGTTTCTAATGCAGTCAGGACTGACAATCTGGCTCTGGTGACATCACTAGGGTTGGGGGTGTCACAAGTTGGTATCAGAGCCTAGGCATGTGATCCTGTAGAACTAGACATAAATATTAAGTGTGTACGGGGGCAGAAAGGTGTTGAAGTTACTTGTACCGTGTTGTAAGTCTGATGTGAGTTCATATGCCTTGCAGGAGATTATGGCTGGAGCTGGATGGATTGATGAGCACGTCATGGCCGGGGACGAAGAGGAGGAAGATCCCGAGGAGGACCCCTGGCCAAATGACGAGGAGCCCGAGGAAATAGATTTGTCCGGACCAGAGGATGGGGAGGAGGAACAGGAAGAGACTGAACCTGAGGTGCCGGTGGGATTTGTGAAGGTTGGTAACACCGTATACCGGACACATCATGTGGAGAACTTTTGGAAACGAAGGTATATTGAGGTAGTGAGGGAAAGGGATCACCTGGTGTATCAGGCGAAGGAGATGCGAGCCATGGAGGGGCAGGAGGTAGAAAAGTTAGAGCGACGTCGTCGTGAGGAGTTGGCACGAGCGAATAAAAGGGAAGAGTATACCTTTGATGCGGGGAGAAGGGTGGTTCGGATGATGCAGGATGGGTTACGAGAAACTCATCCGGCGAGGCCGATGCCGAGGGATCGGCGCGAAATGCTCCTCGATGAGGAGTATTGGTACATGGCACTCGCTCAAGAACGGAATAGATTTTCTCCAGATTAGAGCGAGAAGGAAACGGAGGGAGGGGTAATGTGTAAAAATGTATAAAGTTGACTACTGATGTGTAGGAATGGATAGCGTTGACTGTTGATGTATATCTTTGTATAACGTTAACTTTATGCTATAACTGTTGTCTGTACCAAATGTTAATTGTGTTTATGTTAGGAATGGCTCGTCAATTGTAGGAAATCTTGCTGCACAGCCAGCAGCGGTATTTGATGAAAAATATTTTCCTTAGCGATTTTTAGGGCGTCTAAATTAGGATTTTTCACGAATTTATAAAAAATAGCTAGAGCTAGATTTTGCCAAAGTACGAAAAAGAGACCCTAGTTATTTTTAAAAGATCTATATCAGGGAAAAATTTCAGAGTTTTTCAAATACTGGAAAGGGGTTAACTGATACGCGGAACCTTGAAACTTTACACTGTAATTTAAAATATCAAGCCAGCGCGATTTAGCGCGAAACTTTTATGAGAACCCTAGGATGTTGGGAAGTTCCATCCCCCAGGAATTTGGTTCATTCCGAAGTCGTTGGCTATTTTTTTGGCCGAACGGGCTTTTAAGCGCTCAATCAGGACACCGGTTCGGGATTTTTGGGCGAAAAGTCCATAGAATACTTTTTAGATCAAGAATAAATTCGGGAAGCTTAAAATAGCATTTCAATGCACGTTTGAGATTGTTCTGATGCCAGTGGGCATTTTGGTAATGCGTTGGTAAGCTAGGTTAAAGATCCATTTATAGTTTTGGAATGTAAATATTATGGATACTAAGTTGGTTTACGATTATATTTTGTTCTTAGATATATGGATTTCAACGCCGGACCTCATGATACATCAATCCTATACGATGACGATGACCACGTCGCGAGGCACGTATTTGACGGTGTCGATAGGGGTGTTTTGGAAACAATTCAAAGCACAAGTCACCACGATGAGTGGGTACTAAACGAGGAACAAATACAACTATTACACCGTCAAAATCTATCTATGTTCACCGATCCCGGGATTTGGTCTCGACACGACGATTGCCTTATATCCGCTCTAGTTGAACGATGGAGGAGCGAGACGAACTCATTTCACTTCCGGTTTGGTGAAATGACTATTACATTAGAGGACGTCGGATTTATACTTGGAATCCCATGTCACGGCAAACCCATTACTTCGAGCAAAACGTCTGCATCCATAGCGAAGATGGCTAGGCAGTATTTCCCGGGAATTCCGAGGGAAGCTCTTACAACGAACGGCATCAAACTTAAATGGCTAAGAGAGCAGTATGGCGTGCTACCGGATGAATACACTCCTCACGATTTCGTGACGTATACGAAAGCATTCCTTCTGTATATTATTGGAGCCATATTACTTCCGACGCATTCGAAAAACACGGTGCATCCGAAGTATATGGTGTTCTTGGAGGATCTTGAGGAGGTATACTCGTATTCGTGGGGTTCAGCTGTCCTTGCGCACCTATATCGAGCACTGCACAAAGCATCGAGAAAGAGTGCAAAGTCCATTGCCGCCTGCCTCACTCTATTACAGGTTTGAGCATTTATTGTCTTGGTTGACGTGTCAATATATTCGTGCATCAATGTGCTAATTCCAGATAATGTTTGCATTCACAGGTTTGGTCTTACGAGAGGCTACCCACGGGTCGTCCACAACCGCGGGAATATTCTGATGAGACGTGGCCTAGGGTGTGGGCCTGGGGGCCTACGACCAACCGGAGGAGACGGGTAGACCCGCACCACCATCTAAAGTTCTATCGGGGGGAACTAGAGATACTCAATGCATCCCAGGTGACGTGGCAGCCATATAGCAAGGTGATGCATCGGTTGGATGAGTGGTGTTGGCAACTTCCGGTGTCGTACGTGCTGGCAGGTTTGGTTCGGGTGCCGCTTATTCACTTCGAAGTATGTGAGTTTCAGATGCCCGATCGAGCTATGAGGCAAGCTGGCTGTCTACAAGGGATACCAAAACCCGCTGTAGACATGCGGTCGTACAGGAGTGGTCGAGGGCCGAACTTCGAGGTGCCTGATGCCTTGAATTTGTTGAGCGACGAGGTGCAACAGTGGAATACCTGGCAAGAAACATATGATAGCCTTGTATCGCTGAAGGCCGACAGCATCAGCATTGAGGAGTACCTGCAATGGTTTCTCAAGGTGACGCGCACGAGGGTGAATCGCCCTTCCCAGGCGAGGAAGACATCGTATGCGCCACGTGAGATCTATGACCAGTTCTGGGCATTGAACATTGTAAGTCATGCTAGTGTTGTTTCAATTTTTATTTGCGCACCTTATCTACCATGCCTGAAATGATTAGCCATATTTTGTATGCATGTTTTTTAGGTTGACCAGGGCACTGAGGTGTTCAAGCAGCTGGAGGGGTTTGACTGGTTTGTCGCGCAGGCTCCTGACAATCTCAAGAGGTCCATTGAGAGGTACAAGACTGAAGTTCAAAACTTTAGTCTTGCGTACCGGGGTTACCAAGGGGAGCCGTCTAGTCGCTTGCCTCCTGACGCGTACGACTATCAGCCCCAGAGTCAGGTGTGGGAGCCGTCTACTCGCTTGCCTCCTTCCGCGTACGACTCTCAGTCCCAAAGTCAGGTGTGGGAGCCGTCTACTCGCTTCCCTCCTGACGCGTACGACCATCAGCCCCAGAGTCAGGTGTGGGAGCCGTCTAGTCGCTTCCCTCCTGACGCGTACGACCATCAGCCCCAGAGTCAGGTGTGGGAGCCGTCTAGTCGCTTGCCTCCTGACGCGTACGACCATCAGCCCCAGAGTCAGGTGTGGGAGCCATCTACTCGCTTGCCTCCTGACGCGTACGACTATCAGCGCCAGAGTCAGGTGACCCAAGTAGGAATCCAGGCATCGCGCCCAAGCATCCGGTCGGATAAAGGACAACCGACGAAGCCATTGAGTCCGGCCAAACGGGATTGGATCGACCGGCACTACTTTGGGCATGAGCCAATCGCTACAGCAGACTTTCCAGTTTCAGGATTCCTAGCTCACTCTGATCTAAGACTGTTGGCGCCAAACACAGATATTTCAAATTTTCTTATTGACGCGTATATAGATCTGCTCCGTGTTAGAGAGCTAAATTATAACACCTGCCAAACTTTGAAGCTCAACATGTATGCCTCTTTTGTTATCCCCTTCATGGTGAATAGCATGAAGGAGTTCACAGAATGGAGGAGGACGCGAGGGACAAGCAAGGGTGAATGGAGACCATCTGCAAACGTGCTTTCCTACTTGAACGCGGACTATCAATGTCACGCAGCTGAGGCGAACCTAATCATGCTACCTGCTCTTCATGCAAGCCACTTCTTCCTATTAGTTCTTTTTCCAGAGAATAAAGTGGTCCACATATACGATAGCCTAAGGGAAGACGGACCTGGTCGGCAGCTGGCGCAGGTGTACTCCACGTACATCAATGCGGTGGTTAGTTTATATTTCTTGACCTTCGCTCATTGTCTATTCTTCTTGTTATATAGGCTTGATATCCTTTTTTATTGTTGGATGCAGACTACTATCATTCCACTAGCGTGCCGACATTTTAAGGGGAAAGCCATCACGAGCAAAACAATGATTGATCCTTGGACGGTCGTGACAATACAAAACCGACCAAAGCAATATAACAGTCATGATTGCGGGATTTACGTCCTCAAGTACATGGACTACATAGCTCGCTCGGATGTGCTCGAATATGATACGTGGTCTCGAAACGATGCCCTGACGTTTAGATATAGGATAGCCTGGGAGCTGAAAAAGGGTGTAGCTAGACGCCTTCCTTACCATTATCCTGATATGTAATAGACGTTCGTATGGATTATTATTACTATTGTTGGATTTTGGATATTAAGCTTTGAATTGAATTAGCCTTATTATTACTATTGGTGCATTTTGGACAAATGGGCTAACTAGCGTGCCCAAGGTGCAATGAGCAAAAAAAAAGTGACAAAAAAAACGACGTAATTTTTCGGAAGTTATGAATTGGGCCCTAAAGTGTGCCCGAACAGTGCCTTCGTAGGAAAATCCAAAAAATAATGTGTCTCGTTTTTTTCCGAAATTGATACAAATGGGCTAACTAGCGTGCCCAAGGTGCAATGAGCAAAAAAAAAGTGACAAAAAAAACTACGTAATTTTTCGGAAGTTATGAATTGGGCCCTAAAGTGTGCCCGAACAGTGCCTTCGTAGGAAAACCCAAAAAATAATGTGTCTCGTTTTTTCCCGAAATTGATACAAATGGGCTAACTAGCGTGCCCAAGGTGCAATGAGCAAAAAAAAAGTGACAAAAAAAATTACGTAATTTTTCGGAAGTTATGAATTGGGTCCTAAAGTGTGCCCGAACAGGGCCTTCGTAGGAAAACCCAAAAAATAATGTGTCTCGTTTTTTCCCGAAATTGATACAAATGGGCTAACTAGCGTGCCCAAGGTGCAATGAGCAAAAAAAAAGTGACAAAAAAAATACGTAATTTTTCGGAAGTTATGATTCCACAAACCAAATCACAAATTTAATCATTATAAAAGTTCAATTTATACAACTGAAACATTAACCCTAACACTCATCATCATCATCGTCCTCTTCGACCATACTGCCAGGTTCGATACCTAACACTTTATAATGGTTTCTCTTGTCATGATCAGTCATCTTATTACACAACGCACACTTTCGCAATTTTTTTTGACCCGTTGCTTCTTCAATCGGATTCTTCATGCGTATTGCTCGTTTTCGCCCTTTTGTTTGAGAAATAATCGGATCAAAAATGTCGTCCTCCTCACCTTGCAGGCTAGTGCCGTCAATGACTGGCTGTGAAGCTCGATTGAGCGGTCTGTCTCTTCTTTCTGGTAATGCCGCCCTAAACTGTGCAAGGTTAGCCTTATCCCGTGCGGCTGCTTCAACTTGATACCTGTACCCATCGAATGTTGACGCTGCATCCAATGATAAACCGTGCATGATGTTACAAAGGTGATTATATCGCAGCGTCTCAGATTGCTCGAAATCAACTGAAACATTGGGCACGTAAGGAATGTGACCGTGGACTCTATTGGCTTCCTTCGTCCACCGTTCCAAGATATACTGTGGAGGGATTTCATGAGCATTCTTGGCGCTAAAAACCCTCAACGCGTGTCGACAAAGTATACCTTTATGCTCAAACAGTTGACAGTTGCAATTAACCAACCCGGTGTCCTTACAAACTGCAACGGTAAAATGTCTTCTGCTCCTCGGAGCCGACGAAGAGCACGGATTGGCGAAATTCGTCACATTTGTCAACGCATAAACCTTGAGATCTCTGGTGGAATACTCATGCAACTTTGTCATGCTATATTGATTCGACTTTAGCAGTTCCTCTTGAAACTGTCTAAACATTTCCTTCGTATAGACTTGAGCCGCATGAGCCTCCAAAGGTGAAAAGACTACTATGGCTCTTTCTTTGTAAACTGTAGCCGCGTCGGCTTCTCTCTCAAGGAAAAATTGCCTGTCAAGAGCTTTCTGCATCTCTAGTACGAACTCTTGTATACTAGAAGAATGGCCTACGTACCCATCAAAGAATGCATTCATACCTTCGCTTCTCGAGGTCGTAGTCATTCCGGCTGCAAAAAACTGCTTGGTGTAGGCACCGACCCACTGTGTCTTGATCTCATACAACGATTGTAACCATTCATGATTGTGCAAATAGTAGTCATCCATTAACTTGGCCCACCTCTCCTCGAACACGTCTACCGTCAATGATTTCTTCACACATGTATTAAAGTCAGTCTTGAATGTCGGATGGTTTGCATATACATTGTGAAGCCGTTCGGGATACTTGTTGCTTATGTGCCATGTGCACAGGCCATGGTGAGTATCTGGAAGGACCTTAGCGATTGCATTTTTCATTGCCAGATCTTGGTCGGTGATGATGGTCTTTGGAGGAACATGATACATTGCTTTAAGCCACGTTTCAAATAACCACGTAAATGACTCCTCCGTCTCATCCCTAAGCAGGGCAAAGCCAAACAAGATTGACTGATAGTGGTGGTTCACCCCGGTGAACGGAGCAAAAGGCATAGAGTACTTATTTGTGCGGTATGTGGTGTCAAACGTCACAACATCCCCAAAATTTTGGTAAGCAGCTCTAGAACGGGCATCCGCCCAAAATATAGTACTAATGCGGTTCTCATCATCCAGTTGGAGACTATAGAAAAAGCCAGAATTCTCACTCTGAAGGTGCCTAAAGATATCAAGTGTAGCTTGAGAATCACTCTTACCGAAAGACTCTCTCCTCTGAACACGAAGTTCATTTCGAAGGTCTACTTCGTTGAAACTCAACTTGTCAATCCCCCCAACCTGGCTTGAGAAAACCCCCATCATTCTAGAAGGTGGAATTTTAGCCTCGTCCATTGTAAATATCAGTTGTCTGTGTGCCGCGCTTATTTCTCGGTGTTGATGAATTTGACTAATCTTACTAGGGGTCATCAACTGATGATTATGGCTCAACTCCACTCCCGTCACAACCCAATGGCTTTCATTTCTCCGGTGTACTGCATACACATGGGCCTTGCAGCCGGTACCCGGAAATGTGTCCCGTTTTCTTTGTCTTGTTGGCCCTTCGTCACTGACCTGAACAACCGGGGGTACATACGGTGCTCCTCTATGACACTCAAATAGTCTTCCACAAATTTGATCTGTATTCGCCCGTTTTCTACTCGTCTTAATTCTAATACCGAAACCTATCGTTTTCGAATATGCTCTATAGTATGCTTCAACTTCGTCCAGTGTTTGAAAAACTTGACCCAAGTAAGGTGGATCAGAACCTTCACAAAAAGTATTTCCTCCAGTTGCATCCATATTGATACTGAAATCTAAAAAATAAAAATGTATATCATTCTCAACAAGTCATAGAATTAAATAAAAGAAAAATAAAAATTATTTCCTCCAGTTGTGTTACAATGTTCAATCACCAAAATACCCCCGGTAAGCGACAAATTATCGAAATGCCCCCGGGGGTTTATTATCACCCTAACGCCCCAAACCAGCTTCAAAACAATCTTTCAGGTGTTTTACTTACACTTCTGGACTAAAAAGTCCTTTGAAAAACTTAACACCGTAAAATTACCAAAATACCCCTCTCGGGTTCCGTAAAATTACCAAAATACCCCTCTCGGGTTGGCAATTTACCTAAATGCCCCATGGCATCAGAAAATCTCAAAAGTGCTTTGAAATGCTATTTTAAGCTTCCCGAATTCATTCTTGATCTAAAAAGTATTTTACGGACTTTTCTCCAAAAAATCCCGAACCGGTGTCCGGATCGAGCGCGTAAAAGCCCGTTCGGCCAAAAAATTAGCCAACGACTTCAGAATGGCCCGAATTCCTAGATCTTTTAAAAATAACTAGGGTCTCTTTTTTGTACTTTGGCAAAATCTAGCTCTAATTATTTTTTATAAATTCGTGAAAAACTGTCTAATTAAGTTTTCACCTTTAGCGACAATTACGTTTCGTATTCACATTAAACAAACATAGTGTTGCACCTTAGGAACACACATGGCGTTAAAATTTATTTCCTTCATTGACCGTAAAATTTTACAATGTTCAATTACCAAAATACCCCCGATGTAGATGAGCGGCAAATTACCGAAATGCCCCCGGGGGTTCATTATCGCCCTAACGCCCCAAACCAGCTTCAAAACAACCTTTCAGGTGTTTGACTTACACTTCTGGACTAAAAAGTCCTTTGAAAACCTTAATACCGTAAAATTACCAAAATACCCCTCTCGGGGTGGCAATTTACCAAAATGCCCCCTGGCATCAGAAAATCTCAAAAGTGCTTTGAAATGCTATTTTAAGCTTCCTGAATTTATTCTTGATCTAAAAAGTATTTTACGAACTTTTCGCCAAAAAATCCCGACCTGGTGTCCGGATCGAAGCGTAAAAGCTTTCGGCCAAAAAATAGCCAACGACTTCAGAATGGTCCAAATTCCTAGGAAATGGAACTTCCCAACATCCTAGGGTTCTTATAAAAGTTTCGCGCGAAATCGCTCTAGTTTGATATTTTAAATTACACTGCAAAATTACAAGGTTCCCTGTATCAGTTAACCCTTTTCCAGTCTTTGGAAAAATCTGAAATTTTTCTCTGATATAGATATTTTAAGAATAACTAGGGTCTCTTTTTTACACTTTGGCAAAATGTAGCTCTAGCTATTTTTTATAAATTCATGAAAAACTGTCAAAAAACACGAATTTTAGACTATGGTAAGAACAATTTAAGCATAACACAATTTAAACAATCCATTGGTAAGAACAATTTGAAATTAACATTGAATTATAAGAAAATTCAAATTACTTACTTGTTTTGACTTGATATATTTAAAGAAAAATCCACCGATCTTCTAGCGAAAAAATCTACCGATCTTCTAGCGTAAAATTTTTTGTTTGTATTGTTGTGGAGATTATGTAGGTGAGATATGGAGTTAGAAGACAGTCGGTAAAGATGATGGAGAGTGGAAGAAAGGGTTCGGGGAGAAGAGATTATAAAGAGAGAAAAGTGAGGGAGAGAGATGAAAGAAGACAGAGAAAAAAAAAGTCCGTGAGTGAGCAGTAGTCAAAGGCTGCGAAAGAAAAAAAAATGGCAGAAGACTTTGCGTCCAAAGCTTTAGGGGGGAGGACACCACGTGGCATCACGGAGGGGGAAGAGGTGGGGCCATGGAGGGAGGGGGGAAGGGGGCCATGGATAAGAGGCCAACCGCAACTCTTAGTTGCGGTTGGGTGGGGGGGGGGGGGAGGGGGGCGGGGGGAAGGACATGAGGGGTGGGTGGGGGGAGGGGGGAAATGATTAGCAACCGCAACAATTTGTTGCGGTTGGGTGGATAATATCCACTAGTGGGTGTGGATCGGCTCCCTATATATATATATATATATATATATATATATATATATATATATATATATATATCCTAAAATGGCCTCCCTCTCACTAGCTAATCCCTAGCCGCCATGGCTGCCAGGATTCCGTTGCCGGAGTATCTCACGTACGAGTCTCTCTCTCTCTCTCCCTCTCGCTGATCTTTCAGATTGATGTTCTGTTCGCCGGATTTTCAAGGGCTGATTCAGAAAGTCTAATCGAGGGACCAAGAAGGTATAAAAAAAAATTGATGGCTAACGTAACAGAATTGTTCAATTTGAATAGTAATTATTTAATTTTGCTTCTCGTAGATTTATTTAACTTGATAAGATTAGTCAAGAACGAATTAATAATCTTGCATGAAGAAACTTAACTTTTACTTTATAGATGTATTACTAATGTGATTATTAACTGTACGAGACTTACTATACAAATTTTAACTTAAAAAAAAAAGAACCTTGATTAATTCGTGTTTTTTTCGTAATTTGGAGATTTGAAATATCGAATTTGGAATAACGAAGATGGAGCAAAAGAATAAGAAAGAAGAAAACTATGACGACCGGTGGCATAAAAAATAAAAAATACAACAAAACGAAATCATAATTAAGTAATATTACGAGATAATAGCATTTGTGTAAATATAAAAAAATTCAAAAGTTTTTTTTTGGGTGGGGGGGGGGGGGGTGCCATGGCCCCCGGTCATGCAACAATTCCGCCCCTGCATATTTCATTCATTTACTTGGAATTACGCGTCATCCGTTTGATTTCACTCTTTCACCGCACAATCATTTTTACCCAGTAGGATACATTTCTCTTCGAGTGTTTTTCAATCTTCTCGAGATCCTTACGGCATTAGAAATAGAATTCCATGTCCATTACATTGGATGAGTTGTTGCCCCCCTATGGTAAGCGCATGAAAATGGATTTTGGTGTAACACCTCTTATTCGACTAACTATATAAGGTAAGATTGCGGCACTTGATACTAATTTTTTTTTAAAAAAGTAATATAAAATAAAAAAATAATAGATAATAACTATTTTGAAGGGCATGTTTGGTTTTTACATGTTAAACACTTATATATCATGCTTGATTTTTTTAAATAAATTTTAAACAATTTTATATTGTGCATGAGGTTATTTAAAATTTATTAAAATATAGTTAAAATATAGTCTAAAGGCCAAGTTTGCTTTTAGAAAAATATCATATTACTACCTTTATTCTTACACATGCAACACGATAACTACCTATCTAGAATTTTGACACTTGACATTTCATAATTTTTTTTAAAAAAATGACACAAAAGAAAAGTTTAAACAGTAAAGAACTACTTATAATGACATGTCCAGTTTCCATAGTTTAAATTGAGATTTTACCAAATGTGATAATAAACACTTATACGTGGATACTTGATTTTTTTAAAAAAAATCATATTATTAACTTTATTTTTGTACACGTATCGCGTGTGACACGTTGACTTATTCTATTCTTAACGCAAATATTTACTCCAACGGCGAGCCCTGCCGCCGTTCTTTTAGGATAGAGAAGTTTTTTTCTTCTTCTTCTTCTTCTTCTTTTTTTTTTTGGAGTGAGATTTTTTAGAGAGAGTAAAGAAGAGAAAGGGGAAGAAAGTTCGAACTTCTTTCTCTCCAAATCTTTCCTCTCAATATTGGAAAGAAACAGAGAGAAATGAGACTCTTGTAAGTAATACTTTCATAATACCCATATTATCCTTGTAATAATGAACGCTAATTTTTTATAATTTCCAAGTCCTAGAGTTTCTTAAGAAAACTTACCAATTTAATTAGATACAGATGATTATTTTCGATGTTAGAATTAACTGATGCTTGATTGTTTTGCTTTTGGTATGACGTTAATTAGATTTGGATGTCAAGATGATTTTTAGTCAACTCATTGCTAGTCTGTGTGTTTCTTTATTGTGTCATTAACCAGTGATGTAAGACTTATTACATTAGTTAGTATGAAACTTTGTATGCTGTCCTTGATGGCTAACTTGTTTTCTTGTCAGAATCATGTTGTTTTAGGATCATATTTCAAAGTCTTTATAATGATCACAATGTGATATAAGGGTACATATATTTAGTATTTTTTTCTTTTTTTTCTTTTCTGTAGAGAAATACAAGAAGAAAGAAATTGTCTACCCTTCTCTTTCATTCTCTTCGTTCCTTTTTCTTTTCTCTTATCTTAAAACTCAAAAACAGACAAGGGTGATATTTAGAGATTCCGCACCTTAGAACTACTCTGAATGACTTTCATCACCATTCCGTCGATTCACCTCCTCTTTTGGTTAATTAGTAATTTCTACCATCAAATCTGTATTAACCACAACCTTTTTAATGGGAATAAGCAAAGAAACTCAAAATGCAAATATGAAATAAGAGAGATTGTTATAGCAAAACTCTCTAATGCAACTTTATTCACTCATTTATGTATGCCGGAGGTACACGTTTATAAGATCAAATGGATTTCTCTAGACATGGATTTCTCGAGACTAATATTGGAAAATGAACATACACCTTAGCATGGACATTCTGAAAGTCTAAGACTAAATTACACATAGTTAATCCTAACACCAACAGTTAAGTGCATTTTCTAATACTCCCTTTTAATGCATTTACTTTACAACTCCAATTGTCGTTCTGAGATAATAAAATACGTCATTTGCAAGTGCCTGGGTAAATATTTTCTCATTGCTCTCCAATGGTGCAATGCTCTTACTTTGTCATCCCTTCTGATATTGCTTCTCTGATGAAATGATACTTATAGCAATATGCTTACTTCGATCATGACTAATAGGTTTCTTTCCCATTGCAATAGTTGATTTATTGTCACAATACAAGGTCGTTCCATCTGCTTGCTTTCTCCAATGTCTTCAAGAGTTCTTCACAATGAAATTGCTTGTAATGTTGACTTTGCAGCAGCAATATACTCCTCTTTTGCTAAAGATTGAGCCACACTTTTCTGCTTCTTCGAACCCCATAAGCATATATTTGAACCAAGAGAAAAAGCATATCATGAGGTGTTGTTCATGTCATTAAGGCAGTCTGCCCAATCGTTATCCGTATAACCAACCAACTTTGATTCTTCAGTTGCTTTATACATGATTCCATAATTTAGTGTCCTTGCAAGTACCTCAAGACCCTTTCTGCGATTCCATAATGCTTTTAACTAGGATTTTGCATATACCTTGAAAGTAAATTTGTAGCAAAAATAATGTTCTGTCTAGTTGTAGTGAGATATAAGAGACTTCTAACTAGACTTCAATATCTTGAAGCGTCAGCTTTCTTACTTCCATCCTCTAACCTTAGTTTTTCACTTGAAACTAAAGGAGTGCGAACTGATTTAAAGCCAGCCGTACTAAACTTCATAAGACTTTAATTCCCAAGAAATAATGCAGTAAACCTAAGTCGTTCATTTCATAAGTATGCATCATGTTCTTCTTGAAGCGTTGAGTCATTTTTGTCATTGCTGGTGGTGGCAATCAAGTCATCAACATACACTGAATAATGACAACATCAGCTCTTTCTCTCAAATATATAATGTCGGCTCACTCTTTCTTTTCTAAAAACCTTTTTGTTAAAATATGTATCTATTTTGTTGTACCCAGCATGGGGAGCTTGCTTCAACCCTTATAAGGCCTCTTTCAGATTACAAACTTTATTATCTCCCTTTCACAAAGAACCCTTAGGGCTGCTTCACATTACTTCATTGTCTAGCACCCCATTCAAAAAAAATACATATATATGTACATATATATATATATATATATGTACACACATATATATATATATATATATGTATATGTATAGCAGTAAGACTTATTAAAGTTCTTATAATTTTATGTCTTGCTGCAAAGGTTTCTTAAAAATCTTTGCATTTTGGACGAAGCCTCTTGTCCCATGAGCCTTGCCTTATGCTTCTGAATGCTTACATCTTGATTAAGTTTTGTCTTATATATCCATTTATGAAACACCTTAGATGTTTGTATAAAAAAAATTCCCTGCCAAGCACGAATGCCAAAGGCAGCCACTTTTCTCCCTTTTTAAGATAATCCTTCTTGCATGAAACTATATAGGGAATGAGGGAGGTTAGTGATCATGAGCTAGGGTCTTTTAGGCTATATAAAAGGAAGAGGGGGGTATTTAAGGGTCAAAAGCAGAAGAAAAATCTGAAGAGAGGGAGAGTTTTAGTGAGCAATATAATAGCATTCAAAGTGGATTTTTGGACATAAAAATTGGAAGAACATTTGGTAAGTGTAAGTGTAAGCCAAATGTAGTTATTTTCATATATTTTGGGTGAGATTGGGTGATAATTTATGAGTTTTATGTGTGTTTGTGCATTTAATTTAGTGTGTGTGCAGGGGTGTGTGTTTTGTGCGTGTGTTTGTGTATGGAATTCAGTGAGTGTGTGCATGTGTATGTGAATATATACACAGTGTGTGTGTGTGTGTGTGCATGTGTGCGCGTGTAAAATTCAGTGTGCGTGTGCAGATTTATGTGAGTGAAGTGTGTGCATGTGTGTGCGCATAAACAATGTGTGTTTCAATGTGTGTCTGTGTGTGGGTAAACAATGTGTGCATGCACAAGAGAGAGATAGAGAGAGAGAGAGAGAGAGAGTGTGTGTGTGTGTGTGTGTCTTATGTGTGAAACTCAGTGTGTGCAAGGGTGTGTCTGTAAGGTGTGTGCATGTGTGTATAAGTATCCACAGATTTTGGTGCGCGCGCGCGTGTGTCAAGGAAAGTAAATGGTGGGTGCAGTGTCCCGGTGTGTGTAGGTGTAGTGGTTCAGCCAGGTGATGTGTGTGTGTGTGTGTGTGTGTGTGTGTGTGTGTCAACAGGTGCGAGTGGACTAGGGTTCTTGAGGTATGAGAAGAAAATGTCACTAAAAGTTGATATTTTCCCTAACAACCTGGATTTTATTTTTAAAAGTAGTTATGCTCTGATTTTGCCTAAGTGCAAAATAGTAACCCCTATCATTTTATGATCTATATTGTGGAACTTTTCTGGATTATTCCTCGTCCACGAATGGTATTAAAATGATTTTATCAGGAAAAGAAGTTTTTGATTTATTGAAAATAGTAAATCAAATTATTATTTTTTGAAATTTTATGGTAATCTCGTGCTGCTAAGACACTCTAGTGTCTAAAATTTTATAATGTTTTAGTATCGTTTATTATGTTTAGTAATTTTAGTCGCCTTGTGCGCATTAAGTATCCGGGAGGGGGGGAGGATTTGAAAATAAAAGATTATTTTCCCCAAAGGTCTTTTTGGTTTGAAATCAGTCTAATATAAATATAAAACTATTTTGAAATGTTTTGAAAGTGTTGCTGGTTGTGATGGCCAGTAGAGGTATTTTAGTAATTTCTCATATTCGAAGGATGATTTAGTTGACTTGTGCGATTGAGCCGCATTGACTAAAATAACTATAGGGACTATCCTAGTTATATTTTCTTACTTAAATGATTCGTGTGAAAATGCACTTTCTGAGTTTGCATTGTAATTGAGTTTAGTTGTGTTATGATCTTATGGCCTTTGTTGATCTTTACTGTTGTTACTATTTATTGCTTTAGTAATTATCGCTTTGCATTATTGTTTTCATTTGCATAAGATGAGCATAGTCATGAGTGTTTCAATCCTTGTCCAAAGATGAGATGAACATGTTCGGTTGGGCTTTGTAACAAACGTGATTTGTGACTATAATCACTAATGATGTCAACCCTCCTATTGGACTTTCGATTCATTGATGTCCTTAGATTTCATAATTGTTCCTTGGATATCCTCTGAATGAATCGTACGTTGTGCTCCCCATACTATCTTCACTCGGATTTTTGCTAATTCCTTTTTAATTATTTTCAATTGCTAAGTATGAGCATGGTGAACCATCTAGGAAGGGTAAAGAGAAGGTGTACTGATGTAGATGATGTGAAGCTTCGTACTACTTCCATTGCGCTCATTTGGGAAGATTTATGTAAGGACGTGTTTTATAGAGTCCGCTAATTATGTTTGATGGTTTAGTTGCTCTTTTATTTCGCACATGATTTTTATAACGTAGTCTTTGAATGACATCTCAGCTCAATGATGTCACTGGGGTTGAGGGTGTTGGAATTTAACTCCAGTGACATCTCTTCCTTGGTGACGGTCAACAAGCATCCAGGTATTGTTCTTCTTAATCGTGGTCATCTTTTCTTCCCTTGCCTTGACCCAAAGTTCGTGTTGCTCTGCTTCTTCAAAGCATTATGGCTCTATCATTGTAAAATTACAGGATTCATATATTTCAAAAATTCTGCTCATTCTTCTTGGAGGAAATTTTAAAGTTGATTGGTTTGATGAAGCAGCCTCACTTTGCAAACTTGAAGTCGATGGAGGTGATTGTGGAATAGGTTCAACTTCATGTGGTTCAGAAGCTTTGCCTTGCTTCAAAAATAGAATATATGGTGTCTCTGTCTCCTTTTTCTCCTTCCAATCCCAAGAAGCTTGTTCGTTAAAGATGACATCTATACTAACAAAGTTGTTGGTTTCCACATTGTAAAGCCGATAACCTTTGGTTGAAGAATCATCAACAACAAAAATACATTTTATATTTTTCTTAACAAACTGCTCAATTTTTTGAATGGAATCTGAGCATAATAAATGCTCCTAAAAATTCTGAAATGTCTTAACGAAGGTTTGATGCCACTCCAAGCTTCAAGCAGAGTCTTATACTTCACAGCTTTTGTCGGACATCAATTAAGACTATAAACTGCTGTGTTAATAGCTACTGCCTAAAAAAGATTGGGCAAATCCTTCTTGACCATCATCTATCTTGCCATCTCTAAAATTGTTTGATTTTTACGCTCTACGATTCCATTTTGCTATGGACTATATCCAGTTGTTAGTTGTTTCCAAATGCCTTAACTTTTACAGTATTCTTCAAACCCTTTAGAGGTATATTCACCTCTCTGTCACTTCTAATTATTTTCATGTAACAACCACTTTGTTTCTCGATAAGAGCTTTAAAACTTTTAAAAATAAACCCAAGTTATTCGAGAGTAATCATCTACAAAGAGTAAAAAGCACCTCTGTTTTGTTCGCTGAAAGAGGGTGTTTCCATCCTTCCACATAACTATCAGTAGGGACCAGCTCCTACGGTGACTTTGCTCTCCAAGAACTTCTCTTTGGAAATGATGAATGATGTTGTTTTCCGATGATGCATCCTTCACATGGATTTGACGTGGTATTAATTACTAGTAAACATTTTACCATACTCTTCTCTTGGAGCAACTTCAACTCATTGAAATGAAGATGGAAAAATTCTTGTGCCATAGCCAACTCTCTCTAGTAACTTCGGCTTTGTAAGCAGAAAGTATTCCACATTCAAAGTCAATTGGAAGATTTCTCTTTTCTTCCATTTCAACAATTGCATCGATCAAAAAATTTACAGCAACGATTTATAAAATGTAAGTGGGGTAGCCATTTTCTATAACCTGCCACTAAGCAAATTTTATTTTAAGTCGGGCACGTACATACATCATGAATGTATTTGATTCCTGTTTTAGTACTGATAGAAATGGATCCCTTTTCTCTTGTTTCTACCAGTGATCTATCATCACTCAATCGTACCTTAGGCATGACTATAGTATCCATGTCAAGAAACATTTTCTCATTTCCTGACATGCGATTACTACAAGCATTGTCAAGGTACAAATGGTTTTGGATTCCTTTGAATCTATTTGCTTGTGAAAAATAAATTCCTTTCACAATCCTTTTCTTCTGAAAATTTTGCTTGATCATCTCCTTTTACTATGCAATTCATCTCGACATGCCCAGATCTTTTTCAATTATAACATTGAGCCTTTCCCCGATAACATCAATTTGATGTAGTACGATTATTTTTCTTGCAAATCTTACAAACTGGCTTAAAGTAATAAAGGGTCAAACCCTTTTGGCTTTGGCCATCAACTTCTTTGTTGGGTAAATGTTTTTTTTTCTTCATTTGAACGCATCTTGACTTGGCTCCTTTCGGGTTCAAAACTTTTAGAAAACCTTTGCTGCAAACTGATGGTCAGCTTGGACTAAAAAGCACTCTCATAAGAAGGATTAGCATATCTTAATTTCCTTTGTTCATGGGATTGTAAAGGACCCATTAGTTGCTGGAAGATAAGGTGCTAAGATTCTTCTTTACTTCATAATAGCAACATTATCATCATATTTTTTAAGTAGGCTAATCAAAACTTTCTCAACTATCTTCTGATTAGTAATTTTCTCCCCATAATTTTTTATGAGTAACTCTTAAGGAAAAATTCCTTCATGGTTTCAAAATCTTTCATTTTTTAGATTTTCGAATTCTCAGCGAAGAGATTGAAGTTTACAGGTTATTACCTTGCTATTTATTGCCTTGAAATTCTTGCTGCAAGGTTTCCAAACCTCTTTTGCTGTGGTTGCACCCCGGGAAAAATTGATGAAGAAACTCCATTTTGGATTTTCGAGAGCTTTGGCATAATTCTTCGATTTGCCTCAAATTAATCTTTTTCAGTGCTTAAGAGATCTTTAGGAATGTCGTAGTCTTTCCCAATAATGCTCCAAAGCCCATCTGAGAGAAGAAGTGTCTTCATTTTGATTTTCCAGTAATCATTATTTTCTCCTCCAAAAATTAAAAAGGAGTGTGTGAGATAGGGACGTTTCTCTTGTCAAAGAAAACATGAAGCAGCGGTAGCAGCCCAACAATCGTAACTCTGCTCTGATGCCACTTTGATGGAAATGATCAAAGAAACTCAAAATGTAGATTTAAAAATAAGAGAGGTTGCTACAGCATAACTCTCTAATCTAATGAAACATACTCTATAATGGAGAGCAAATCTGAACTTATATATATTGCTTTTGCTCACATTTACATATGTTGAAGGTAAGATCAAATGGACTTCTCTAGACTAGTATGAGAAAATGAACAAATACCTTAGCTAGGACATTATGGAAGTCTAAGACTAAATTACACATAGTTAATATTAACACTAGCAGCTAAGCACATTAATTCCCAACAATTTTCCTTACTCTAGGTGTTGACATATAAGATATCGTCTGTGATCAGCAAAGACAATGACTTCTTAGCGTCTGAGTTCTTCTATCCTAACTTTCGGGGTGTGGAAAATCACATTTATTACCTATCACAGTGCTTGCTTAAGTTTTCTCACAAGGTCAGATGATTGATGCATTCTTTACATTCTTTACATTTCATTTGCATCATTGATGAGTCTTTAACCATTTGGCATCTGTTGCACTCTGGTTGACTTGGAGTTGGAGTAATTTGATAGCCATAGAATTTGGAAGAAAGGAAGATAGCAGCTAATTGAGGAGTTAGAGAGACAAAGAGGAGAAGATTAGAGGGAGAAAGAAGACGGGGATCATATCTTTCCCACCAATTTCACTCCTCTCTAAACATCTTTATCCCTTCTTTACATATGAAAATTGAACATCAGCTGTACTGGAGAAGTCATTGAGGACTTTTGCCGCGAAACTAGTCTTAATGATGTTTCTTAACTAAACGACTACATTTAAAACACTCATAACACATTTTATCTAACAACTATTTGACGAATTGACCGGTTGAGATAGTCTTTCCACTTAAGAAATGCCTATCCTCAAGAAGTGAATCAAGCTGCCAAGATGTGCCAGTCCACTTCACCAAAGACGCAAGATGGAAGCTTAGACTTGATATCGCACGAGCTGGGTGGTGCTATTATATATCATTATAGTTGGACGACAATAATTGCCTTGAATCAACAAGATTCATGGTTAAAGCACACCTCAAAATGAGAATAGTTTCTCAAAGACAAAGATATTTTATTGATCAGAGACAAATGAGGAAGTGTTACGGCTTAACTGAGAAAATGGCTCTAATATTAGCTTAAATAGCTTCTTTTTTTAGTCTACTGTGATCTATATAGTGTAGCGGTGTAAGGTCGCGTAGAGGTCCTCGAGATGGTGGTTTTGACTACTCATGGTGTCCATAACTCCTTACATATCAAAAGTTATATCTAAAATAGTGCATGCTTGTAACTGATCTATTTATTGGGCTTCTGACGTTCCATGTGCTGCAAGACATTGCAAGCTACTACTTCCACATCATTCATTACTGCAGTGTTCGTTTCTTCATCATATATCATGCTAGTATAGCTTCCAAGTCCACGTGCTTTTAGCCTTGCCCATCAAGGCCACTAGTCACAACCCCATCTTGATTATTTTTTTCTTGAAGAGTGACACTGTAAAACCAGACAGTTTTAGCTCCCAGGAAATTTTTTTACTTTATAGGCAACCTTTGCCATGATTCATAAGAGCCAAAGTGCCTAGCTGCCAATTTTAAGTTGGAGAGTTTGACAGAGTTTTGGGAATAGAGTTGTAATTTCAAGTAACCTAGTGACTTACACTGAACTCATGCTCACTCATGTGCAGGTTTGCATTTTTCCTCATATAGTGTTGTGTCAAGGTCATGTTGTTTGAGTATCGTGAGAGTTTTCTTGTGTTTATTAATAAAGTCTTTTGCTACTCTAAGGTCACGATATCTGTAGGTAATCTCAAATTTGGTGCATCTTACCCATACAAGGCCCTGAAAGGGGTCATCATATAGTAGATTGATGGCTGGAATTGTATTACCATTTAGCAATAGTGAGCCTTTTTCTCCAATGTTTGTGTTTGTTGTGGGATAGACTCCTCAGCTATTGTGCGAGATATGTTTACTCTTTCAGTTCGTCCATTGGTTTATGGGGAACAATTTCAAATGGTTGAGGAAGAGTCTGTTCATGTCACTTTTGATTGTAGAAGGAAGCCCATGTAACTTGAACACGTGGTCAAAGAATGCCTAAAATGACCGGGAAAAAAAAGGTGGTAAAAAAGTGCCTTGGCTACTTGAGGGACTACGTGAGGGTGATGTGAAGGAATGAAGTGACATCATTTAGTGACTGATCTACCCCTACAAGGATGGAATCACTTCCTTCTGCTAAAGGCAGAACTTTTATGAAATCGAGGGAGATGTCAATATACTTAATTCTAGGTACAACTAAGGGTTGTAAGAGACCATGGTACGAAATGTTTACATTTGCATCTTTGACATGTGTAAGACTCTTGTGCCACTACTACACATCATTTTCTGAGGTTCACAATTAAAAGTTTTGACTGATCCTTTTGATTGTGGAAGCACTCTAGGGTGTCCTTCTATGCTTGTGGCATGCAAGGTGTGGGAGATGGTTTGCCTCAATTGTCCTTGGCTGCCAGTGTAAACCTTTTCCTTGTAGTAGTGTAGTAGTGCAACCCTTGATCAAAGTAGTATATTCCATGTCCAACAAAGTATATTATATACTGCTCTAAGGTCCGCATAGGTAGAGTCCCATTTTGTGCTTGCTAACACCTTTATCATCTCGACAAGTAGGGTTGCTTGGTTAGTAGCCTGATCTTCTTGCACCTGAGAAACACCATCTACTGCATGGTTTCCATTTCCTTTTTTGTGTGTGATTTTATAGTTGCTACCTAGTAGGTTCATAAGCCTTGTTTGTTATATCAAGATAGTCATTTCTATTCCATAAAATATATCATACTACGATGGTCAGTTCTAATCAAAATTGTTGGCCATAGATATAATGTTTCCACTTAAATATTGCCAACACCAGTGCAAGGAGTTCTCTTTCATAGATAGACGTAGCTGCAGTTTTGGGTCCCAATGCTTTACAGAGGTAAGGAATAAGTTGCCCTTGTTGCATTAACACCCAGTTTGGGACTTCCTCTTTTCTTCATGTCAGCACTCATGCCAGTATTACGTTTACCATTCTCAATTGTGAAAGGTTTGGTAAAATTTGGCAATGTAAGCTCGAGAGTAAAAGTCATGGCTTGCTTGAGGGCTGCAGTTGCTTATTCTATACATTGAAACTAGTTTTATTCGAGTAGAGTGGTTAGCAACTTACTAATTAGGCCATACATTTGTACAAATTTCCTACATAATTAAGTGAGTCCTAAAGCCATTTAATCCCTTGATGAATGTAGGAATTGGCCACTACATTATGGCGTCAACGTTGGTAAGGGTCAGCAGCTACTCCGTGGGCATTAATGGCATGCCCCAAATACTCAATTGAGTTGTTGGCAAAGCTGCATTTTGATCTTTTTACATACAGTGTTTTGATTTGAACTTTGTTGGGTGATTTCCAGATGCTTTAATGATCTTCAAGGGTTCGGTATGGATCATAATGTCATCAAAAAAGACTAATATGAATTTCCTTAGATAACACTCCAAGATTTGATTCATAAGGTGTTGGAAGGTGGCTGGTGTAACACTTCAGAATTCAGGAGCGTTAACCAACCGATCGATCGATACTTAACCATTCAATCATCTCAATTTCGCTAAGAAAAGTGCCCCAATAATATCCATATCAGAGCTTCTACAATAACTCAAACTCTCAGCTAATCATTCTTAAACCCAAGACGAAACTAAAGTACTTAATTTATTAAATTACACACTAATTCCCTTGCATGGGCTTAAATAAACAAATAATGAAAATGCTAAACCAACTCCATGATAAGGCTCAAACTAATCCCGGAATTCTACTAACGATTATTACATGCAGAAGGGAACATAAAAGGGAATGAGCTTTCTAGAGCTCAGTAAGGTCGTTCAAAATTCAGCAGAGAATACAAACGATTTGGAGAATTTATTTCAATGGCAATATGGGAGGAGATTCATCTCAATCCCTCAAATCAAATAGATAGAAGCAATTCCAATTACATTGAAAACAATGCAGATGGTATTGAACATGAGTAAATTTGCAAAGTCACACAGACAGTTCAGGGAAACACTTAGCAAAGCCACACAGGCAGTGCCGGGTAATCACTTAGCAAAGCCACAAAGGCGATTCTCACTGACACTGTGGTTACATATGCATATGAACACTGGCTAGACCATTAAGTTTTTAGCATTTCCCGTAATAACAAACCGTCCTTATATCACCCCCCGATACAAACCATCTTTATAACTCCTCAATACACTAATTCATGTCAATATACAGAATGCAATAATCGATCATGTAATGAATAAACCGATGCCCAACAAGAAATAAATATCGAGCATCTTTAAGGATTTTCAATAAACGTGTAAGGCTCAAAACAAGGTATTAAAGGCAAATTATGCATTCTTATAACAATCATAACAGAGTCCAAAGAAAATTCAATAAAAATTCAGAAAAATATTTGCAAGAACGATTAGATGAAATGGAGTTTCAGATAGAAATTCCTTACTTCGGTTTGAAGTTATTAGCTACTATTCAACTTGTTCAAATTCCTCGATTTAACCTAACTTGACAAGTTACTTATTAGAATAAATTCTAGCATCATATACTATACATCCTATGCCTGTTACTCACTCCGACACTCTCAACCTAAACCAAAACGAAACGGATCCTATGTATGGCTAACTTAACCGAGAATCCCACACATTCTTAAATGTATAACAATATCCCAAAATTCATAATAAAATATAGTAAGACACTCTTATAGCTTAAAACATTATAAAAAGTCAAAACAAGAATTTTGTGAATTTTGAATATTTTTTAATTAAAATATTTTTTTAAAATACTATAAAAGCCCAAAAATAGCTATTAACAATTCCAGCTCAGATCAATGCCCCATAAATTTTGGTATAGCTTTAAAATATATAAGGATAGTACATAAATTGAAATCCAAATTTAAAAAGTATCAAAACCATTTTAAAATCATCCATTTATTAAACTAAAATGTGAAACTGATTTAGTACCAAAACAACTCTAAGAACTACGAAACTAAAACTATAGCTTCTTTATACCATAAAAATATTACTAAAATTTTCCTAGAATTTAATAAGAATTTCAAAGACTCCAAATGAATTTTAGAAAAATGAAAATTTCAAAAATTATGAAAAATATTAAACGATATAAAAAATCTATAAAATTTTAACAGTAATTCTAGCATTTCTCTAAGAACTTTGCTATAACGTTTCAACATTTTTTGACAATTTCACAATTCCCAACAGTCACATGGTGCAACTGTGCATGCACAATGTACCACCTTAAAGCATAAACCCATTACCCCCACTTCCTTCTTCTTCTTCATCCTTCTCTGAAACACAGCCAAAACACAGTTGTCTTCCTCATCCCAGGGTTGTCCTATCCATTTTTCTTATACACACTATTACATTTGTACGCACATTACATAGGAAAAATTTTGGCTGCTACCGCAATCAGAGGAATCTTCCTCATACCTCCTATATAGCGACAATCAATTGTCTCTAAATGTTTTAAGGGGCTTTTATTTAGTGACGCTAAAAAAGTGCTGCTAATAATTGTCGCTGAAAATGTTAGAAGAAAAGCCACGAGAAATATTTAGTGATTATTAATTGTTGCTATATGCGGGGTTGGAGGAAGATGGGTAGGAGCCAAAGTTTGTTCCATTACATATACTCCTATACACCATCTTCCTCACAAATACACACATGCACACCCAAAATCACACTGCCAGCAGCCATTCAAATCTCTTTACATGGTACCAGGGTCACCAGTTTTTCTTCCCTTTTCATTTCACACTCTCATAACACACACTATAATACCTACACACACACATTAAGACACAATTCACACAAGTTCATCCTCTCCTTTCGAAACCCATTTTACACACACACACTGCCTCACTCCCATGGCAGCCATGGATGTCCCCACAACTGCCTCACACACACTCATCTTTCACACACACACACACACACACACACACTATTTACTCCAACCTAGAATCAGCCAATACACCCTCAATACACAACATCTACACACATGTATACACAGATCAAGACACTCATTATGCATACACTTTACAACTGTTTATAATAGTCGTGCAACACCTTTGCTTCCTCATTACAAACACAACAGACACCCCCTTATTTCACATACACAAACCTGGCACACAACATTTCCTTTCCACCCACAAATACCACGCGAGCACGCGCGCGCACACACACACACACACACACACACTAATATCACACACCCACTTAGCACTCACACAGCACATACAAGCACTCAAAATTGCATACTTTTTCCCTTTTCACACCCACTGCCTCATGGCAGTGGGTTTTCCCTCCCTCTCTTTTCTTCTTATTTTATTTTTCCAACTCACCCACATATTTACACAGTTCCACTCATTACTTACACAAATACCCATCTTCTATACTGCACACATTGCACTCTTGCTCACATATTTTGTACACACATGCAGACAATGTAAACTCTCTCTCTCTCTCTCTCTCTCTCTCTCTCTCTCTCTCACACACACACACACACACACACTATAAGACACAAAAAAACACACCGTAAATCCATAATTCTTTCACTTGTACACCCACTAAACACATGCATATATTATAGGCTATTTGCAGCCCCCTTGCTCATACATAACCACCCTTCACGACAGCGTCGGAGCACGTAACCACGGCTATTTCACTCACTAAAGGCGGCTCACGGCTGTTTCTACCCCTGCACACAACTGCAGCAGCCAACACGGATGCCCTCTTCATGAGCCCCCTCCTTTTCTCTCACTAAAATCAACCAATATATATATATAACACCCCAAACCGTGATATCATGTAGCCGGTTAATTAAATCTTTAGCAACGATTAATATTAACAGTATTTTAAGAAACCTTTAGTGACCATTTTTATACCTATAGCTAGTATTGATATTATATTAATAACTTTTAGCGATGATATTTTTTTAAAAATTTTTTTTGCATCGACGTGTGTTTTTAGCAACAAAATTATTTTTTCTTAGCATCCGTATACTTAGCGACGATTTGGGAACCGAGATAGCGTAACAACCCCTTAAATAATTTTTCTAGCACCTAAATTATTGCAGATATTTATTTTGGACTATTTCACAATAATTAAAGGTTCAGGTAAATTTTTGAGCGACTAATGAAGGCTCAAGGGGGTTTTATGTGATTTTCCAATTAAGGTTTTTATTATATATATATATATATATATATATATAGAGAGAGAGAGAGAGAGAGAGAGAGAAGGCCAACGTTAACGAAATTCAGCGAAGTAGGTTGCTATTCCGGTAAGTCTTCTAACTGATTTTCTTCGATTTTATTCGTTGTACATGGGGTGTGTAAGGAGTTTCGCAGGGTAAATTTTCATGAGGTGCGTGATGGGTGTTTATCGTGGGATGGGTTATGTGGGTTACGGTAGTGTGCATTGGGGGAAACGGGTGTGAATTGTAACAGAGAGATGGAGTTACCCTAGCTGCACAGCCGTGTATAGAGGAATTAGTTGTCAATGATGTGTATGATCTGGACGGGAGTAAACAGCAGTGGATGTAGGTGATAAGCAGCATTAAGTTACCCGAATAAGGATTAGAGCCGAGTGAGCGTAAGGAAGAGATTTGATCTTAGTATTTATCATTAGAGCCCATGCATGGGTGAATGTTATTGTTTAAATTTTTAAGACTTAGATTGATATTTCATCTACGATAGTTAATTTAGATTATGATTAATGGTTTAGTTGCTCTGACAATTTACAGTGTTATTTGGTTAATTTTTGAGGATAATATTATTTAGTGTATATGATCGAGCGAGTGTTAACGTTCTAGAAATGCCGGGGTGTTATAGCTGGTGCATTGTCAAACCAAAAGGCATTACTGTGAACTCAAAATACGCCATGTGTGTCTTGAGTCCAGCCCTGGCTATACCTTTGCCTTTCATCCTAATTTGTTGGTGACCTTATATCATATCCAATGTTGCTTAATACTTTTCCCCATACAGTTCATCTAACAAATGATCAACCACAGATTTTGGGTACTTTTTCTTAACAATCCTCTTTTTAATTCTCTAAAATCGATACAAAACCTCCTTCTTTTCCATCTTTTTCTTCACCAAAAGCATATGAAAGGTATAAGGTCCTGCACTAGGCCTTAACGCTCCTGCATCTAACATTTCTTTGGCTAATCTCGTAATCTGATTTTTTTTATAAATGTTTTTATACATCAGTATGGTCGAATGTTGAGTGGTGAATCATCTGTGAGCTAGATCTGATGGTCATGATTTCTTGCAGACTGTAGGGATTAAGGTTCTTGGAAAGCACTTTGTTATTGATCTCAAAGTGTCTATGCCTGGGGTTCAAGTGTACTATTTTTTGAAGGTTGATATGACAGGGAATGCCCATAAGTTTCTGTTGTATCCTCTTGAGAACATTGTGTAGTGCTTGATTTGTTATCATCTTCAAACTCTTGTCACCTTGCACTCAATTCAATGTAATAGACTCATGCTTGTGCACTTGTGTCACTTTCATCCTTTTGAAATATAATACCATTGGCTCAACTTGCTCCTACCATTTAGCTCCTAACACCGCATCACAGCCTCCCAGAGATAACACCTTGCTATCTATGTTGTATGTATGACTTAGCGTATACCATGCAAACCTATGGCAAATTGCCTCGGTCACCACTTTCTTCCCATCAGTAACTGTCACAAGCATTAGTGAGATGGATATATTTTACATATACAATCTGTGCAACGTTTGAGGGTCTATAAAATTAAGAGATTAGCTTGTGCCTAGTAACATGGATAACATGGAGATGGATTAACTTTGAATCATTTCTTGAAACTTCATTGTATTGGGATTCAAGATGCCCGTAATTGCATGCTCTCAGGTTTCTACACCTTCAACATGCTTTTCTTCACTTACAAGGACTATGTCTTCAGTTCCCCTATCCATGAGTCTTGTTCTGGTATGAACATAAAGACCTGGGGCTTTCTACAGTTGCAATCTTTTGTAAACTCGTCATTACAGAAGTACAGAGACCCTTGGCCTCCATTCTGCTTTCTTTTTCTTTGTGAAGGTTTAAAATGTAAGTCGCTTCTGAATTGTTTCGGTAAAGAGGTGTTGTTGTGTTGGAGTTGGGCTGTAGCGGTTATGGCCTTGGGATTATGGTTTGATGGATTAACGACTTTGACATGCGGAATAAGTTTTGCTTTTGGTCTAACTGATATGTTAAACCAAGGAAATAACCCTCTGAGGGGGGGATAGGGTTTTAAGACTACTTTATAAGATTAACAATTAATCACAACCAACTTTGAGAAACTAGGATGAACACTTAGATAACTCAAACAACAAATCTCAAATTCAATATCTCAAATAAGCAGGCTAACCAATCTCAAAACAAGTATAACACAATAATATAAAAAGATAAGGGTTTACAGACACTTGACAATAGAGATTTAGATGGTTCTGCTCGAATTATCTTCAAGCCTACGTCTACCCCTTCAATGAAGTCGCTTAAAAGACCCTGGAATCCTATAAATGGTCTACCTTACAGGTCAACCAACCTCTTACAACCCTTGATGCTATACCCATATCAAGAAGAAGCTTTGACAATCTCAAAGCTCCAAAGCTTGACAACCCCAAGCTTCGATACAAGAAACTTAAGATGAAATAGTGTGTACAAAGATTAACTCTCTAAAAGTTGATGACTACAAGGTTAAGCTCTAGAGCATGAGAGCTGAATGTATTGATGACTTATGAAAGTGCATATCTCTCAAATTTATGTTCACAATGAATCCTCTCTTAATTTGTATGAGAAAATAATGAAGACCAAGAGAGGTTGAAGAATTGCTTTGAACTTTGAGTATTTGCAAGATAAGAAGATTTTGAATGCAAGGGATAAATCAAATCTATGCCCAAAATTATTTTATATAGGTGTGGGAATAAAGTTAGCCGTTTGGAATTAGGTAGGGTATTAAATGCGCCAAAATGGTAAACACAGTCGACTGTATTCCTAAAAATAGCCGTTGGAAATTAAAATATCTCATATGCAATCGACCATATTCCAGAAAATGCAGCTTTCATGTTTTTCAATGTAAGACAATTTTATGCATGCAAGGAAAACCTATGGGCAATTTCTAGGTCACAGTCATCGATACGATCAACTCTTAATGTCTACCTACAAAGCAAAGGAATAAAAGTGTTTACAATTGATTTGATGTATTTCATCTTTGAAGCATTCCACTGAATATCTTCGATCGATATTTGCTCGTCTAATTGTCGATTGCATGAGTATGAGATTGTACCCACCGCTTCTTGAACTTGAGTCATGTTAGACAACATAATTGTCAATATTGGTTATCTCAAAATGAAATATAACCCTAGATTAAATAACTGTAGGGCTAACAATATGCATATGCTTGAGCAACAACATCTTATGGCTAAAGCGTTTTCACCATATACTTCACTTCTTCCTTCATCCCACCAATGAAGCTGGATAGAAATAAGACAAAATCGATCGCAAGGCCCTTAATTAGACGATGTAATTCTGTTTATGATATATATGTATCCACATAGGTTCTTTATCAATATTAAGCCTCTCAGTTCCACAAACTTCTGGTAATAATCCAACAAGGTTATTTAATTGGTTTACTTGTCAGTTGTTGCAGCTAAAAACTGGATCGGGAACCACACCAGAAATCAGGCCTGCAAAAGAGAACACGGAGTGACCGCCAGGTGGGGTTCCGACGGGGAACGCTCTGATGCTTAAGTCAGAGATGGCTAACAATGTAGAACTCTGAGAAACAATAAAGACACAATGTATATGTGTGTGAACTTGTCTTTACCTAAGGGGCTTGACCCCTTTATATAGTGGTAGAAGGAGGAGTCCTAGTAGGACTAGGCTTTGCTTAACTCCAATCAGAATCTAATTAGGATCCTAGAAGATCTCAAGTCAATCTGAACTGATAGAGTCAGAGCCTCTTTAGGATTCTGCCCGGTGATTGATACGGTAAATGCCATATCAGTAATGAGCCAGTATGGGTTATGTGTCATAACTGCCACATGTCGTCCGTAGATTGGAGGGATATTTTTAGCTATATCATATGCCCCTTGTTTTTGCCAGCTTTAATGAAGCGGGTGAAAGCACACTTTTTTCACTGGTGGTAGCGAAATATGCCAAAAACAGAATTGAATCTATTTGTCTGACATTTCAAATATCCAAAGAGTGCTCTGCTCGGACAAGATTCTGTTCGGACATAGTTCTGCTCGGTCAGAGTTCTGCTCGGATGGGGTTCTGTTCGGATAGAATTCTGCTCGGCCGTTTTAACTCTGCTATGGCAGAGTGTTCGAACGGGATTCTGTTCGGACAGAATTCTGCTCGGCCGTGTCACTCTGCTCGGGCAGAGTGTTCGGACGAAATTCTGTTTGGCCAGAATTCTGCTCGGCCGTGGTCACTCTGCTCAGGCAGAGTGTTAGGACGGGATTCTGTTCGGACAGAATTCTGCTCGGCTTTAGTCACTCTGCTCGGGCAGAGTGTTCGAACGGGATTCTGTTCCGTCAGAATTCTGCTCGGCCGTTGCCTCTCTGCTTGGGCAAAGTGTTCGAACGGGGTTCCGCTCGGACAGAATTCTGTTCAGCCATTGCCACTCTGCTTGGGCAGAGTGTTCAGACGGGATTCTGCTCGGGCAGAATTCTGCTCGGCCGTTGCCACTCTGCTCGGGTAGAGTGTTTGGACGGGGTTCCGCTCGGCAACTGCCACTCTGCTCGGGCAGAGTGTTCGGACAGGATTTTGCTCGGGCATAATTTTGCTCGCCAACTGCCATTCTGTTCGGGCAGAGTGTTCAGACGAAATTCTGCTCGGGCAGAATTCTGCTCGGCCAAAATCTTGGTTCCCTCCATGTGTCTCCTTCTCCATTGATGTCTTTGAGCGGGAATTGAAAATTTTCAAGTTTCTCTACTCTTCAGCTTTTGACACGTGTGGGGTAGATGAACCGTTGCGTTTCCCTAGAAACGGTTACTTGGGGTTTCTCTATAAAAAGAGAACTTTCACTTCATTTTTCCTTCACTCGAAATTTTTGGAAGCACACTACTACTCTTCAAGTAAGTCTTTTTCCTCTCTTCTTTCTGTTCAGCACTTCAAGTTTTTCATAGTTTCCTGGTTTGGGTAGAAAACAAGTCCAAAACTTCAGCGTCTGTTTCCTCGTCCGAAGAGAATATTTATATAAGTAGTTCATCTTCGAGTTCGGAACGAGTTCCAACTTCAGGAAGTGAAGTTGGAACTTTCAATCCACAACTACCACTACCTTCAACTTCCCATTCATTCCAACCTTCAACTTCTCAACCATTACCACATTCATCTTCTCAACCTTCGTATTCTTTGTCTAGAAAAAATGCCTTAGGAGATGTAAAGGATCAAGCTGACGATAAGGCTAATCCCAAACCTTGGTATATTGCTGACGAGAAGTCAGGCAAGATGTCTACTGAAGATCTGCAGAATTTAATTTTGGAATATCCTCTTCCAGAAGGTTGGTATGCTCGTCTCCCTGGTTTGCAAGAACCAGCTAACTACGGCACAATGTTTGAAACGGGTGTCTACGAAGAGCAGGTGAAGTCTAGGTATAGGCTTCCTCTTCACCCTTTTGCTCTTCGTTTCTTCGAGCATTATCGCATGGCTCCCTGACAGCTCATTCCAAATGGTTGGAGGAAGCTTGCCGGCCTTATATATTTGGTCCAGACTTCATGCTACAAACCAGATGCAACAGATTTTATGAGAGTGTTCTTGGAAATTTGTTTCGTCAAAGGAGTCGCCAACTGCCCGGGATGGTATTACATTCATAGTAGGCAACAGCTTCTGAAGGGAGGCCCGAAGTCCAATAAAGGCTGGCATTCTAGATACTTCTTCGTTGGCCACCTGGATAAGGGGGAGCTTTCGTTTGATAGAGACTGGAATCCTTTCTGTAAGGATTTCAAAAATCCTGGCAAGCCTACTCCCAACAACCAGACTAAGCATATACCTAGCCATATTAAGCTTCGAGGTGGTCTTTGCATAAATGAGCCTCTTTCGGAGGAGCAATTGGAATGGGCGAAGATCATTCCTCCAAGGCCCATTCCAGCTGGTCTTCTGATTCCTTCTCCTCCTCATGCTATTCCTAGCGTGACATCTGCTGAGACCGTTCCTCTAGGTGTGCTTTATGGAAGTTATTGATTTCAATTTGGTTTTTATGTTTATTCCCATACTAATTTCTTTCTTCATTGCAGAAATGGCTAGTGGAAGTGGAAAATCGCCACAAGGAGACTTTCTCGACGTTCTTCAGAAAGCTAAGGAGAAGCGCAAGGAGAAACAGCCAAATGCGGAGTTGCCCCTTGTTCCTAAGAGGACTAGAGCCACTCCTCCAGAACGTTCTCCATGTATCTTAGAGCAAGTGTCCATTAATGACGATCCTATCTTTCGACCGAGGTGGACACTTAGGCACGATGACCTTGGGATGCCGGATAGCTAGGTCTCGGAGCAGCATCTTCTTCAAGGGATTCTTCCTCGAGATAAGGAGGTCTTCTAGACTCAGACACACGAGACCTTTGCTTGCTCCTTTGCCCAGGCCGTCTATACGATAACGTCCTTTGTCTCAACTAGGTTTCTATTTTGTTTTTAACTTTCATTTAGCTGATGGTTCCAATATTCATTCCAGATGTACGCTAGCGGATCTGAGATGCTTTCTCGCTTTGAGATGGCGAGGCAGGTGGCAGCAGATGAGGCTCAACATAAGAGGGAAGCTGTTAAGGAGGCACAAGAAGCTTCTCATCGTGCTGAAGGGCTAAGCAAGCAAGAGGTAGATCATCTTGCTCAGATTGCGACTCTGGAGAAGAGGCTGGAGCGAGTCAAGAGGAAGGCAGCAGAAGAGGTGACCAAGGCTCGTGACCAAGGCATCCGCGACTTCTTGGATAGAAACACTGGGGATGAGTGGCTGAAGAAGCGGACCGACGATGGCCTTGAGATTTATGAGCTTGGCTTCGTGAAGGCCAGGGAGATGTTTGCTGAGCGCTTTCCTGACATCCCTTTGGGTGACTTTGTTCTGCCTGCGATAGTGTCTCCATCTGGAGAGACTGTTATGCCTTCAGAGGCAGGGGACGCCACAGCTTCTCATCTTCCGGGGGAAGGTCCTTCTGGTGATGCCCCCGAGCCTTAGATTTTAGCCTTTGTATCTAGGCTTTTTGCTTTATACAGACAGAGAATTTTGATGCCCGTTCAAGGGCTTATTGTAAACTCTTTATCTTTTATTTCATGCTGTTATGCTTTACTATGTGTTTCTCATGGTTTGTCTTTACCATTCACACAGTATTGATTTTTACTTTGGCTCAAACCCTTTATTCGTCACTTAAAGAGTCGGCAAAGAAGTTGAGCACCCTCGCTCAGCCTAAATTTCGAAGAAGCAAAAGCTTTTGTGGAGTTACGGTGCCCCCATTAACTTTTGTTTCTTCACGGATTTAGATCTGTAGCTAATCCGTTTGGCCTACTCTTGTATTTTTATAAAACCCAAGAGTGTTCGGCCATCACTCTGTTTAGATAGAATGTTTTGCATAAGTTGGTCACTCTGCTCGGACAGAATGTTTTGGCGAAGTTGATCACTCTGTTCGGGCAGAGTGTTCGGCCATCACTCTGCTCGGGCAGAATGTTTAAGTTTACATTATAACAATGCTGAGAAAAATAACTTTATTGCTCGAGCAAAAGATAAAGTTTACATTGGATTGCTTAACAACCCATTTATTTGAAATTATCGTTCTAAAGACAATTTTTAAAAGATTGGGGTTTTGATAAGGTCTGGGCCCTTATCCCCCTGAAAAAGAAGTGTCTTGCCTTGAGGCAAGATGCTACTGGTAATATTTTTGCAAATTCTCATTATTCCAAGTACGGGGGATTGGTTTTCCAGAAAGTGTTCCCAATGTCTAGGCTCACGGTTTGAGCACCTTTATAACATGATAGGGTCCTTCCCAGCTTGGAGATAACTTTCCCGTCGCTGCCTTTGGATCGGAGACTCTTAACTTGTGCAGGACCAAATCTCCTTAGGTTCACCAACTCGAGCTTGGTGTCTTCCTTAAGATTTGAACCAATCCGAACCCTTTTGTTTTCTTCTTTAGGATGTACTTCGATGCTTATAAGATTTTCAACCGGTTCTCCCCTTTGCATCTTTATATCTTCCCGGAGGTCTTCGATAATGAGTGCTTCCTTGTTCTTTGATTGGCATGAAGTCACGTAGCACTGACGAGTTGTAGTCTGGTCTCCTTTCGCCTCTCCAATCCCGTGTTTCGTGGGGAACTTCATCTTGAGGTGATAAGTTGACACTACAGCTTGTAACTGATTGAGTGCTGGTCGCCCCAATATGGCATTGTATGCTGAGGGGACCTTTACCACCACAAAATCAAGCATGAAGTTGGCTTGTGTTGGAGGTGTGCCAATCGCAACTGGGAGTGCGATAATACCTTCGGCTGCAACTGGATGATTGGCGAATCCATACAACGGTGTATCCATCTTTTGTAGACGGTCTGTTGGAATGTTTATCTTCTTGAATGCATCGTAAAATAAGATTTCTGCAGAACTTCCGTTATCAATCAAGACACGCTTTACATCAAAGTTCCCAGCTCTAACTGTGATGACTAATGGATCATCATGCGGAATTTGTATATCCTTTGAATCTTCATCGGAGAAGGTGATCGCTGCTACGGGTACCGTCTTCTATTTCTTATTCGGCGGCTGACTCGTTATGTATATTTCTCTGGCGTATGCTTTTCGAGCCCGTCCTGATGAACCTCCTACGGCTAATCCCCAAGATATAGTGTTGATTGTACCCGCATTTTCTTCCCGATCTTCTCTTTCTTTCATAGCCGAAGGTGTCTGTTGTCTTCCTTCTCTAGGAGCTACAAACTTTCTCAACTGGCCACACTTGATAAGGGCCTCAATTGCTCGTTTAAGCGACTCACAATCGTCAGTTGTGTGGCCATGATCGTTGTGAAAGTAACACCATAAATCTTTGTTCCGTTTATTTGGTCGACATTTTAGTTTGTCCGGCCACTGGAGAGCCTTGTTGTCTTTGATCTCGTGAAGAATCTGTGATGATTTTGCATTGAGAGGTGTCAGATTTTCCCAAGCAAACGGCTCTTTCGGACGCCGCTCATCACGCTTAGGACGCTTTGCTAACTTTCCTTCCTGGGGAGTTACCTCTTGAGATCGTTTCTTCCTTTTCTTCTCCACGTCGTTCTCTGTGTGTCTCCAAGTATTCTTCAGCTTGAATATATTTGTTAGTTAGCCTTCTCGAGAAGGGCTTTCATGTTACCTGGAGGACTTTTGTTCACAGAAATGCAAACTTCGATGTGGGTCGAAGGCCTCGGAGGAATGCAGTATACTTCACGGACTCGTCCAAGTTATCGATTTCCAAAGTGGCTGCGTTGAATCGTCCGAGAAAGCATGCCAAAGACTCGTTTTTCTCTTGCACAATGTTCAGCAGACTCGCCGAGTTCTTCCTTCGGGAGCGACTGCTTATAAAATGCTTCTGAAAGAGATCCAATAATTGGCCAAATGAGTAGATGGATCTTGGCTGTAGAGATTTGAACCATGCATGCGCAGCCTTCCTCAGAGTGGTGGGGAAGGCTCTGCACATGACAGCGTCTGAGACCTGGAGGAGGAGCATGTTTGTTTCAAACTGGTAGACATGTTCTCCTGGATCTCTGGTACCGTCGTAGAGATCACATTGAGGCATACGAAAATTGGGAGGCAGTTTTGCTTTCTCAATGGCTTCTGACAACGGATATCCAGATTCATCCCTTGGGGGAGATCTTTCTGGAGAATGATATCTAGGGACCACATTCCAGGAGTCCCGTTCTCGAGAACGAGACTCAGGCGCCCTCTTCATATGGATAGATCTTCGAGGGGTCTCAGCTCTGGCGACCTGTTCGGGAGAGGAGTTGGTACTGTCTTCGATTGATGGATCACGTCGATAACAAGATCCACTCATGGTTATGTGATCTCCGCTCTTCTCTTAGGGATTGTAAGTCAGATCGGCTGTTGATCGGTATTTGTGACCGTAACTTGATTTGGAGGTGAGACGAAGACGAAGGTCACTGGGGTCAAGATGAGAATGGTGAGTGGACGACGGAGCCACTGCCATGTCAAGCTTTTGTTGAAGAGTGTTCACGATGTTTTTCAGTTCGTGGATTTCTTTCGTAAGGTCGGCATGGGGTGTTTTGAATAGCTGACGGTTTAGGCGGTGACGAAGATCGCCATTTTTCAGAGTAGACGTTGGAGATTGGTTGCTCCGAGGTCTAGTCTCTGATTCGGGAGTAGCAGACGTCACATTAATGTATATATCTTCAGAAGAACTGTTGCGACGGTGGCGTGAAGGGGTCGAGTGTTGGTCATGAGAACTACCAAGTTGATGAGAGCCGCTAGTTCGTGCGTGATGGTTCTTGGAATGACCGTGTGAAGAGTCATCGGAAGAAGAATGATTGGCCATGTTCCCTGTAGTGGTCCCACAGATGGCGCCAATCTGTCGCAGCTAAAAACTGGATCGGGAACCACACCATAAATCAGGCCTGCAAAAGAGAACACGGAGTGACCGCCGGGTGGGGTTCCGGCGGGGGAACGCTTCAATGCTTAAGTCAGAGATGGCTAACAATGTAGAACTCTGAGAAGCAATAAAGACACAATGTATATGTCTGTGAACTTGTCTTTACCTGAGGGGCTTGACCCCTTTATATAGTGGTAGAAGGAGGAGTCCTAATAGGACTAGGCTTTGCTTAACTCCAATCAGAATCTAATTAGGATCCTAGAGGATCTCACGTCAATCCAAACCGATAGAGTCAGAGCCTCTTTAGGATTCTGCCCGGTGATTGATACGGTAAATGCCATATCAGTAATGAGCCAGTATGGGTTACGTGTCATAACTGCCACGTGTCGTCCGTACATTGGAGGGATATTTTTAGCTATATCATCAGTAAACTTCGAATGCTTTACTAAGATAGGCAATAGGTTACCCATGTTGCATTAGCATGGGCAATTGATTTAAATCATGCACAATGCACCTTGATGGCTTGATTTTGTGCAAAATATTCAACAAGTCTCAAAATGTAAGAAGGAAGCTCATTCAGCTTGTACGTGGCAATGAATGATCGGTCAGTGATGAGAAGATACGTGAGACAGAAGGAAAAAACTTTTCCTCATATGAAGTCTATCACTTTACTGGACTCAAAAGAGCCGCACGACAAACAATGTCTCGGCTCTAAATTATAAAGGCTGAGCTTGACATTGCGACTGAGGAGAGGACTATTTCAAAAAAAAAAAGAGTAACTGAAAAATATGGAAAGCAGGAAGGAAAATATAGAAAGTGGAAAAATAGAGAGAAAATTGAAGGTTTGAAGAGAGAAAAAGTGTTCTTTATACCGGTTTCTGTAGCTCACACTCTATCTCTAACTCTGAATGGCTTTCTTATCTTTTGAAGTAAAAGTTCAAACTAGATGAGCTAAGTCCAACTATATGGACCACATCGTGCAATAAAATGTTTATGCCTGATAAAATTTGCAAATTTTCTATATTTCGTTGTTGTATAGTTTGAGTTTTGTTCATTCTTTAATCGGAGGTTGTTCCTAGTTGAAATGTAGTTAACAAGTGATTATCAGTCGGGTGGAATTACAAACCCCAAAGTAACTCTTGAGTGGCACTTGTTTCGTGTTAAGATAATAGTGCGAAAAATTGTAATTAGCTCGGAAAAATTTGCGTTTGACGTAAGGAATCAAAAATGATTTTGATCCCTAACATATAAAGTAAATGAACCAGAAGTTTAAGTGCTCACTCACAAAGCTTTAATTACAGTTGATGCTCTATTAATTAATATCCAATAAGTTAATTTTCTGCAAACCAACAGCGTCCATAAGATATACTTGATATTATTATACTTCATAATTGTTCATACCCTATTCTGGTCAGACCAGCAGGGCCCGCTAGGGGACCCACTTTGCACGACACATCACCCAGTCGACGGTCAGTTATTCATCGCCCACACGCCGGTCAAAGCGTCACATAATCAAGTCACGTGATTTTTCCCTTTGAGAAGCAACCTAGGTATGTCTTCCCCCCCCCCGAGGGGGTCGGCCACCCGAGGGGGACGGCCACCCAAAAGGAGTCGGCCACCCTAGGGGGTCGGCCACCTACCTTGACGACCGACGTCCATCGCCCATGGTCACGCGCCGTAGTTGTAGCGACCTTCGTCGCGCGCGTCCACGCTCCAACTCCGCAACTCTCGTCGCCCGCGCTCCAACTCTGCAACTCTCGTCGCTCGTGGGCCATCACCGCGACCTTCGTCACCCCCGTCCGCATGACAGCTTCGCTACTCCCGTCGCCCGAACACCTTCGCCACGACCTTCGTCGCCGCGCCCATGTGCCACTTCCATGACATGTGCCCCGGCACCAAGTATTGTTCCGCGACAGTTGTCGCCGTGCCCATGCGCCACAATCATGTCACAGGCCTCCGGGCATCACACTTATTCACCACACCATGCGCCCCCACCATGGACGTGGAACATAATAGCCCCCTGCTTGTGGCATCCGCGGAGGGGCAACCGGAACAGGCGCTGCACACATAAACACGTAGTGAGATGTTGATGTCATTTGGCCAAAAAGTTATTAACATCGTCTTTGAGTGACGAAGGCGGGCGACGAGGGTCGCGGAGTCAGCCCCCGGTCGACTAGGGTCGTGGAGACAGCCCCCCGACGACGGGCAACAAGGGTTGCAGGAGTGCGCAAGGCGCTGGCGATGAGGGTCACAGAGACGGCGCCTAGGCGACGAGCGACGAAGGTCACGGAGACAGCCACCGGGCGATGGGCAACGAGTGTTGCGAGAGGTAGCACAACGCTGGCGACGAGGGTCGCAGAGACGCGCCCAGGCGACGAGCAATGAGGATCGCAGAGACAGCCCCCAGGCGATGGGCAACGAGGGTTGTGGAAGGTGCGCACGTCGCTGACGATGAGGGTCGCGGAGACGGCGCCCGGGCGATGAGCAACGAGGATTGCAGAGACAGCCCCCGGGCGATGGGCAACGAGGGTTGCGGAAGGTGCGCACAGCGCTGGCAACGAGGGTCGCAGAGATGGTGCCCAGGTGACGAGGATCGCGAAGACAGCCCCCGGGTGATGGGCAACGAGTTCTGGAGATAGCGCTCTGGCGATGGGCAGCGAGTGTTGGGGAAGGTGCGCACGGCGCTGGCGACGAGGGTCGCGGAGACGGCGCCCGGGTGACGGGCGACGAGGGTCGCTGAGACGGCGCCCGGGTGACGGGCGACGAGGGTCGCGTAGATGGCGCCCGGGTGATGGGTGACGGGCGACGAGGGTCGAGAAGACGGCGCCCGGGTGACGAGCGACGAGGATCACGGAGATAGCCCCCGGGCGATGGGCAACGAGTGTTGCGGAAGGTGCGCACGGCGCTGGCAACGGGGGTCCGCGCAGAAGGTGCGCATAGCACTGGCGACGGGGGTCGCGGAAACAACGCCAGGGTGACGAGGGTCGCGGAGACAGCCCCCCCGGCGATGGGCAACGAACCGAAGGTGTGGCGTTGTGGCGGTGGAGGCTGAATGCGGTGTTGCCCTGTGAAAATGGTGGGTGCTTTTGTTAGCGTTGTGAAAATGGTGAAAATGTATTTTTCAAACCAAAAAAAGCAGTGAAACTAAAATAAAAAAAGGGGGGGTCTCGCAAAGTGGGTCCCCTAGTGGGCCCTGCTGGTCTGACTGGAATAGGGTAGTGGGCCATGCTAGTCTGACTAGAATAGGATATGAACATATTGCCCCTGCGTGTGGTGTGCGCGGAGGGGCAACCAGAGCGGGCACCGCACGCATAAACACTTAGCAAGATTTTGATGTTGTGTGGCAGGCGAGTTGTTGAGGTCATCAAAGCATGATGATGATGAAGAGTAGGTGGCTCGAGCCAGCTCGTGCACCACCTAAAAAATCTTGGAATGCTTGGGAGTTGAGACAAAGGCACAATGAGAGGACGCAGGGGCGCGAGCATGTAAACGGCGCCCGGGCGACAAACGATGAGTGTCGCGGAGACGTGACCCGGGCGATGGGCGACAAGCGTCGAGGAAACGGTGCACTTGCGCTGGCGACGGGGTCGTGAAGATGGGGCCTTGGCGACGGGCATCGCGGAGATGATATCCGGGCAACGGGCATCGCGGAGATGATGTCCGGGCGACGGGGGTCACGGAGGGGATGTCCGGGCGACGGGCGTCGCGAAGATGAAGTCGGGGCAAAGGGCGTCGCGGAGGTGATGTCTGAGGGGACATTCGGGCGACGGGGGTCGCGGAGACGATGTCCTGGCGACGGGTGTCGCGGAGATGAGGTCCGGGCGAAGGGCATAGCGGAGGTGATGTCCGAGGGGAGGTCCGGGCGACGGGCGTCGCGGAGGTGATGTCCGAGGGGACGATGTCCGGGCGACGGGGGTCGCGGAGACGATGTCCGGGTGACGGGCGTCGTGAAGAGGAAGTTCGGGCAATGGGCGTCGTGGAGGTGAAGTCCGGGCGACGGGCGCATGTGCGTTGGCAATGCACGACGGTCAAGGTTATAAAAAATTTTTTTTGAATTGTTGGCCTTGGCTTTGGGGATTTGCGGGAAAAAAGAAAGAAGAAAAAAGATGGAGAGGATGGCGCGGCGGCGGCGGCAGGCTACCGTGGTCGGCTGTGGGGCGGGGGAGAGGAGAGAGGTAGGGTGGGGCTAAGGGGGGGTGCGGAGTAGTAGGGGGGTCGGAGGGGTGGAGATGAAACAAGAGAGGGTCGGCGGCGCAGCGCCTTTGGCCTTGCAATGCGGGCTTAAGGGATCGGGGAAGAGGGAGAGAGAGAGAGGCCTAGGGGGGGTCGGGTAGCAGGGTAGTCGGGGTAGCAGGGGGGTCGGCCAAGGGGGGTTGGCCAGCTGTGTGGTGAGAATGGCCGAGGTTGAGAGAAAAGGGCGCAGGATTGGGGCTGCCGCGCTGTCGGCGAGCGACATCGGCGGGCTTACGGGGTCAGGGAGAGGAAGAGAGAGGAGGGGGGTCGGGATAGCCGGGGGGGTCGGCAGGGTAGTTGGGTCGGCCAGGTGGGTTGCGGGGAGAAGGGCCGAAGCAGAGAAAAAAGGCAAAGGGGAAGAGGGGTCGGCGGTGGCCATGGCCTGCCATGGCGCCGTGGGGCACGCGGGGTCGGGGGGAGAGGAGAGGGAGAGAGCCAAAAGGAAGAGGTGGTCGGCAGGAGGAGTGGCGACGCCGGGAAGGTCTGCCAGCGAACGACGAAGGCCGAGATGGCGGTGCGACGCAAGAGAAGCCGCGCGCCGGAGAAAAGAGAAAGAGAAGGGAAATTAGGGTTTGGGGAATTAGGGGTGGGTCGGGCCAACGCGAGGGTCGGGTTGACCCGCTTAAGCTGAATAAAGAGGGGAAACGGGGCGGGGCAGGCACGGGTCGATTTCTGCCCATCTGGGCTGCTTTGATTTTTTTACTTTGAAATTGCAATTGAATTTTGAATTTCCATAATTTTTTTTTGAAGCCTATAAAAGGAGCATGAGAGGGGATGCAAAATTTTTAGGAAGAATAATTTTGAGGGGAAAGGGAGAGAAAGAGTGAGGTTGAGGATTGATGAAAATTTTCGTTGAAAAATTTTTCAAGTGTTGGAGAGAGCACCGGAGGGTGAAAATTTTTTGTGAAAATTTTTCTATGTGTAGAATGAGGGTGATGACCCGACCGCGAAAAATGAAGAAATGTTTCTAAGTGTTGAAGAGTGACAAGGGCGCCGAGTGAAGTTGCGGGGGTGCTGACCCGACCGCGAAAAATAAAGAAATTTTTCTAAGTGTTAAAGAGAGGGGAGGGTGCCGAGTGAAGTCGCGGGGGTGATGACCGACCGCGAAAAATGAAGAAATTTTTTTCTAAGTGTTGAGCCCCGTAGGTGATGACCCGACCGTGAAAACTGAAGAAAATTTTCTTCTAAGTGCTGAAGAGTGAAGAGGGTGCCGAGTGAACCGCGAGGGTGATGACCTGACCGCGAAAAAATGAAAAAATGTTTCTAAGTTTTTAAGAGTGACAAGGGCGCCGAGTGAAGTCGCGGGGGTGATGACCTGACCGCGAAAAATGAAAAAAAATTTCTAAGTGTTGAAGAGTGACAAGGGCGCCGAGTGAAGTCGCGGGGGTGATGACCCGACCACGAAAAATGAAGAAATTTTGCTAAGTGTTGAAGAGAGGGTAGGGTGCCGAGTGAAGTTGCGGGGGTGATGACCCGACAGCGAAAAATGAAATTCTTTTTTCTAAGTGTTGAAGATAGGGGAGGGTGCCGAGTGAAGTCGCAGGGGTGATGACCCGACCGCAAAAAATGAAGAAATTTTTCTAAGTGTTGAAGAGAGGGGAGGGTGCCGAGTGAAGTTGCGGGGGTGATGACCCGACCGCGAAAAATGAAGAAATTTTTTTCTAAGTGTTGAGCCCCGCTGGTGATGACCCGACCGTGAAAACTGAAGAAAATTTTCTTCTAAGTGCTGAAGAGTGAAGAGGGTGCCGAGTGAACCGCGAGGGTGATGACCTGACCGCGAAAAAATGAAGAAATGTTTCTAAGTGTTTAATAGTGACAAGGGTGCCGAGTGAATTCGCGGGGTGATGACCCGATCGCGAAAAATGAAGAAATTTTTCTAAGTGTTGAAGAGTGACAAGGGCGCCAAGTGAAGTCGCGGGGGTGATGACCCGACCGCGAAAAATGAAGAAATTTTTCTAAGTGTTGAAGACGGAGAGTGGAGCTCGGCGATGGGTCGGCATCGACGACTGACTGAGTGACAGAGGTATGGGAGGGTTGGCAAGACGTGTTGCGTGCCTGCCCACGAGGTCGCACGGCCTGAGGGGATGTCGGCTGACGGAGCTGAGACTTAGTAGCGTGGCTTGAGCCACCCCGTGCTCCATGTATCAGGTCGCTGCAATGAGAGGCATGCAGAAGGGGTAGGGAACTCGGCTTGCTTGGGGTAGGCAAGGGGTGTAGCCCCCAATGAAGTGGGACATAGCACCAAGGGTGGTGCCATTAGAACAATTTTAGCTTGAAAATTCTCCAAGTCTGGAAATGACAGCCTCTTGGATGGCTAGGTAGAGGATGTGACTGGTAGTTCTGGTAGCCATACGTTGCTGAGGCATGGTTGCTTGGGTGTGTCAGGCAAGGAATGAACTGCACTGTTGGTAGTCCTCGTAGCCCTCCGCTGCACATGCATGGTGCCTGAGTCTGGAAGATATGCAGACTGCAACACGATGCTCACCTCCCCAGCGGAGTCGCCAAAATGTTGATGAGGAAAATGGTTCGATGCTATGTGGAGGTGCCACAAAGGATGCAGTCTGAGTCAGCTTCCAGGTAGACAAAGCGGGAGACAACAAGGACGAAGTAAGGACTAAGAGCAAGGCTCCCCAGACAGGTCGCGAGGGCTGGCAGTGCCGCGCAGGCAAGGCGACGACGAACAGGGCCGACAGTTGACGGTCCGTCTCAAGGATGCAGCGTCGAGGGTCCGGAGACGGGAGTCCAAGTGTGTTTCTCTCACTAGAATTCCAAAGAGAATGTCTTTTTAGAAAGAGAAAGTGAAAAGTTCAAATGAGAGAAAGATCCTTGGAAAAGCTCCAAAGTCCACTATTTATAGGCAAAAATGTGCATGTGTCATAAGTTGACATGTGTCACCCCTGGGAACGACACGTCGCCAGGGGGGCCAAAGCACTGATTCTCCATTGGGACTGTCGGTCCCTAAGTTCGTGCTGCCCTGCCCTTGCAACATCTCTCTGCCTGTCTGAGGAGACTGATCATGCCGCGGTAGCATGGTCAGAGTAGCCCGTTGCCCCAGCCTCCAGTCCAAGCCTTACGGAATCCCACGAGGTGCGTCAAGAGATGCACAGAGAACCTGACAGCGGTGAGGGTTTCCCCTGTAGCCAACTGCCAGGCGGACTAGGCGCGATGCCCTCCAAGGACCTGCTCCCGTCCCGGAGTGACCCATGGGTCATCGCCCTGGTGGTGTCGACGATCAACAGTGACATAAGTAACATGAGTGGCCATGGTCGCCGCTTGGTGCTTAGAGTCTGTTGCGGTGAAGTCTTTGCGTCGGAGCTCCCTGTAAGTGTGTTGTTGGTGGCTTCAAGGTTGTGTCGATGATGGCTCCAGGGTTGCGAGCCCATCCTGCTGCGAGGGCCAAAGCCCCCGGCGATTGACCCGGCGATGGTGATAAGCCCGTGCCACGGTGAGGGGTCCTCGTGTTGGAGCACTATGAGTGGAGCCCCCGGAATGTCGCACACTCTGGAGAGTGGGTTGAAGCATGTTCCACGTCCATGGTAGGGGCGCATGATGTGGTGAATAAGTGTGATACCCGGAGGCCTGTGACATGATTGTGGCGCATGGGTGCGGCGACAACTGTCGTGGAACAATACTTGGTGCCGGGACACATGTCATGGAAGTGGCGCATGGGTGCTGCGACGAAGGTCGCGGCGAAGGTGTGCGGGCGACGGGAGTCGCGGAGCTGTCATGTGGATGCCGGCGACGAAGGTCGCGGAGATGGCGCGCGAGCGACGAGAGTCGCGGAGTTGGAGGGTGGACGACGAGAGTTGCGGAGTTGGAGTGCGGACGAGGGCGACGAAGGTCACTGTGACTACGGCGCGCGACCATGGGCGACGGACGTCGGTCGTCAAGGTAGGTGGCCGACCCCCTTTGGGTGGCCGACCTTCTCGGGGGGGGAGGTATATCAAGGTTGCTTCTAAAAGGGAAAAAGCACGTGACTTGATTATGTGACGCTTTGACCGGCCTGTGGGCGATGAATAACTGACCGTCGACTGGGTGATGTGTCGTGCAAAGTGGGTCCCCTAGCGGACCCTGCTGGTCTGACCAGAATAGGGTATGAACAATAATTTATATATATAACTCGACACATCCCGTTACCATAATTAAAAGTAACAAAATCATGAGAGTATTTTTGGTGACGAAGGTGTGTGTCGGGCATTGTGTCGGCGACACATTATGAGCATACACTACTTTGGCGCGGTCAGGCATCATGATGCTCAGGCGCAATGTGTGCGGCGTCGTGATGCCCAACCATGCCATCTTTACATTACATGTCCTCGGCGCTGCGACTACTACACCGGCTGCTGCCCCCAAGCGTCACAGTGCCTGAAGCACCAGAGCATTGTCTCTGTCTTAGTGGCCGCAGCACTGCACCCATCGCTGTGACGCCTGACCAAACCTGAGTGCCGCCTCCCTCTATACGTCCTCCTGACACTGCTTCCCTCAGTCGTGCCCATGCATTGTTGCATGTCATGCGCCCCCGTTCAACACTCACTGACCACACCCTCACGCCATCTCGATTGGGCGTGCCCCCAGCACCTGACATATCCCATCACGGCCATGGGCCTTGTCAGTTATACAATTGCATCCCTTGACACTTTGTTCCATTGTCACACTCCCCGCATCGTCTATCTCTTCACCACACCATGCGCATCTATTGTTGGTCATGGGACATGCTTTGACCCTCTCTTTAGAGTGTGCAGCATCCCTGAAGGGGGACTCTTCCATGACACTACCTCAGAGAGCTCTGAGTGCATTGCCATGAGGACTCTTCTCTCGTCAGGTAGGCGACTCTTCCGAGACATTACTTCAGCCCAACAGGTAGGCGAATCCTCTGGGAGACTACCTTAGCGCACTTCAAGTGCTCCAACACAAGGACTCAGCACGTGATAGAAAACTCTCCCAGGACATTATCTCTGTTGGGGAGCTCTAAGTGTTTCGGCATGAAGGCTCCTCTTCCGTCACGCGGGCAACTCCTCTAGAGCACTACCTCGACATGTCATGTAGGTGACTCCTTTAGGACAATACCTCAGCTTGTCAGGTAGGTGACTGCATCCAAGACACTATCTTGAAGCGCTCCAAGTGCTCCAGCAAGAGAACTCACTGCTACTGCTTAGCACCGTTGGAATTGGGGCTCAAACCGTAAATTGAACCGTTACCCATTGGTTTGAAAAAATTTTAATCGAACCAAACCAACCACCAATGGTTTGGAAGGTTTAAACAGTTTGATTTGGTTCAGTTTGTGCACATTTAAAGAAGTTGTCCCTTCGCACACCTGTTATTCAAAATTAAAGTTATATTTTATCTAGCACATAATATCATTATATTCAATACCTAGGTGCTCGTGCTAATATAAGAAGTAAGTACTATTCCAAATATCTGTTACAATGCAAGCTCAAGTATGTCATTTTCATTGACGTACAAGAAAGAATGAGTGAATATACAAGAGATATTCATTACTAGACGTTTGTGATATAACTGCTCTCATTATTTACTTTCTTTGAGCTTTCAAGGTTTTCTCAATTTGGCTTTGTTTAGTAGCAAGTATTTGAAAATAATATATCACTGGATACAAATTACTATATCATAGGTCGGTTCAACTGGCTTTGTGATCGGTTAAAAAAAATTAATCTACGAACTAACCGAGCTGAAATGAACCGAGGTCAATTTGAGAAATGTGAAATGGACAATTAAGATTTTTAGACAGTTCAGATTGGATTGATTTGGTTTGATTTGATCGGTTTAAGCGGTTCGCATCGGTTCGAACAATTTGATGCTTACCCTTGCTACGTGATAGGCTACTCCCCCTGTATACTATTTCTGCTAGGGAACTCTGATTGTTCCGGCATGAGAATTGCTCTTCACCATGTTGGCAACTCCTATGCGACACTATCGTGATGCACTCTGAATGCTCTGGCACAACATTTTAAAAGGTGTGCGTGGGGTGTGCCTTGGGGCATCAGGGTAGGGTACACCTTTTTCACCTAGGGGCATTAAAAAAGGTGGGCTACTCAAAAGGCCTTAGCCCTAAGCATATAAGGTTTACGCATGTTACACGTTTTTACTGCTTCTTTGGCCAAGGCTTACGCATTTGAGACATTTCAAAATTTATTTATTTGTTAGCTTTTTTTTTTTTACTTTTTCAGCTATATTTTTACAGACCATTGGATGAGATATCAATCTATTGCTAGAATTAGATCAATAGCCCTAACACTTTTCTTTCTCCTTCTTGTTTGTGTGTCGTCAGCCCGTCACTAGGTCTCCTTTTTTATTCTTTATTTCTTTCCACCAAATACAAAAATTATACACCCATTTTTTTTTTCGTTTTTACTTTTTCATTGATTGTGTCTAACTTGAACTATAATTCCACCTTTTTACCCTGTGAGCAAAAGAATACAAATAAATAAAGTGATCATTCTAGTACATTGCTCTCAAAGTATCATTGATTTGACATTTTAGTAAGATGAGGTAACTATCGAGTTTTGGTTGAAGTTTTGAATTGTTGAAGACAAGTTCTTATTTGAACATTATTTTGTTATGAAATTCATAACTTAGTTTTTTTTTTCAAAGTATTACAGAGTGCATATTTAGCTATAAGAAATTAACACCCAAAAGCTTTACACCTCAACTCCTCAAGGTTTACACCTCGCCTTATGCTTTTGCAAACATTGCTCCCGCACAAGGACTTATTGCGTAATTGCCAATTCCTCAAGAACACTATCCCCGCCCGGTCATGTACATGACTAGTTTACATGCTCCGCCGCTGGGGGGTCTTCATAGGCACCCTTGGGGATTATGACCCGGGGTCAATCCAAGATGGGAGTAGGTCTCTGGAGGGTATCGCACCTAGTCCGCCTAGTAGTCGGGTGTCAGGCCTCCTCACTGCTGTCACGATCAAAGGCGTTCATTGGCCACACCAGCGTTGTGCGTGCTAAACTTCCTAGACAAAGAGAGCAATATTGTGCAGGGCAAGCCGAGCAAAATATGCGATCCATAGTCTACAGAGCACCGACATTTTGGCCCCCTCGTTGAGGTCTCACTCATAAGAAGTGGTGTCGTTTGATGACATGGCATCCCACTGCCTATAAATAGTGGAATTTAAAATTCATTTTGGACATAAGGATTCATCTGCAAAATCTCCCTCACTCTAGAACTTCATAACTAAAGGAATTTAGAGAGATAATGCCCCTGGACTTAGTTCCTGAGTTCAGACCTTGACTCTAGACCCCAACTTCGAACTTTGACATCTGGATCTTCGCACTGGATTACTGAGTGTCAGTTTGTACTCGCTTCGCACCCTTGCCATGCAATACTGCTACTCCTCGGTCATAAATTTATGCACTTGCTCCGCCCTTGCTCTGTTCCACACTAGCACACTTAAATTCTGACTCGGACTACAATCTTTATAGCACCTCTATCTATACTGTGATGGTTCTTCCTCAACATCAGACACTATAAAAGAGGAAGAAGCATTATATTTCAGTGATTTAAAAAAGAAAGCTTATAGCAACTTAAGAAGACATATCATTGTTATACATGTCAAGAGTGACGAGTTCATCATTGTTAAAATAGCGACATTAGTTGTTCATAACAAAAGAAGAACACAAAACAGTGTTACTCTAACAGTAAAGGAATGACTCACAAAAAATGAAAAAAAATCATCCTTTGCAGGCGCAGCTGCTAAATACAAGACCTTGTAACAACCTTTGAGATACAGAGCTCAATTGCATTGGAATTAGTTTGATTTTGTCCCTTCCGAAAATTCTTTGGTATTTTAAGTGACATTATGGAGTAAAGGTCTCAAACTATTGCATTACACCAGCCAATCTTCCGCGGATTTCCCAATAACGTCGGTGCCAAGGTACCGATTTGTCTTCAAAGATCGGATTCAATCGATCATTCAAAACATGAGATTTTACCTTTTCTTTTGGTTCCAGCTGAAAATATTGATTTAGAAAGTTTTGAACTCAAATCTCAAATTGTTTCTGATTGCCAATCCCCTTGAATTGGAATGATTAGCGTGTTTGAGAGTTTTAAGATAGAAAAGAAAATATCATTCTTTTCTCTTGTTTGTGAGTTCAGCAGAAAAGAAAAGAAAAGAAAAGTTATCCGATTACGTATATACTCTTATATTACATTGTGATAATTTTAACAAACACTATAAATGTATAATCCAGAAAAGAAAAAAAAACATGATTTCGTTGGGAAAATAAATTAGTTTACAGTAAATGATGCAAAATATATACCATACTAATGTCATAAGCCTTACATAGCTGATTAATGTTACTATGTAAAAAACAAAAATAGCCATGAGTTGACCACAAACATCCTAACATCCAAATCTAATTCATGTTACGCCAAAAGCAAGATAATCAGTTATAAATCAACTCTAACATCTAAAACAATCATTTGATTGTAAATAAAGTGATAAACTCCTCTAAGAAACCCTAAAACCAAAGTCATTAAAATTTGGTCTTCATTGTCTAAAAGGTAGTATGAGCATTATAAATATGTTACTTATGAGAGTTTCCTTTCTTTCCGTTTTTTCCAATTTTGGAAGGAAAGATTTAGAGACAAAATAAGTCCAAACTTTCCTTCCCTTTCTCTTTTTTTCTCTCCTTAAAAAAAACTCACAAAGTAGAGAAAAGAAAGAAAATTAGTCACTTTCCTTTCTTTTCCTTCTCTTTCTCTCCTAAAAAAAACTCGCAAACAAGCTGGTAGGGAAAGACTGATCATGGGATCACTGTGCAGCCTTGGCACACCATCCCCTTCGTCGGTTTTTTAACGACCATCTAAGACCGTTAAATCGAATAGGAAGAGGGTTTGAGGGTTGCAAAGGGTAATTTCCAACAGTCTTCTATGATCAAATCATTGGTCCACACAATATTTTCTACACATCAAGACAAAACTCAAGACCGGTTACTGCCAGAAAAATGCTTCAGTTAGCTAGGAAGGGCAAAGTAAAACTGCCGCCCAGTCTCCTCGTTGGTCAATGTCGAAGGCAATGAGAAAGCGGAAAATTATGCCATGAACCCAAAACATCATCATTAATTGAATTTCAGATGAATCACATCCTATTCAAGCTGAGGAGAAATATAGGACGGGGTAAAAGAAATACTGTCTAGCAACTAGCCTGGATATAACAATTGACTTGATGAGAATCAGGGGCAGTCCAATTTGATTAGTCCTGGATAGTCAGTTTAATCGCTGACATTTATTTTACCTATGAAGGAAAACCAGACTTGATTTCGTCAAATAGTTGAAGTTAGTGAGACTTGTCATCTGGCTTGCACGCAAGGATTGCATCGTGACAAAGGCGCCAATACTCTTTGCAGGAGATGGACATCCACGGCACTTCTGAAGGGAGACCAGTCCGCAGGGCAGATTGATTACTGAAGAGTGTCGAAGGCAAACTGAGAGATTAAAAAAAAATGAGAGAACGGCTATATTTGGAAGGACTGAGCAGTCAAGTCAATACAAATACAGGCAGAGGCTACTTACCTTCGTCCAATGATAACTTCATAAGCTGATGAAGCAACAGAAGATCTCGAAACAGCAGGAAACACTTTTCTAAAATGAGGCAAAACTATTTGTCCTGAAAGAAATGTTCTGAGTTGGAGCAAATAACCCTTGCAGTACCAGTGATACACAAATGACTACTTTTCACTCTCGTTAACATGTGCAAGTTTAGTCCAAAGACATCACCAAACTAAATATGAGATACTACGTGTATTGAAGGAAAGGTCATCTTAACCACGCACCAGGACTTGAACAACTCAGATGAAAGATCACACATCTCTAACCTTTATTACCCACGGACTTTATATTGGTACGATTGCATAATATATAGCATAGTAGCTAGTAGAAAAGTATTATCTGCATGCAATATCTAATCAGAACATTATCCACCCCAAAAACATTGTTGAGAAAACGCATAAGTTGTGTCTGATAATAAAATGAAACCGTAACAAGCTCAATTAGATAAAACTTAGCCATCTGGAGTCACGTCTCAGAAGATATCTTAGTGCCAAGTGTTGTACTAGATCATAGGAAACAAGAAGTCATTTCTAGAACACGTCCTCGAGTATAGCAGAAGGCCTCACCTATATTCGAAGAGTTGCTACTGAGAACTGAAAGCAAAATGCTGGATCCACTTCTGCTTGTATCAAGTTTTCCTCGTGACATCTCTGATGATGAAGCAAATTTGTTAACGCATCCGCTCCGTGAAGAATGAATTTCATATCGCTGACAATTACTTATTTCTAACCATATTCCACATGGAAATCTTCTTGGTGTTAGCAACCAAAGAAATATTTTGGCAAATGGTGTGGCGTGCATTACAGCTATGACAACCTCAATAAGCATGCACAAAAAGCTGATTGTGGTGCTCATAATGGTGAAGAAAATATAGAAAACAGAAGTGGTTGGCAGAAGAAGTAACAGTGGTGTAAACAGGAGAGAGCCAACGATGTGTTGCTCCACAGTGTAGTCATAACTATCTAATCTCTGACGAAGAGGATTCCACTTCTGACCCCTGCCAAGAAGTTAAACAGTCATGTAAGCAACTTAAAACATTTGATAGACAACAAGAGAACTAAAAAGTGAACTACGTAAATGGCATTTGGAACCATGCACACATTGACAAGTAAAAATTCTTCAAGCAAAAGTTTGACAGAAACTAGGCAACTAACAAATTCTCGAGAATGTAGTTTTCATGAACAAAAACGGCAAAATCTCTGTTGAATTCCTAAACTAAAGGCAGTACCTGTGGACTAGATTGTATTTTTATCTGGTCACAAGGGGCACGGTGATATCAGTTGAATGTGATACTTGGTCTACAATTGCGAAACTGACTCGAAAATTTTCTTCTGGTTTTTAAAAATGAATTCGACAGTGTGATGCAGTATTAATTTTGATGGGCCTGATAATAGCAATAGGATTTGGAAGCCTAAAATAAAGACCATGCGACCCAGGGCAACAAGGAAAAACTCTTCGGGGGATAGCAAGTAACTTTGGTCCTATTATGTTTTGCTTGGGCAGTCAGGTTCTCTGGTGAATTTGTCCTAGTAATAGGAGTTGAGAGTGGCCTGTTAGTATCATGTAGCCCTACAATTTAACAGACTTGGTAATCCTATCCTATATAGATAATGCCAAGAACCTTTTTTTCCTTTCCTCTATCTCCTCCTCTTTTTCTACTTCTACTAAATACAATGTGTGGTGCTACATTAGAGCGTTACCTGAATAGGCGCCAAAAAGTTGCTAAGGCATGTATCTGCTGCGAATATAGAAATGAGAACAACATATGAAAAGTCCAAACATGCATCGTTGCTACTGAAACCATGTCTATGATTAGAGCAGCAGCTGTACTGAAACCAAAAAGAATGCCAGATACTGCAGATCCTTTAATAATATAAATGAAGAGAAAACCAACAAAGAACCAGAGAGTAGACCAAGTTTGGATTGCATTCAAGGAAATCATGCCAAGAACTCCTGCTAGCTCAGTGTTCAACTTAAAACCCGCAGGGATCCTCATCAACCACGCACAACCAGTGCGCAAAAAAGAGTCTGTAATGTCCTTGGAAAAATTCGAAACCCACAAGTAAGCAGATTCAGCATAAAATAGCAACGCAATTCCAAGGAAGTTCCCCAACAGAACATCAACAATGACACTTGACCACAAGGCATGCTTATGTAATGCAGCCTTCTCTGCAAATTCCACGCATGATGCAGACCTTACATATCAACGAAGTGAGAACAGTTAGGCTGGAGATAAAGGTCTGCCATTCCAAATGCAAGACAACATAGAAAATATGTACAACACAAACTCTCAGCCCTTCTTCAAACCCCGGAGTTGAAGATGAAATATCTATTTCTCAAAAACCTTATATAACCAAATCTTATCTAATTAGCAGCTTATGAACCTAATGTTGACATTTTTCTAGTACTCAATAAAATCCTAAAAGAACTCGCCCCATGCGATATCTGATATTTACTTCCCCCTTGTTCTTATTAGCAAGCTCTCCAATAGGAGAAGTCCTCCTTAATTGGCACTTTATGTGCATGGGAGCTGCTTGCATTCTAGTCCATTTTTAAGTGGCCAATCTTATGTGTCTCTAGCTAACACTTTTGAGGTGCTATGTAGTTTGCATCTAGTAAGGGATTCCACTGTCTAGAAATCAGCGTAAATGCATTTCCATTTTATTCTATTTACAGACTTAATGAGAGAAAATTGGAAGTCTTTTGACAATCTGGAATGACAAATTCTCAAACAGTTTCCTAATTGTTTTCAATTAGCCATGTGATTTTCGGCCTCCAGTTTGCACCCCCTTACCAATCCACCCCCCCCCCCCCCCCTTCCCCTTTTCTCAAGCAGGAAAATCACGTTGCTACTCTTTAGAAAAACGCGCACACAAGCACAGAATAATAAGAAAAAATTAGGCATTTCCTGGGGAGATGTATAAATCACATCATCATCTATTAGACATATCTGATCATTCTTAACCCGTCTCAGGAAACATGAGTTCACGCAAACAAATTCAGGTGATGTTTCACGCCATAAACAAATTCGAATCAATGACGAGATATGATACATCTCAGCCCTCCTTCTATATCGCAACAACTAGCATTAAACCGTGCCGTGAAACGGGATATAAACAACAGATTACTACCACTAGGTAAATGAGAACCTTCTAGAGCTACTAACATTTCTTTATAACTATTTGTCACTCAAATATATAAAACAATGAAATAATAGCATGAGCAACAAATGATTTCTCAATGGCGTACCAATGATAAAACTGGATTTTTTGGTTTAAATAAGTGAAAATGCTTGAAAAGATAGGAGGTTCAATTGGTGATACCATATCCCACCTTATCCCCATACTCCCGTCCTATTTTCACGGGATCTTCACTGGAAACAATCAACAATTAAAAGAGCATCCTCAATCTGAAAATGATCCCACTCTATTTTCACTCTCCCGTCCACCACTATATATCCCAAAAAGGCAACAAATCTTTCCAAGCCCATGCTGTCAGTCCCACTGATATGAACAGTAACCCCCGTAACCAACAACTACAACCAATGAACCACAACCACTTTGTCGTTGACACCCTTACACAAAAACTTCCCAAATACAACATATATTAAATAACTGACTAACACTACCCAAATCTTAAAAAGAAGAATAAGAATATTTAAGATCAGCTTAGGTGCCAGAAGGTCAAAGAAAATAAAAAGATCATTTTAAATACCTCTTTTTACAAATTGGATTTGACCCGTAGAAAGCAAACAAAATATAAAACATCCTATAATAGTGTAAAAAAATCATGGAAGCTGTGGACTTTCCTAATTTATTAAAGTTTTTTGTTCTTTATATCTGCTTTATTACTGATTTTTTGTTTTTCTTTTTTTTTCCTTAGAGCAGCTTTAGACCCAGATGGTCAAAAAGACCATTTTAACATAGATAAAGTGAACACAAATTTTTATCTTTTGAAGAAAAAAAAAATGATGATGGCCCACAGAATACGGGGGAAAAACAAGATTAAAGCTATATCCTTGTGACAGCGTAAAACAACCATAAGAAACCTTATCTCATATATTAGAATTTTCTTCTTTATTTCTGACTTCATTTTTAAATTTTCGTTTCATATTATACCTTCAATAGTTGCAAGACTATTGGTTCTTTTCTCGAAAGAAATAACCACATATTATATGATCAATATTTTAAAACTAAATCTTATGCTATAGGTTTTTAAAAATTCTACCTTCCCATGTTTGAAGATTGGACAAAAAAGGAAAGATTGGAATTGAAGTTGTTGGGATTATTAAGTTTACGACCTTAATTCGCTTGTTTACCACCCAAAACTTTTGATTCTTGAACTTTAATAGGAGATTTCGTGCCACAAACGTAAATAATGGAAAACAAATCAATGAGATAATAAATTGTGATTTGAGTTCCGAAAACTCAGAAATGAGAAAAGGACACGAAGGATGACACGTATCATTATAAATTCAATTATTATTTGGAAATGAGGTCGAAAGATCTCAAAACACCCACGAATTGACACCTAATATTTTATCTCTTCAAAATTCTGAGAAAATTCCACGTAGGACTTTGGAGGGAAGCTCTTTGGCTCACTCTCAAAACTCCTACACTTGCTAATATTAAATAACAGCTGCAGCAAAGGCTTGCAGGGGATCATGTAGGGCGGAACCACTAGATGTTTGTCTTTGATGTTTGACATCAGAATGTTAGACAAGCAATCTTCCACTTATCAGTCCCACTTCTCTGGAAAGATGGGATATGTAAAATCGGTTTATTAGATCTTAACATTTAATGTTGTGAACAAAACAAAAAAATTTCTACTATGATCACTCCTTGCATATTGGTGCTTTGTCGAAAAGGAAGCTCATCAGCTATTCAAGTTACTTTAAGATAGACCGAGGCGACCCAGTTAGTAATTTTAGTTTCTTATACCGACAAGAATTCTCTATGTAGCCCTGAAAAGAAGTTCCCTAACACCAAAGCAACGAATTTCTCTTATTGAGGCAATTAAATTTTGGTTTTCGCTTCAATTTCGATATCAAAGAGAATGAAAGCATCTCCTTATTGTCTTAAACATAATCACGAAATCTAGATATATGCACTTGCAAGTGTAGAAACCTTATTACCTAAGGCAGTTGTTCTGAAGCGAGATTGGCCAATACAAGATTTGATAAGAGCGGATTCGGATATTCTTCCATGTATTATTGAATAACTTTGTTGATGCGATCCATATACATGATTGTGATCCAAGATTAAAAAGGGTGTGGAGAAACTGAAGAATAAAATAGATTGAAGTGGATAGCGAAGCAATGAAGATTGCCAATAATTTCCATAAAGATGTAGCAAACCTGAAAAGATCACAACATAGGCCATCACAATCTTTCAAAGCAAAGAATAATGCAGGCGAAAAGGAAGGAACAAAAGTAAGAAGATTACATGCGCTTAATACGTATAGGAATAGTGGATTTTTCTGGATGCAATACTTCTTCAAAGATTAATTTGGCAGCATTAGCACAGTTAATTGCTAGAATCACGGTATCCTGTATTTAAAGAATTCTTAGCAACAAATTAAAACTCACGCAAGCGGTTTAAACTGAATAATATTTCACAAGCATTATTACCAGGTCAAAGAGTGCTTGCTTTTGGAGAAGGCCTTCAATCCATTTCGGTTTCTTGAGAGGGATTTCCATTTCCTGGGAAGAGCTCCAAAAACCCACTGAGAAATGGTGATCACCAAACCTGGGCGTTTCATAAACTATTACCTGAAGTTTCAGAGAAAAATAAGGAATGACATGCACAAATCGTGACTAGAGAAAAGTAATCACATGGCAGTAAACATGACTTACATACGTGGAGATCAAAATAGGATAGTATTTGGCCATCCCAGTGAATGTGATGCAATTCAGGAATCCACCCAAGTTTGCAACCACTACATTTATGAGAACCACAGAGCTGGATCCAATAGTTTCTACACTGTCCTAACGATCTATCAATTTTGTGGCATCCACAGCTCCAATGCCTACCCTTCTCCTTTGAAACATCATGGCCACTTGGCAAGTGCAGATTACCATCAGCTGAATTACTATGATCATTTTCTGCCATTCCAACCCTTACCAATCGTCCATTTCTACCCAAATCAGCTGCATAACAACCCAGCATACAGAACACAGATTTCTCCTGTAAGGACACAGGCATTTTTCCATTTGTCTCACGAAGGATACCCTGATGAAGAAGGAAGGTCAACAAGGCAAACAACTTAAATATTCTCAGAATCCAGCAGGTTATAGTTTAATCTCTTAAACACCCTACAGCTCACTATAAAGAAAAGAATTTTTTGCTAAATTTAATCACCCCCAGCCCAGTCAAAGCTGGAAACTTTAGAGTCGACCACACCAACATAACTTCCAATTAGTGGATACGCATGATTTAATCCAGTGCAAGAACAGAGTAATATAGCAGGTACGTAATCCTCAGAGAAAGCACAAGCTTCATCTCTAGGAATAAGTATATATTTTTCCATACAAAAGAGAGAATCATTATCCATAGTTCCGTACAGCAAGAGGACAAGCACGGGACCAAAACTAGGATGCAGACTATAACCTTAGGTGATTTTTCTATTTTTTCCTTACCTCCTTTCGTTTTTTCCATTTTGACTAGGGGAGAGGGGAACAGGGGTGTAAGGTTAATGGTTGGAAAAGGGATAACCTAGACTTTTACTCAAGATGATTGTCTAATAGTTTGGTTGTCAATTAGGAGATGCTGTGGGTGGTAAGTTAAGGCTAAGTAAGTTTTGTTTTGGCAACATTTCGGTAGATGAAAGCAAAGGCTTAGGGGCTTTATGGTGCTGTCGACAGTGAGTCAGGGAGATTCACTCAGGTTTTACATGGTCTTTAGGTTAAGGTTGAGACAGAGAATAAGAAACTAGAACTTATCGTGCTGCACCATCTCCTAATTCTAGGAGACTACCAACTAAGGAACTCTTGACATCTCGTAATTCTACACGACTACCAACTAGAAACATCTTGACTGTATAATTTTTCTGCATACATGAGACGGCTTAAGATGGAAAAGTGAAAAGGCAATAACAGATCAACAACTACAACTGGTAAATGCCCACCAATATAGAGCACTAATATTCCCACTGACTTATCAAACCTATTATAGCGCCTGAAATAACCAGTATTAACTTAACACATGCAAGCTAACTCAACCCCAGACATGGATCAAGAAAATTTAAGCATGCCATAAGTAGAAACCCCTTTTTTGCATTCTCAAATCCATCTAGGGGTCATTTTGCATGTATAATCAACTCATCATCATCGTAACATTTTGATATGTTTATGGCATGTTCGTGTATGTTTCCAGGATTTTAGATCATTATTTAATAGTAGGAGTCAAATTCAAATGCATGCGCACAACACTTTACACTGGTTAATTATAGTTTGCTCATCTTGGAGATTGATTTTATTTGTTTTAATCTTTAAAAAGGTCTTTGAGTTTGCTTTCCATGGACATGAGCCTAATTTCATTAAAGTATTGATTGAGATATTTATGGATTACCGAACTTGTTCTGAATCTGACACATCTTTAGTATTTCCTATATATCTCAAGTTATACTTAGTACTTCTGATTCATTCTCATTTCATATTAAACTAGACTTCTAGAGCTTTCATTGATCTAAAGCAGGCCTACATCGGACTGCAGATGAGAAAGGACCAAGCTTCCCAAGTTGACTTATCTGCACAGCTAACCTTAGCGTTAGGCAGATTTATGGTATTTAAGTCTTTAACTTCTAAGTTGGTTAACTTAGCCTCCAAGCACTGTAAAGCTTACAATGAAATCTTAGGCTTCATCCTTAGGGGAGGCATGCATAATCTTTCAACCTTGTTAGCCTCCAACCCCGAAATTCCCTCCAGAAATCCTAAATCCTGACTTCCTCCATTCAGCCCAAACTGAACTTCAAACAGCTATTAACCACCCATAGCATAACCGATTTAGGAATATCAGAAACCTAAGTCTTGTATCTTATCAAGAGCTACAACTTTAAAGAGGGGCTAAATCCATCAGAAAAAAGACATTTTCCTGATATACTGGAATCCCTTTTTTGGTTTCGACGCAAGATCGATCTTTACAACATGGTAGCATTAATGTTCTTTGTCGAGTGTAATTTTAAACATGTCGGATGCATAAACTACAATTTATCTTTGACTATTTCTTACTAACTTGCTTTGTGATTGAATTGAATTACTATTTATGACTTCAAATGCACCAGGGTTCCACCTATACAATTGATGTAAGCTTGCTTTGCGATTAAAATCATTTATTACTTGATTATACTTGCTCAAATCTCCTTTTCCATGATTTTAGTATTGCGCTTCCGAATTACTGTCGGGAAACCCAAGTTTTCTTAAACTTGTTCTCCAAAAGTATATTATTCAAATCTCTTCCTATTTCATGACTAAATTCTCGTTTAACAAATTTTAACTTTTTACTAAACTATAAGTGTTCCTTGATACCAAATATGAGTACAAAACTTGAACCACTAACGCTCCAGAGTCATGTTGAACTACGTTGGATCTGATTCCAATAGTCTGTCGGATCCTTAGGCAATTTGAGCCCGTTCTCGGAATCCAAACTTAAGCGTCTTCTCTAATTTTGTTGTGTCGTGTTATCTTGTCATACATTAGCGTCTTCTTTAAGAGCATGATAATAACTCACCATGCAATACAAGATTGTTGAAGTGTGATGTGGTGCCTAATACCTTCATGTCATGTAACTTAATCCTCAAGTCCAAAACTAGGGTTTTAGCATGGACAACCTAGGGTTTTTCTAGTTTTCGCCTGTATCACGAAAATTAGATGGCAACTGTTCTATCGGACGGAGAAATCCGACGGGTTTTCACCCTGTAGACGTATGTCGTCGCACCAACAAATCCCAGATTTCGTTACTTTTCTTCCGCATGGGCTTGCCATCAGTTCAAGCATGATGGTTGTCCCTTCACTTTTCAAATTTCCTTCTACCATGATTCATCCCCGATTTCCATGACTAGAAGAAATATAGCCTCAGAGACGTTCAAAAAGCAGACACAAAGTGACCAAAGTTTTCAATCCTATAAGATGAAACTGCAGCAAAGCACTTTGATAAACGTGCGATATTCCTCCAAAACTTAGAGAGCCAGGTGCTAAGGAAGGTTGAGATAATACTATATTAAAAACACAAAATGTTTGCTATCATGCTTCAAATCATGGAGGGATGGCGAGATATATACTCAATCGAGGAAGTCGTAGAAATCGCAACCTAAACAAGCATCACATCACTCATCCATACCTAATGCATAATTTTGAAGGGAGATGAAGCACTTTCAATTGAAATGTAAGGGAGATGAAGCACTTCAATTGAAAATAAATACCATCGAAATGAAGGACTACATGGGCTTGTATAGTAGTATATCATAACGTCCTAAACAAACTGAGGTATTATAATACCGCTGTAAATATTTGATAAAACCGAAACATTGCTGAAGTATCCCAAGGATTTCTTCAACGTTAAGCAACCCCTGAGTATTGCATCCTCAAGAAACTTCAAAATTACCAAAGTCTCCTAACAAAAGCTAATAATAATAAACAAATACTAATACAACCAATTCATCCCGGCAAGATAAAACAACTTAGTCAATAATCTCATTCCTTTAGCTTATCCATCTGCACCATTCTCCCTGCTAGGAAATAAATTTGTCCTTGTAGTTTAAGAGTGTAGCTCAAAGACATTCATTCTTGTATCAGCAACTCCACAAACACTTGTCTCGATGGTTTAGCCAAAGGCAATCAAAAGCTACGACATGTTAGCAATGGCATCATATCACTGCCATCAGTTCTTTTAGCCTAATTGGCTACATGTGCTCATGTCACCCAGTGTAAATTGTCCATGGTTAAGCCAAAGTTGGTAACATTCGAGGGGGGCTTGTTGAGAACACGCAATTTCCAACATTGAACAAGTTAATCCATATTGCATACACATTAGTTTGCAGCCACCAGTGCTTCTTTGCCTGGTATCATTTGGTTATGGGTAGGATGCAATAAGCAGTTGAAAACATCTTGGGGTTCTTTTTCCTGTCCTCCAGGTAGTTTGACTGCCTAACTGATTTTTAATCTAACTAATATTATTCTTTCATGTACGAAAGAGAATTACAAATTAAAGGCACACATGAGCAAAATAACCAGCCCCCCACCCCCCAAAAGAAAAGTGGGTGGTGGGGCAACATAAAAGCACCTAACAGGTAGTCCCCGAGTACAAGACAAATGAGACCAAAGCAATATTATAGTACTGGACTCCATCTCCATGATACTCCTGCTCTTGTCCATGATTAGAGTACAACTCAAGCAATAGGAAATAGGTCTCAACCACTAAGCCTACTTACTAACTTAGCCATCTCCAAGAAGTAAACGCAAGTCATTCATTCATCAACCACCAACGCTGCAAAAGAAAAAAGAGAGGGTAACAAAGTGTACCATAGCCTACAAACAACTTCTGGGTAGCAACTATTAATCAAGGATTGGTCAAATCTTTAGACTTTGAAGGTGATGCCAAGCAAGTCGGTTCGCATATACGTGGAGGTGCCACAAGGAGTGTAGTGCGAGTCCAATGCCAAGTGCAATGTTGTGGGACAGAGCAAGGACAGGAGAAGAACAAAGACCGAGGCAACCTAGATAAACATAGAGAACTAGCACTGCTTCTAGGGCATAGACGTGAAGCTAGTACAAGGGCAACGAAGACAGGTCTAATTTTGAGGTCCAATGCTTATGTGCTTTCTTTCTCTCGGACTCTCTACTTCTGAGATTGTAAACATATTAGTCATGTATAAATTTGTATTCCTTCCGGTATTTCTGTTCAACTGAAAAGGTAGACGCAGATCTTTGAGTTCATCCAATAGGCAACTGAAAATGCCTTGTGATCAACCAAAAAATCGCCAATGGCGCACCATGTGTCAGTCTATGTCACATGGACTCCGTGTAGGTGTCCAGATTGGTCATGTGTCCAGGTGTGAAACTTGCCTATTTTTGAGATTTCAGGATATGAGGAAATGGTTCCTTAGCCAGATGCGGACACGGGGAGACAGATGAACTTAAAGGATTGGGTTTGAATTCGAAGGGTACAAGTGTAACGATATTAATATTAAATGGGTGATATCAGAGTTTTTATTTTAACTTAATTTGGGTTGTTTTCAATATTTACTTGCGGTTTAGAATGATATTTTCCCCGAAAGAAGGAAAAATAAACAATTAGAAAGCTCATCAGTTAAAAGATAGGTCAACAGCCTGTCAGCCTCCCATGTGATTAAAAGGTACGGCCCCTCTCTTCCTCTCTCTCTTCCCGCTCTCTCCCCCTCCCTCTCCCGCCCTCTACCCTCCTTCTCCTTCTCCTTCTTCTTCGTGGACGAGATCTGCAACCCTTCTTCTTTCTTTGATCTTCTTCCACCGTCTTCTTCAAACGGAATTGTTGACGTGGCGTATCCGTCAGGCAAATGACGAGTCTAACACAGATATTGTACAGGCATCCTTGCCGAGTCTTGTAGACATCGCCCCTTCACCCAAAGTAAAGGTTCTATGAAACATAGGTGTCACTGTTCCGCAGAAACCTCGTATTGCCGCACTCACTTGACCTGCCCTGCACAACCTCGCTCTCTCAGTCATGCCGTTGTGGGGAAAGAATGCCCTTGATTCGGCCATGGTCTATGAAGGCATCAAGAGACGCAGATAACCTGGCAGTGTTAGGGAAGCCCGACACTTGACTAACGTGGCATACTAGGCAGCGATGCCCACCAAAGAATTGTTGCCATCCTGAATTAACCCGGGGATCATGATCCTTGCAGGTGCCAACGGAGGCCCGGTGCCAGAGCACGGAGACTAATCAAACACTCACGCTACAGAGATAATGTCCTGAAGGAGTTACATATCACATGAGGTCAGTCTTCCTGCCAAAACGCGCTGAAGTAGTGTCCTGGATGAGCCACTTACCTTAGAGGCTGAGGTAGCGTCCCGGAGAAGTCACTTAACTAGCAGAAGATGAGTCCTTGTCTAGGAGTACTTGAGGCTCCATGAGGTAATGTTCGAAGGAGTCACCTACCAAAGGAATGCTCCACACTCCAAATAGCGGGTCGAAAGATATTCTACGACCAAGGCCAAGGGCATGATGTAGGGAGAATATGGACCGGCCCCGGGGCTGGTGATAGGACATGGTGCGAGACATGTCATATCGAGACAGTGCAAGGCAAGTACCCGACAGACATGTGCGGCTGGGGGCATGCGAAATAGAGCACAGCGGATGGGTATTTTGTCCGGGTCACGTAACACGGAGTCGGTGTATGGGCCTAACCTAAGGATGCAAAGTTAGGCATGAGCTGACTCCCTTGAGGGGAATGCATGGTTGACGGTAGCTAACCGATGGAGGGGTCGTGCCTTAAATAGTTTCAATGCATTCATGTGGCACTGGCTGTGTATTTCACTTTTAACAATGATGTCATTAACGGTTTCCGCTGGAATTTTGTTGACGTGTCATAGAAAGTGGGTTCAAACACACCCTTGTGTGTGCGTAGGCAAGATGGGCTAGCAACATAAGGGGTTAGGTAAAGCAAAAGTTGCAAAGTAAAACTCAACCACATGCGAAGCTCAAACATTAGCGCTTCCACATAAGTTATTTGATCCCAAAACCACCGACACATCGTAATGGTGTAATAGGAAGTCAACATTCAGGTGAGTAATTATTTAGAGTTTAACCGTGTCTAAAAACAATGGCGACAGGGGCTTAGTAAATATGTAATAGTAACATTAACAAATTAATTTTTTGAAGTTAAGAGAGGAATGAAATTGAATTGATTTCGTACAGCTTGTCAAAAAATACTGATTAACCTGTCAATATTGGCAATGTGCACATAAGCAAATGAAATATATCATAAAATGACAAGTGAAAGTGAGTTTGGTAGTTGATACCGGAAGGGCAAAACAAAGTGAAGCCTCATCGCAGGCGAAACAGATGATGTTGACGGAGAAAAGCGGATAAGGGAAGCACAAACCAACCAAACACGAATGTGGGCGATTTTGGTTTGGTTGTCAAGAGATCTGCTAGCAACCAAATCCTACACCTTATCTAATTTTGCTTCTCTACGATCTCAGCTAATTTTGTATAACTCTCATGTGTATCATAGCGACCATTTTTAAGGTTTAGCTACTTTTACGGATATAAACGAATGAGTGCTCCAACTTCAGTGCTGCTCCATGATGCCTGTACCCTTTTTTTTTTATCGTCCCATGATGTTTGTTCTTTGAACTGAAAGAGAAACATACTATAGTCTGGCCTATGTCATGTGTGGACCTTTGTTTGTGCTAATCATGAGAGTGCAAATCATGAGCTCAAAGTTTGAGATGAACTCCTTTTCATCGGTCTAAGACTAAGTGCACCTATGGATCCCTGAACCATGGTCCAATATTACTGATCCCAGACATCGACAACAAAGATCTAAGAATGCCCATGCAAATCCCAAATTTTGTTTTCTTTGCTTGCTGATAGGCTTTCCATCACGTCAAGCATTATGACTATCCCTCCACTTTTCGAATTTCCTTCTACCACAATTCACCCTCGATGTCCAAGACCAGCAAAAAACTTGGTTTCAGAGACCTTCAAGAAGGAGACGCTAGGTGAATCCCCAAAAACTAAAACTCCCAGTAATTAATATGCATTAGAGAACAAGGTGCATATGGAGGTTGAGACTTCACTAAATCAAAGAGCCCACGATGTTTGCTACCATGCTTCAAATCATAGACATATCCCATAGGATATATCTTCAGGCGGAGAGGTCCAACCGCACACTAAACAAGGATCAGATCACTCATCCAAGTCTAATTCTTAATTTGGAGGGGACATGCTTGCCAAGAACACAAAGCACTTCAAATAAAATACATACTCCCAAAATGAAGGGTTACATGCCCTTATATAGTAGTAAGACACAATGTTCTAATCATAATAGGTATTATATTACCGCTGTAGGTATCTCGACGAGACCGACACATGCTAAAGTACCCCTAGGATTAAGAAAACCCTATGAGCCTGTGTCGCTAAGAAACTTAATAATTACTTAAGTCTCCTAATATATACTAGTAATACTAAAAAGACCGGTACAAGCAATTCATTCCAGCAAAATAAAACATGGCAACCAAATAACAACCTAGTCAACGAACTCATTCCTCCGGCTTATCCATCTGCACCATTCTCCCCTGCTGGGAAAGAAATCTGCCCTTGTAGTCCAAGATTTTGGCCGTAGACACATTCATCCTTGCATCATCAACTCCACAAACACCTGCCTCTCCGGTTTAGCCAAAGCAATCAAAAGCTACCACATATAATGATGGTATCATATCCCTGTCATCAGTTTGTTTGGCCTAATTGGGTACGTGTACTCATGGCAACTAGTGTAGATTGTCCATGTGTAAAGCTAAGTTGGCATGTAAGGGGCTTTTTGAACTCGCAAATTCCGACACTTAACAAGTTAATTCATATATTGTAGATATTAGTTTTCAGCCTCCAGTGCCTTCTTCGCCTGATGGCATTTAGTTTGTGGTTTGGATGCAATAAGAGGTCAAAAACGTCCTTGGGGTTTTTTACATAGACTCCCTCCCTAAAGGTCATGAATCGAACTAATGACTATTCTTTCATTTACACCGGAGAATTAAAAAATTACAGAGGCAGACACACACGTGCAACATAAGCAGCACACAATGCTACCACCCAGTGTTATCAAAGGCGCGCCTAGGCGCAAGGCGCATTCCCTACGCCTCACCTAGGGCTAGGTGCAGCCCCTTCGAAAAGGTGCGCGCCTTGCGCGCCTAGGCGCAAGGCGGTGGTGGAGGAGCAAAAAAAAGTCCAAAGATCCTAATTATTTTTGTGTTATGACATCATCTCAATCTTTCATTATATTCCATTCTTTGTTTCATAATGTAATATATCAATATCTAAACCACAAAAAAAACCTAAAATCCTAAATCCCTAATCCATCAATTCTCGTGTTGTTGTTCACTGTGCTAGCGTCCCGTCCCCAGTTGTTACACTTTTTTAAGTAAATTTAATCCTTCACTTTACCTTGTTGACAAAGAAGATAAAATTGAAGAGGAATCTCTACTAGACTTGGAGCCTATGATTTGCTTTTGAGGAAACCATTGTTGCCTTAACCCTCACTAATGATGAAGATGACGTTGTCATTTTACTTAGGATTAATTACTCCTCATTAGATTTGATACTTTTTCTAATGTTCAAAATTTGTTAAATTGCCATGTTCTAAACTTTTTTACGTGATTTTATTGGTTTAATGCACTAATATATATTTATTTTTATTTTGCGTCTCACTTCGAAAAGGCGCACGCCTGGCCTTGTGCCTAGGCTGCAGGGACCTTTGCGCCTTAGGTGCGCCTGCGCCTTTAATAACTATGCTACCACCCCAACCACCAAACGCGGATATGGTTGGTGGGGCAACATAAAAGCACCTAACAGGTAGTCTCCTGATGAAAGAACATATGAGACCAAAGGGATATTTACTACTCACACTCTTCTCTATGATAAGAGTAAATCAAGCAATGGGAAATAGGTCCCAACCACTCAAGGCTGCTTACTAACTAAGACATCTCCAAGAAGTAAAAAGAGAGGGCAACAAAGCGGGGACAAACAACTTCAGAGTAGCAACTATTGATCAAAGAGAGATCAACATTAAGCTTTGAAGGGGTAAGGTAAACCAGAAGTTCCATAGTAAAACTGAAGCACAATTGAAGCTGAAACACAAGCCTCTGGATAAGCAATTGGATCCCACAGCCACCAGCACATCAAAATCATGTAATAGGAAGTCACCCTTTAGGTAAGTAAATACTTTAGAGTTCAATAACATATCACGCTGACATACTACCATCAGCGATGCAGGTCGAGCAAACACATAATAGTACTCTTAAGAAATTAATTTGCAAGTCCGTGAGAGGAATGAGGTTGAATTCATTTCGTACTTCTTTTAAAAAGACTCCCTCCATTTCTTTAGATTTTCCCCTTTGACCTTTTCCAAAGTCCTATTATTAATTTTCTTGTACGGTTGAACTGAACACAAATAGCAGGTATAGATTACATAAGTAGCAACTGGCAATTCAAGCTAGAGTTAGAGCAACGAGTAAAGTTGAAGCTATTCTAGGAATTTGCATAAATTCCAAACAGAAGAATCCAATGTAACGGGGGAGGGAGTATAAAAACTGTTCAAATGTACAAGTACAATGGTTGTGCAGATAAAATTGAAGGTATAACGACAAGGAGAGTAAGGTGATGCACCTGAAGAACAGAAAAAAGCGAAGGGTCGGCGCAGGCGAAAGCGATGACGATGTCGAGAGAAGCGGAGGAAGAGGAGGGCATAAACCAGCCAAACAAGAACGTGAACGACTGCGGTTTGGCTGTCGAGAGATGGGCCGGCAACCAAATCCTACACTTTCTTCTCATCTTTCTCGTTTTGCTTTGTTGCTCTACCATCTCAGCTACTCTTGTCCAATTCGGACGTGTATCACGGTCTCACTGCCGCAATATATATATATATATATATATATATATATATATATATATATATATATATATATATATATATATGCAAATGATTTGTTAGGGAATTGGTCATTAATCTCTAACTGTGGAGTTAGGGTTTGAGCGAGCGGCTATTTTGCTTTGCAGTGAAATTCATTCGAATAGCGACCTTTCACGTGGTCTCTGAATCATTACAGCGCATACCACGAGCTTAAAGTTTGAGGTTGCAGACCTCTTAGTGTGTGTATATACACGCGCGCGCACATATTTACCGTTGGAGAAATAAGGACTTCTCCATAATACATCTAGATGTCCACATTTAGTTGTAGATGACTCATATTACACTTTTTTTTTACTGAAACCCGTCTAACCGCGCGGTTAGCATTTTGGCCCAAAATGCCCATCGCGCTTCCCGATGCCGTTCAAACAGATTCGATCGCACCACTTAGCAGCGGATAACTGTTGCTAAGTGAGCGGTCAGGCGCCCCTCCCAATGCCCTAACCGCTACACTTAATAGCAGTTAGACGGGGCAACTGCCTTTACTTTCCACACACACACACACACTCTATCTCCCCCTCTCCCCCTCTCACTCTCTCTCACTCTCTCGCGCTCGCGAGCGCGCTCGCTCGTTCGCTCGCTACCCCTAACCCTTTCTTCATCCTCCATAAACCCTAAGCTCCAGGTTGAAATCTTCCACCACTACAATCCTCCATCAACCCTAAGCAAAAACTCAGTTGAATTCTTCCACCATCACAAACTTTAAATCTCTAGCTAGAATCCAAGTATAATTAGACTTACTAAGTTTTTACTTGCATTATCTTGAAGCTAGTTCATCCAGAGTTGGAGTAATTATCTTGAAGGAGATAATTGAAAGCAATAACGCCACATAGTAAGTTTTTCCTTTTCATTTCATTTTATTTCAACTCACCACATTATTTGTAAGTTCATTTTATGACGTGTTGAGCATTTTATAAAATTATGGGTCAAATACACGTTAGTACCTTGAAAGTAACTCGAAATCTCACCTGAGGGTCTAAATAATTAATTTTTTTATAGAAAATGGTCTTTTTTTTTCAATTACGCAATAAGTAAGGACTTCTGTCCAATTTCTTAAGGTTCTAGGCAAAACCGTTTACCAGCAATTTTGTCAAGTCGTCTTTGTTTTTTTCAATCCCTCGTTTAATCTCAATTCACAAATTATAAACTTTAGCAATTTGCTCTTGATAATCCCAATTTACAATTGTCATCAACGGATCTGTGGGCTGGTGGGGGGAGGGGGAAGGGGGCACCATACCAGTCACTGGCGGCGCCAGGTAGTGGATAGACAACAGCAAATAGAGGAGTAAGACGGCCAAAAAAGCTGCCACAACCAAACCCCTCCAAAGAACACCAACCAGCAGTCAGATCCCTGCCAAAGGGACAACCTAGAACACCACCACTTGAACCAGTCCGACGATAATCCAAAACCAGCCAAAAAACCAACCCGATCACCACCCCCACCAAGAAGAAAAATGCTGTTCAAACAAACAGCCGGCCAAATAAAGTAACCGGTGGTCAGATCTTAGGTGGTTGGTGGCGTTGACGTCGATGGATTAGTGGTGTTCTTTGGCCAGGTTTGGTTGTCAATGTTGAATGAGGGGGGTTAGCAGTGGTAGGTTGGCCTTGGGCATGGGTTGATGGTAGTGATTGGTGATCGATTAGTGATTGATCGGTCCGCAGGCGATACTGATCTGGGTGCCGGTGGCACTACTATGACGCCGGTAGTGATGCCGACGGGTGGTGATGATTTGGGTACGGTGGTGAGGCCGATCGGGTGGTGGTTTTAGGTGGACGATGTTAGCTCTGGTGATCGATCGCTGGTGTGCGATGTTGCTTCGGCGGCGCTGTGATGAGACTGGCGTTGGCGGTGATTGTCCGTTGACGGCAACGACTGATTTGGTTTCATGTATTTCAACCATTGGTAAGGCTTGGGGAAGGGGGGCTAGGTAGGGAAGAGTGGGTGGGTGGGTGATGGGTGAGGGGGTGATGGGTCTGTAAGAAGAAGAAGAATGTGAAAATTTGAAAAAGAGAAAGAGAAAAAAGAATTAAACCTATCTGGGCAATTTTTTCCCTTACGGTTTTGACTAGATCATTGAGAATTTGGACGGAAGTCTTTACTTATTGCGAATTTGAAACTATAGACTCTTTTGTGTAAAAAAAAATAAACATTTGGACCCTCATGTGAGATTTCGAGATATTTTTGGGATATTTAACCTAAAAATCATTCACTATCAATTAAAACATAAAATATGGATGCAATTAGAGGAAATAATTTTACTGTAGATTCCAATCCACCTTACAAAGGTCAAAATTTTTAAATATTGGATGAAGTTGAAGCATACTATAAAGCATATATGTTTCAGTATTAGAACTAAATTTGCAAAAATCCCATCAATTAAAAGCATTCAGCTTGTTTATGGGTCCTCCACTGTTGCAAAGCTCATCCAGTTTGGTGTAATTTCATGATTGTTCATCCACTCCACTACTACTCCTTCTCTCTCAAATAAAACATGGGTGCATTTCTTCCACCAGCGAAACATGATAATATTAACGCTCTTAATCGTTAATATTATCATGTTTCGCTAGTAGAACACGACAAAGCAATTCATTGTTTGTCAAAATGTTTGCCTTTGCTTGAAATATAATACTCCCTCCGTTCTATATTATTAGATCAACTTTGACTTGCAAAACTATGAACATCGCAAACAAATCTATCGACAAAAAAAATATAGGCACAATAAAGGAATAAAAACGCGGAGAGGGTCATTTGGGTCACAAAATGAGCGTTGATATTTCAAGTAAACAAAATATGACTGCTAGATGAAATAAAAAAAGAAATAAAGTAATAAAAGAGATAAGTGATTTGTGATAGAGAGAAAGACTCACCATAGAGATAATTGTCAAATTTTAAGTTTCATAAAATGACATTATCTCAAGGGAGGCTATGGTCAACTTATTATCATTTTGTGAGAGATATTTTTGAAACTTAAGTAAGATTAGTAGGTTTAAAATTTTTTAAAATCTATTTTACAAATTTAGAATTTATAAAAGGTGATTTTCGGGAGGAGAAGTTAGATTGCCATGACAAAATTCTAAAAAAGGAAACAAATATATAACTAAGCATATAAAGGGACATTATAAAAAAAATCACCTAAGAAGATAATTACTCAGGTTTAAATATTTTCCTCAATAAGATTAGATATTTTAGGTATGAAGATAATAATAGTTAAAATTTAGGTTGCTATACTGTAAATTGTCTGTAGAGAGAGAAAACATTCAAGATTAGAATTAAAAATATGACTAATTACAGCTATGTCCCTGAAGTTTGGGGGTAATTACAAGCAAGGACACAAAGTTTCAAAATGTAACATACGTGACCAAAAAAAGTTTAAAAAGTAACACTTTTATCCAACCGTTAGGGTTCCGTCAAAAAAGTGTAATTTTCGTCATTACGTATTTTGAAAATGGCAATACTGCCCCTGTACAGTATATCGTGAATAATTATAATTTATAATTTTTAAATTAGGATATCAAACCCTAATTTTTTAAAATTAGGGTTTTAAAACCTAATTTGAAAATTAGGCTTATCAAACCCTGAAATTAAGAACCTAATTTGAAAATTAGGGTTTTGAAACCTTAAAATTAGGGTTTCAAAACCCTAATTTTCAAATTAGGGTTTCTATCTCCAGATTTGATCTCGCCGCCGGCAGCCTCCAGATCTGAACTCGCCGCCGGCAGCCCAAGCCTCCTCCCTCACCCCACGCCGCTGGCAGCCTCTCTTGGCCCACCATCCGGCAGACTCGCCCCACCACGCCGGCAAGCCCCTTGGCAAACCCACCCCACCACGCTGGCAAACCCACACCTCTGATACGCCGCCGGCAAGCCCCTGGCAAACCCACGCCATTTAGACACCGCCGGCAGCCCTTTCTCACTCTAAACCCCATTTCAATTCAATTCAACGGAGTGGTCGTCGTCATTTCTTGGGCGACAGGGGTCTTTGAGCGATGATCGGCGTCCGACTCGAGGAGAGGAGAGAAAGCTGTGCGGTGACGGGGGAGGGGGAGGGTGGTGCGGTGGCCGGGGAAGGGGGAGGGTGTTGCGGTGATGGGGATGGGGTCAGTGATTGTAGCGACGGCGAAGGGCGGAGGCAGACGGGGTGGGTGGGGGGTGACCAGGGGAGGGAGGGCTTGGGGGGCAGCGAAGGGCAGGGGTGTGGGTGGCGGTGAAGTGGATGGGGAAAGGGTGGGGGAAGAGAGAGAGACAAAAAAAAATTAGGGTTTTTCTTTTCAAAGAGACAATGGCATTTAAAAAAATAACTTTCTAACATAAGGGCAATAAAAGTCATTTTGTTAAAACTGTTAGAATTTTTAGGGTTCTGTTTGTCAACGGACATAAGTGTTACATTTTGAAACTTTGTGTCCTCGCGTGTAATTACCCCAAACCTCAGGGACATAGGTGTAATTAGCCCTTAAAAATATTATAAAAAAAGTTCACGTGGTAAGTTAAGAGAGTGTTCATGTAAGCAGTGATATAGTTTATATATATAATATATTTTTTTGGTCAAAAGGTCCTTTGTATTTATTTAAGCTCAAACAATCTTGTACAAATCTAAATTCTATATTTACAGTTTATTTTGACTTCTACCAACTATATACATCAATGCTCTAACAAGTGTTTTGTATCCAAGCCCATCTATGACATTCCTTATTTTGATTTGTGTGTGTGTGTGTGTGTGTGTGTGTGTGGGTTGGGGTGGGGGGGGGGGGGGGAGGACATGTTGTGTGTGTCTCTGCAACGATGAGGGTGGTTGTGGATTTAGGTTTGGGAGATGATGTTTATGTGTTCGACGGTGGTACATAGCTTCATTTCTGTGCGGTGGTGGTGTGGATTTGGGGTTACAGATGGTGTTGGGTTTGAAGGTGGTTGATGAGGATAGGAGTGGTTTTGTGGTGGTTAATGATGGTGGGTTGATGGTTTAGCTTTGGGGTGCTAGTGGTTGGTCTTCTGAAGTGAAAGGGCGATGAGAATGCTCGTTTCAGTAGGGAGAAGGGAGATACAGATGGAGAGAAAAAAAGAGAGAGAAAAAGAAGGTTTCCAAAATTACATCGTTTTACTCGCTAGTCTCATGCAACTTGTGTGAAGCTAACCTTATATTCGTTTTCCTATATATATATATATATATATATATATATATATATATATATATATATATAGAACAATCTTACGTGAAGTCTGAAGCTTATGTGAATAGTGCAAATTTAATTCGTTCAGGCTCCCCCCTTCTTCCTTCTCCTCCTTTTATGGCAAAGTTAATTTGTGTAAGAAACGAAACCCAACTGGTAAAATCTGTATATGCAATTGCCGTGAAGGGTCACTGGGACAAGCTTCTAAAGCCGAAAATCGGGTATACCGTCACTTCAACAACGATCACTCAGGTAGTACTTCACCTCTCACTCTACAACCCTTCAATATCCTGTTCATTCTTCAAGTGGGTCGGGTCAATCCAAAATTACAAGCACTCGCTACAGTCTTTGTGGAACATGATTCACATCCTCACAAAGCAAGGCCACTTCAAAGCTGCGCAGAACATGCTTGAGAAAATTGCTCTGAGAGACTTTTTATCATCACATTCTGTTTTGAGTGCACCTGTAAGTACCCATGATGACCCCGATGTGAATGCGCACGTTTTGAGCTGGTTATTGATAATTTATGGGAATTTGAAGATGACCCAAGACGCAATTCAGGTGTTTGAGCACATGAGGGCTAAAGGCTTTAGGCCTCATTTGCATGCTTGCACTGTGCTTTTGAATTCATTGGTCAAGGAAAGGTTGACCGATATGGCCTGGAAAGTGTACAAGAGTATGATTAAAGCTGGGTTGATCCGAATATGTACGTGTTTAATGTTTTAATTCATGCTTGTTGCAAGTCTGGAGATGTGGAGAAGGCTGAAGAACTATTGGGGGAGATGGAACTAAAAGGGATTTTTCCAGATCTTTTCACCTATAATACGTTGATATCGCTGTACTGCAAGAAGGGCATGCATTATGAAGCTTTGTGTGTTCAGGATAGGATGGAAAGAGGAGTGTGTCCTGATATTGTAACGTTTAATTCTTTGATACATGGGTATTGCAAAGAAGGTAGAATGAGAGAAGCTTTGAGGTTTTTTAAGGAAATTAAGGGTGCAATTCCAAATCATGTGACGTACACTACTCTGATTGATGGGTATTGCAGAGTGAATGAACTGGACGAAGCTTTACAGTTGCATGAGGAAATGGAGCGTAAAGGGCTATTTCCTGGGGTTGTTACTTATAATTCAATACTCCGAAAGTTGTGTGAAGAAGGTAGGTTAAAGGATGCAAATAAGCTGTTGAATGAGATGGGTGAGAAGAAAATTGATCCTGACAATATTACATGTAACACTTTGATCAATGCTTACTGCAAAATAGGAGATATGAGGTCTGGATTGAAAGTCAGAAGTAAGATGTTGGATGCTGGATTGAAACCTGACCAGTTTACTTACAAGGCGTTGATTCATGGGTTCTGCAAGGCAAGGGAGATGGAGAGTGCAAAAGAACTTTTGTTTGACATGCTTGATGCAGGATGTTGTCCGTCTTATTGCACATATTCGTGGGTTGTGGATGGTTACTGCGGCCAAGGCAATGAAGAAGCAGTGCTTAAATTGCCAGACGAATTTGTGCAGAGGGGTCTTTGTGTCAATATCTCAGTGTACAGAGCTCTAATACGGAGGTTCTCTAGAAGGGAGAAGGTTGATTACGCTCAAAGAATATTCGGTACTATGCAAGGGAGGGGAATATCGGGAGATTGTGTAGTATACACTAGTCTCGCATATGCTTTCCTGAAAGCAGGAAAGGAAGCTGCTGCTTCAGATTTGTTAGATGAGATGTATCACAGGAGATTGATGATAACTATCAAGATATACAGAAGTTTCAACTCTTCTTATGCTGGTGACAACAACATTTTGGCTATCTTTTGGAATCTTGCCTCGGTGAAAGGCCTATTTTCAAAAACTACGTTCAAGCATATTCAGCAATTGAAAGTAAACGCTTAAAGGAAAGTTGCTGATACCCCAAAGCTGGAGGCTTAATTTGATTCAACTCTGTTAAGAGGGGTCGTATCATATACTTAACCTGTTATCAAACTCTGGGTCGTCTGTTGATTGCGTGAGCATTTGCTGACATGCACTAATATACCTGAAAAATAGTGCTACCAAATGATATAGTTGACAAAACATCAACACGTTTGGTAACCCAGAACCTTGTGCCGTACCAGATTCCATTACTCAAACCGGTGTCATTAGTTTCACAATTGGTTGTTTGATCTCACTGTCATCTATTAATGACAGGCATGAGGGGTTCACATGTAATGTTGTGAAAGTAACTCTCTAATTGATTGATCGAGGAACCATCTAGCTAGGGCTTTGTTCCTTAATCCTGAAGCCTGGGTGCTTACAATCTCTCTTCTCAGAAAGCAGGTTAGTATTAAAAAATCTCATTTTCTGTCTCAAACGTTCTGCTAATTGCTATCAATTTCTATCGAATCGATCTTTACCCATTTTCTAGCTAATCGTCAAGGTCCTTTGGTAGTTCATGGATTAACGAAAATGTGCAAAAGCTCTATTTGCCTCTGCCATTCTACGAGTCTCTTCCTTTTTGCGCCAGATTGTTAAAGGTAATTACCCTGTGACATATATCCAGCTACAAGATTGTTAGAACTTTTAACACTGCAAGTGTGCATGTAATTAGTGGAGACTGATCATAATAGTTCTAAAAGCATCTCTGATGAGATGTGAGCATCCTCCCCCTTTCTGCTGCAGGCTCGAAACTCACACAAATATAGAGGCGTTTGGAGTTAATTTTTCATTCTTTGACATTTGGGTGAACTCACTGCAGGGTTTAAAAGCCTTAAAGCACTGGTTTGTTGGAATCATGTTAAGGCAAGCTTTAAAGAAAGGTTTTGCTTGGGGTGATTAAAAACCCTGGCGGAAGATAAACTCTACATTTTATTATGAGAACAGCGAGTTCGAGTAACACCACTACTTTTGGTGTTAATTGAACCTTTCTCAGACCAGCTTTGCATGTTTGTACCTCTGTACAAAACCATAAACTACATTGAAACTCTCTCAGCATACTTCAGGACAAGAAGGTTAAATACCTTAATTACAGTTATCTACAACTCTCCAATCAACCTTAATTTCTATTGCAAAATTTTTTATTAGCAACACCTATCTCCTTTTTAACGAAGTTAGATGCAATCAAAACTCCAGAAAACAACCACAATCTACTGATTTCACGAGTAAATCTGTGTTTGTTTCATCTTATCATCTCCAAGCAGAAAGTGTTATCTTCATAAAACCTGAAAAAGAATAGTTATTTGGGAAACATGTTTGTCGATTGAATTCAGTTCTAGTCTATGCATTCACAGTTTTTCATTGATGAAACAAGATATAACATCTAATTCACAGTTGTGGACATCTACTCAATTCAGTTCCTCTAATGCCTGCTTCATCCCATAGAAAAGGTTCCTCATGGAAGTTGAAAACATGTAATTACTCTAGAAATCCATTGTATGGACATTTGTCTCCATATGAATGCATATACTAAATTAGAGAATACAATTGCTTATAACACGTATATCTGATCCGAGGTGTAAAAATTACTATGGCAAATTGAAGTTGAAGGCATGTCGGTGGCCTGCACAATAACCTTGGTTGCTGTAGTTTGGAGGCCTTTTCACTTGCAGCAACAGTGGTGATCTCTAGGAGGTTAATCAACTTACGTTTTTTCTTCTTTGTAATCACCAACCTGTAGCAAAATATTCTAACTTGTATTTTGTTTGTATTGCTTTGATTGGAAATTTAAGTTTACGCGTACAAATAGTAGAAGTATCATTATTATGAAATGACGCTGAAGATCCCCCGACTTCTTTAGGTAAGAGAGGTGTAGGTTTAGCAATGCAAATTGATGGAAGCGTACAACAGTTCTAATTGTAAGAAGATTCCGTCATTTAGGGGTGTTCTAGGCATTAAACGATATGGAGATGACGTATGCCAAACCTTTAATTAAAATTGAAATAGAATAAACAAGATAATAGAATAAAGTCTCTGTACAACGTTTTGAAGACATACTCTGTTTATGACTGAGATGTTGGATATGTTCAGGTTTATGATTTATATATCACATCTCACTTCTTGCTACTTTTGCGGAATATCGAATAGTCAAATTAAATTTTCTTATCCGCAGGGAATGGGATTTTTAGCTGGTCTCTTGCTTCTTTATATGAGTGAAGAAGATGCATTTTGGTTATTGGTTGCATTACTCAAAGGAGCTGTACATGCCCCAATGGAAGGATTATTCCTGGTAGCTCTTTTAGTCCAAGAACATGGTGGTGTTACCCTGTAATCCATTTACTCTAATAGCTTTATTAATGTGGTCAAAAGAGTAGGTTTAGATTTTGAGTTTTGTAGGTTTTTTGGTAAGAGCGGTTTTGTGGTAAGAGCAAAGCTGTCAAAACAGTTGGAAAGAAAATACACATGGGGTGCCACAGTGTCGCCATGACGACGTTGAGTGACCTCTAGCTGGAGTCATGTTTGTGTGATACCCAGCAACTGTCTGGACAAGCATCTTTCACGAAAGAAGGACCTCAAACTCAGTATGACCAATCTAAGGCACATTTCTACGAGTTCAATTCTTGCCTTGTAAACCGTTCAGCTGCCAATTCATGTACCCATTAAAAGAAGTGTCAAGCCACAGAGGATTACCTGAGGCGTGTCCTAGCATCTTGGGATGCTATGGCATTCCTGCAAAACAGAATTATCAGTCAAAATGTAGGAGCTTCTCCGTGTTGCTACCTTTGACTGATCTCTCTCTCTCTCTCTCTCTCTCCCTCCCTCCCTCCCTCCTGTGCACTAGTGTGTGTGTGTGTGTGTATGTTTGCAAGATGAAGCACTCTTGACTTTCTTCTTTTGCAAAGTGTTCTGAAGGTCTAGACTTGTTTGCTTTTGCCTTTGCCTTTGCCTTTGCCTTTGCCTTTGCCTTTGCCTTATGTGCGCCCCATTTAGTGAGGAATAATTGATTAGTGAGAAATAATTGTATAGCTATGTAGTGACCGCTCCATAATATCAGATGAAAGCTTTATTGTCTTTCTGCTACCACATGAAGCACATTCACTGTGTACTTAGAACTGTTATCTTATGGTTGTGGAGTAGGTGGGCTTACCCCTTGTTCAGCAATACCTATTTCAGTTTGAGCATCTGGTGAGGGAGCACTTGCCAAAGGTGGGAGAGCATTTTATTCAAGACATGATAAGCCCTAGCATGTATGCAAGCCAGTGGTTTATAACCGTTTTCTTGTACTCTTTTCCATTCCATTTGGCTCTTTGAATCTGTGATGTTTTCCTCTTTGAGGTAAGAATAAGATATATATGGTCATTTATGCAACCCCCACCCGATACACAAAATGCGGCTATCTTTTTTATGGATCTTAACAAATTTCTATTGACCAGGGCATTAAAATTGTTTTCAAAGTCAGTTTGGCCCTATTGAAATATTGCCACGATGACTTGGTGAGTTTCTCATGATCTCATTATGCATGTTCCTGTTACATCCATATAAAATATTTGTTGATATATCTTTTTTGAACAATTTATATGTTCGTCAGGTTAAATTACCTTTTGAGAAACTCATACATGCATTGCGTAACTTCCTGGAGGATGCAATGGACCCGGATACGTTATTGCCCTGGGCCTACTCACTCAAGGTCCTCTCTCTCTCTCTCTCTCTCTCTCTCTCTCTGTAGCTATTTATTTATCTAACTACGTATCCATCTATCTTCATTCATCCATCTCCCTATCTCATTCAATTCTCCGCTCCTGCTCCCAACCCAAGGACTAGGGGAAGTACCTCTCATGAGTTCATCGTTGCTGAATATGAGATCCAGGCACCTAAGCTCATGTCGTTGTTCTTCATACTTTTCTTTGATAAGCACTATTGCAATGATGGCCCCAGAGAGGGCATACCCACAAAGACTAGAGTGGATGTTAAGCAAAAACAAAAACTCCAAAACAGCAAAGTGGCCGTTTGGTGAAGCAAAATTCTCTACCACAGCCACACACTCATCAAAAAATCCTACCACCGAACCATGCCACTGGAGCCTAGAAAATTTATCTACACAGCTAGACAAAGTCATAATTTATATCCTTTGATGGCATAATGAATCTAGAAAGTTGTACTTGAACCAAGAAAGAGAGGCTCAAGAATAACGCATATAAGCAGTGCAATGAAGCTCAACCCCATCAGAAGTACGCCTACCCCTCTCATTAGCAATGGACCACACAGAGACCATCCTCCATCTCCGGCCTCCTATCTTAGGCACCTTCTCTCTTTCGATGGACCAACTGACGACTTAGCAAAGTAAGAAGAAGGCCTCACAAAGCTAGTTGCGGATAAGTGCTGTATATAGATTTCACTTAGGTATTGTTCCTGGTGATGCATTGTTTAGCATCTTATCTATTTTGGATAAACTGTCAACTGGCCTTTCATGGCTAACAACAATCTCGTGTTTCGTTTAAGAATCTTGAAGCAGATGTCTTTTGTGTTCACAATGTCCTCATGACTAAAAGACGTTCTATAATAAGGGTGCAAATAGAAATGAGCTAATCCATACAAAATTTCTGGAGATTTTACCAGACATCTCTGATGCCGGACAAGCATATAATTAGAATTGATATGGCATCTAGGCTGTAGTAGCCCACCTTAGTTTTACATAGCAGCAGGGGCGTATAGCTTGCTGCTCCACGGATTTGAAATCTATAGACACTTGACTAAAGTGCTCAATTTTGCGGTGTCCCATTCAATGTTTCTACGTTAGTGAGACATCAAAGTAGTTCCTTCCCCACGATCTCTCCCCACCCCCCTCTTGTTTTAGTCAGGCCTCCAAAAGGCATGAACCTCCATACAAAGTTTTTAAGTTCTGGTCCTTTGAGATAGTTTAGGTATGAGCTATAGGCTTGAACGATAAACATTATTCTATTCAACTCACGCCTAGTGATTCATTGGTTCTTTTCTGTATGTCCCCAAGCCAAACTTGTACCCAGGCCAAAGCCACCATAAGAATGCTTTGTAGTCTATTTTAGTTCCTTTTTTTATCAGTTGTGCTTGTAGATTTCATAGTTTATTTGCAATTATTAGGTCTAGAAGCGTTTGGAGGAACTGAAGCAAGAGTACCAAAAGAGAAATGGGAAGCCAGCAGAATCGGTGAAGCAGAAACAGCAGCCTCCTTGAGTGTGTGTCTTGGCAGGCACCTTGCTATTGGGAGAAGTTCTTGTGAATATGTCTCAACTTATTCTTTTAATTTTTTGAATCTGTCTGTGACGGCTAGGTTATTTGCTGGCCATGTCCCAGGCCAACATATTGTTTATAATACCAACTTAACGTTCAACCATGACTTCCGAATTTGCGCAGTGTGAACAAAGTTGGAGCATTATCTACTCTTCACCTGATAAGATCGAATTTTGGGTGGACTAGAAAGAAAGAAGAATATTAAGCACCTTTGTAGGTAATACAGTGCCATAACCAGATTATGGAGAAAGCTGTCTTTTTGGACCCTTTGTCTAACTTTGCCGAGAAAGAAAGCTGAGGTGACCTGTTAATCACTTGTTATAGGCTGTGTATTATTTGATTTATAACATGATTAGCGCGTGGTACCATTTTTTTTGGCGCTTATCCGTCATAGAACAAGAGACTACTTAGTTTATAGGGGTTGCTTATGCTTAACAGCTTTATTATGTAGCTAATATGCCAAGTGGCAATCTTATCCTCAAAGATGTTAGATGCTGCCAGTATATATTGGTAGAGTGGATGTTGACTCAAATTGCACATTCTTGTGATAGTTGCAACACATAATTCAATTATAGACCGAGGGTTGCTTATAATTGCTGCAGAATGTTACCAACTGGAAAAGGAAGCGCACGCTACCTGAGTTAAAAAGGCATAGAGTTCAGTGTATCTCTGTTTTCAGATAATTGGGAAGCATCGTCTTCGGCTAGACTTTTAGCAGAGGATAGCGCTATCGCCCAAGCAGTTATCGATGTTGTCATTAGTTGGCAAGAACACATTCCGGTCTGTATGCACGGATTTGAACTGAAATTCGTACGATGTTTTTTCTCCCTCTGAATGAATTTAAAGAATTACAAGACTGGTTCCTAGGCAAGGCCCTCCCCTACAGATTCGTTCCCACACACAAAAGAGGCTCTGCTAAGAATACTTTTGAGCGGTGCTGCTCTGACCTCTCTCCCTATATAATTGCTTCCTTGTTCCTTGAATTCGCATTGCTTGGTCGAAACTCCAGATCTAAAGAAGAAGTAGGGTTTGTTTCGATCCGGTCCAAATACCATATTCGTTCATCTGATCGTCTCTTGATCGATTGAAGCTGTGAAGAAAGCGACTTCTTTCCTGTATCAAGAACCTTCATAACTGTAAGTATCATGTTTGCGATTTTTGCTCCAAGTTTATCTGTTTTTTGCGTTAATGCTTACATGAACATGTTAATGTGGTTAGTCCATTGTCGTATTTATTTTGGTTGATTTGCATATTAGGAGTAGATTAGTTCGATGGTAATCAGGCGGATAAAGAATGAATGCATGAATGAAGTGAACTGGTTTATGCTGTTTGTTCGTGTACATGTGAACGTACCATAAAACTTGATTTGTTTTTCCTTCTCGTTAGTTCTCCTTACTAATTGACCAGAGAGGTATAGCCTAATTCATGATTTACTTCTTGTTATTCCCAATCCGTGCTTAAAACAAAAAGTTTGCTGAGTTTTATGGGAAACATATACGATTCGATAATGCCTACTGTTTTTTCGGGATTTCTAAGTAGCTGTTGTATTCTTAAGGACAGGAAGATCATAGGAGTTTCAGGCGATTTTAATCTTATAACCTGTTGTCCTTTCTTGCTCTCTGTATGTGTTTCACCAAAGTCCAATCTTTTTTTATCATAGATGCTTGTATATAGCTATGGTAGCATGTTTAATTATAGATTCTATTTATCATCCATGTATGTTTTCTGTTTGGCATTTACTATAGCATGATCTCTCTTGTTGTACGCTAGCTTTTCATTGCATTCCATTCGAAATTTTGACATGTTTGATCATTGATGCTACTTAGGTTTATGCTAAGATGCCTTGTGTTATAGTCTAATAAATGTTTTTAGCTTACCGTTAACATGGTGTGTTTTGTCGTCTGCTGGCTACTTTTTTACTGCCTTTAATTAGTTTTGTCATCACGATACATAACATTTTTGGCTCTTGTGCAGGCAGGATTGAATGTTCTAATGGTGTCAAAGGGCGGAAAGAAGAAGTCCAGTAGTAGTAAATCCTTTTACGAAGCTCCTCTAGGTTACAGCATTGAAGACGTTCGACCACACGGTGGAATCAAGAAGTTCAGATCTGCTGCTTACTCCAACTGTATGCAAAGGCCATCCTGAGATTTCCGAAGAATTGGAATAGCCATCTTAGAAAAATGGTAGAATTTCAAGTTTTGCACCAGTCTATTCGTTCTCCTCTGCTCGTCTCTTTTTTCTCTTTCCAACAGCACTTTGTCGTAGGGCAAGATGGCCTTGCCTGTATCTGCAATCGGTTTTGAGGGCTATGAAAAAAGGCTTAAGATTTCTTTTTCTGAGCCTGGCCTATTTGCTGACCCTGGGGGCAACGGCCTCCAGGCTCTGTCTAAAGATCAATTGGATACAATCCTGAAACCAGCTGAATGCACCATAGTTTCTATGTTGTTGAATGATGAAGTCGACTCTTACGTTCTTTCGGAGTCCAGTCTCTTTGTATACCCCTATAAGATTTTCATCAAGACTTGCGGGACCACAAAATTGCTTCTCTCAATTCCACCCATACTGGAATTAGCTGGTAAACTTTCCCTCCCTGTGAGGTCTGTAAGGTATACCCGTGGAAGTTTCACATTTCCAGGGGCTCAGCCATTCCAACATCGCAACTTCTCTGAAGAAGTGGCTGTCCTTGATAGCTACTCTGGCAAACTTGGCTCAGGCAGCAAGGCATATGTGATGGGTGGCGTCGACAAATCACAGAAATGGCATGTTTACTCTGCTTCCGCGGAATCAGATAATCACTTGGACTCGGTTTATACTTTAGAGATGTGCATGACTGGTTTGGACAAGAAGGCGGCAAAACGTCTTCTACAAGACACAATCTAGTTCTGCTGCTGTGATGACCGAACTCTGGTATCAGGAGGATTCTTCCAGATTCTGAGATATCTGACTGAGTTTGATCCTTGTGGTTACTCCATGAATGCTATTGAAGGGGGTGCAATTTCTACCATTCACGTGACACTCGAAGATGGTTTCAGCTACGCGAGAACAGTGGGTTACGACTTTAAAGTTGTTAATTTGACCCACCTGCTCGAAAGGGTCTTGGCTTGCTTCCAACCGACTGAGTTTTCAGTAGCTTTGCATGCTGATGAGACTGTGAAGGATCTTGGTAATGATATTGCCTTGAAGGGTTATTGTTGTGAAGAAAAGGAGCTATGAAGTGCTTGGCGAGGTAGGGTCGATCATGTACCGCAGCTTCACAATGGATGGTAGCTGTGGGTCTCCCAGGTCAATTTTGCAGTGCTGTTGGAGTGAGAGCGAGGATGAGGAAGTGAAGAAATAGCTCTGGAGCCGATTTTGTTGGTTTCCTACTTTTACTTGTTTGCTGAGAATTAAGACTGGTATTGTTTGAGTCCGGGCATGAGTATGGTTTTTGTTGCCTCCGTAAGTCTACTATTTCTTGTTTGCGAGTATGATTTGGATTCGTCTGCTGTTGATTAATAAGATGAGAGTTACTTTTGTAGCATTTTACTGGCCATTTCTCAATCCAGGTTGTTGGAAATTTATCAGATGTTATTCGTTTGTTTGTGGATTTACTACAAAGCCAAAATAGTTTACCCTTTTTCTCTTACACCAAGGGGAGAATCTGAGAGGACAATGAGCTTGTTCGGTAAGTACAGCCAAACCATGAGCTGGTGCTACGTTATAACTCCAGACTTGGCACAACGTTTTTGGTGCGTTCTCCACATGGGATTGGGCTAAGCTTGACCTGTATGTTTCACTCTTTATTTCACCAGATTAGCCCGTTTGTCGACTAAAAATGCACCATTTCGGACCATTGTACCTAAGGAAGGCCGATGTTATGGAACCACTTGAATCTAGATGGGACTCCATATATCGTTCCTCTCTTTGTTCTGATAATTGAATCTAGATTGACTACATATTTAGCGGTGTTGCGCTACTGATAACAACTCAAACTGCGGTATAAAAGAACCTGTTGATCTTCGTTGTTCACCTGAATGTATCTTTACATGTCACAACAAAAATTACTGCAGCTAACTTGCTTCTGGTCTCCTCACCTTCTCAACAATGGAAAGAAGACAAGAAACCAACAAAAAAGGAAAAAAAGGTAGCTGATGACTATTTAAAGAGCTTAATTCCTGATGTAAATCAGCCTAAGAGAATGTTTTTGAATATCTCTTGCAGCACTTAGTAGGGTCGAAACTTCCTTGCAGCTCTCAGCTGTTGTATCCGTTGTTTATCCTGCTCGAATTTGCTCTGCAACGTCATAATTTCTGCAAAAGAAGTAGAGACCACAGGTAAGATAACAGCAAAATAAACATGGGAAACAAGATCACCTAAGCATATCAAGTGGCATAAGAAAGGAATGTAACACCTGCCTTTGTCAATGGCTACAATTTCACAGCATGATGCAACATGAGAAACATGTAAAACGTTTAACTGTTTCATACTGCCCTTGTGATGTACAACCACAGTCCATCCTCCTTCTGCAGCACGAGCTTCTCTTTCTTTTCTTGCCTGTATGTGAAAGTTGAATAAGACAAGAAATTGCAACTCTATCAAAGCAAATAGGACCATTGGACGCCTTAAAAAAGATTTGCAATGATGAGTACATGATGATTAATCAGCTTCTGCTCAATAGACGAGTTATATTTTCGTGCAACATAAAGATTATATAACTGCCACACAAGATGCACTTCGTGCGACATAAAGATTATATTTCGTGAGTTGAGCTTTCAATTACTAGTGTACAATTAGGTTATGCGGACAACTATAAAGGGTTGTGTTAGACATGTTATGTGTTTATGCGGCATATTTTTAAAGGGTGGTACAGTGCACAAGGCTTCTCCAAAAGCCGAATTAGAAGGTAAGACGTATGGAACCTTGCTACATTTTTCGCACAAGGGAAAAGACCATTTACACACATAAAAACATCCAGATGCATAAGCACTGACCTGTATTGGATGCACATTCATGTAATCATCAAATGAAGCATCATGGAGTAAAGAGGTAATATGCGTGCTCCTCTTGGGCATCATGAGCAGTTATGAAGTCATCAATCCTCTGTTGCAATATCTTCACTCCTGGTCTCCTCTGATGGAATTCAATAATCCATTCTGGGACCAACAAGAAAACTCAGTAAACCTCACCAGAAGGAAAAACCATTCAGAAAGAAGAGCATATGGACATCATATTCGCCAGGAAAACAAAGTTTCTACAGTGTCACTTAAAAACATCGGTTCAGTAAAGAGCAAAGAGGTTTAAACGAGGTTCTACACCTTAGCAAGAATCAATGACCGGACGATATTAGATGGAGAAAGTTATCAGCATGGAAAATTTGGAACTCGTACATTAATTTTCTACAAAAAGGTTAAAGTTTCAAGCAGTTCTTGGCCTTACAATGCATTTAACTAAGATAAAGCCATATAGAACCAAAATCATACTTTTCTTTCCTCTAGAGCAGTCCTCGTCCCCTGAAGATATCTGATAAACTTCATCTTCTTCTAAACCTTCTCCTTTTTCCACTGATCGATCATCATTCCGTGATAATACAAGTTCTTTCTTCATTTTACGAGCTTTCTTTGACTTACCTGCAAGACCATATAGTCCACATGATACCTACCACGTATAATAGGTAGTATTTAATACAAAATAGTTGATAATGTTTCTGCAAGAAGATTAATATTTTCTTTACGGAATTGACGTTTGTTTCACCATCAGCTCCGAATTGTCCTTTGGATCCTTGACTCATAGATTGGATAACCTCCGCATTTTCATCACCTGTCGGGAAAAATAGATCTACTTTACTTTTGAACACTAGTGAAACAAAAGAATGACCCATACTTGAATAGCATAACAAAAATACACCAAGTTAACACCTCGAGTAAGATTAAAGAGGCTAATATATCTCCTAATACAGGAAACAGCATATAATTCTGTCAAAATTACCCTCTTGAACCGAAATAACCGAGTATTCATGAATATACAAAGTTTGTTTTCATAAGCCAAGGTATGAACGGTTAACAGAGATAGAATTTACAAAGGAAGTCAATAGCAAGTTTAAAATCCAGTATCATAGTAAGTATGCCTCTAATAGTGAGCAAAACCTTCACATGATTAAAAAAGGCTTCTAAGTTTTAGGAAATAGAAAACGCCGTTATCTGCTGGAAAAGAAAATGGTACAAGAAGAAAGTTATATACTCCGACATACACAAAAGAGAGAGTTCTATCATCCGGTCAGATTCATCTAAAACTAATAACCAAATGACAAAATTTTCCTTGTCAATTTATAAGCAACATAAATGAAAAAACGACACGATAACGGAAGTTTGAGTTGTTCCATTAACAGTAAGTTTTAGTTAGTCCCCTGAAAGAGAGTTGCAGTTTGCAAGCAACATTTCTAGATGATAAGAAGCTAGGAAAAATCATCCCCGTTAGTTACATAGCACACACAAAAACAATGTAACATCTGCATTGATTGCTTTTTTTGGAGCCAAGCCAGCTCAAAGGAAATTTTTTGTTAGATGACCCAGTCAAAGATGTGATTTCTCTGAAACGTGGAAACACAGTCAATTCTTGGCTCTAGGAATAGGGAAAATAGCTACTTGATCTTTTTTAGGATTCAGCATGCCCAATGAACTCTTGGACCAACGGAGAAAACAAGATAGTAATATAGGAAAGGGAAAGGAATAGATCTATTTATGAGAAGCTAGGTTAGCTTCTGCCTCGTAAAAGTTTCAAAGTGAATACCGTTCTGTTGGCAGGAGCCATCTTCAATCTCATGCTCGAGCTCATCAACATTGTTAGTCGCAGCTTTCTTTACCTTCTCACTTTTTCTTTTCTTTTTCCTTGATTTGCTGCTTTCTTTGCCTTCTGCTTCATTTGCATCATTTTGTTCATCAAGGTCATCTCCCATTCCTACTTCAGTTATCTTGTCATTTTTCATGTTCTTATTCTTCAAGATTTTCTTCTTTTTCTTTTCTCCATCTGACTTATCTGCAGAAAGCCACAACATCCTACTCACATGAAAAGGTAAATCCAACACAAGAATATAACTACGAATACAGTGCCTTAAAATTGGTTTCACCTTCAATGATGAACTGACTAACTTGTTGAGTGCCATAACTACCCCTGGTTCTTCCCTTCTTTCTTGAAGAACTCTTTTCCTTTTTCAGCTTATACAAGTTTTTGTCTGGGAACAAAGAGGTGGGAAATACAATCCTTAATAATTAGAGTGAAATAATCAAAAAAGGAATGGCACCAACAAATATCAATTAAGCGCATGAAAATTATGATGCAGTTCATCTTAAAACTTCCACGATATGCCGTGCGGTTAGAATGGCCTCAGTCAACTGTCCGGCACTCTTAATGTGATTGTTTATACATTTAACTTATGCTGCTTTCTTAGAAGGTACAAGGTCCATTCCTGTTATTATTAAGAACGTATTTGCATCCACTTTGTATTACAAATTAAAAGGAGAAAATACTAATTAAGACATATTGCAAACTAAAAGTAGTAGTCCTTGTTCAGAAAAGGAAAGACGTCACTTTTACACAATGACAGATTGTGAATATATAAACAACCTTCAAGCATAACACTTTAAGCAAGTAATGTCTTTTGCCTAAATCCTAGCAAAAGGAAAATGGGTTAACTACTTATTTCCAGAATTACTCAAGAGATCGATTAGTAATCCAGTCAAAGTTACTGGATCAGATAATGAAGATGATGGAGGGGTCACAGCAGCACTCGTCAAGGAGGCAACAGCAACACAAAGCTGTCAGACTGCACAACAAATCAATAACAAACTGTTTTAGCAAAGGTTGCAACCAATACCATCCTTCAAGAAAGCCTAGTTTTGTCCTGGGTGGTGGAGCAGCATACTGTGGATACTATGGAGGTGCCATTACTGGAGGACCTTGGTAATAACCTGTTGAATTTCACAAGGGAAAGCAAGTTAGAAATACCAAAATTTCGATTCTTGACACAAAGAAATTACATGCAAAAACAATGAACAAATCTGCCTGTACACTAAGAAAAACACATCTACCTACTTCTACTGGCTACACCTCATAAGGTTAAAAACAAAAACAGTATTGTTAGCACATCGATAGCAGTTTAACCAAAAGCACAGGAACATTTTCTTGTGCACAGACTGTAAATGAAGCAAATAGCTCATGAGCTCAGACTCGCTTACAAACTTGAATTGAGCCAAAAAATTCATATAGTTACTCAACACCCTCGGCTCCACTAATTAGGGAAAGGAGTAGAGTTTGAATAGATAAAAGCTTGTTTGTAAAATGAACATAGCTAGGCTTGTGGCTATAGAAATCCCCTACAATAAACCAGCTGCCCAACCTTGGTCCAGCTTTAACGCTTAAAAAAAAACTTGGTCCAGCTCAACTACTCATGCACGATGCACCCACGCACAATCAAATTGCTAAGGTAGGTAAAATAGCTGCAAGGACAGACAACTGCTGGTCTCTGTCCCACAGTAATGCATGACTGGGAAGTGTTAACAGGCAGCAACAAGCAAGAAAATTTACCCTATAGAAAATGGGCAACTGATCAAAGGACGCACAGAAATTTGCAAATAATATCTTTGAGAAAAGTTGAATTTAAGATGCATTCAAAAATCAACTTGAACTTCTGGTTTGTAGAATCCCATTGGAACCCGGACAAAATCACTGCGCGAGGGCACGAACTGATATTGTACGTATGTTAGTGACTACTGGTGTTAATAAACGTAATGCGCTCATACTGAAGTCCCTTGAGAGAGTAAACGAGCTGTGGCAAGTTGCTTACAGAGTTCCATTCTGGCATTTACTGACACATGCTTTCAACTGCCCTGTTGTTGCCATTACAAGATACCTAGAAATGGGGCTGAAGGTCTTTCAGGCCGCAACTTAAATGGGGCCGCAGGTCTTCCAGGCCGTGACTTAAATTGAATTCCAGGACAGTGGATAAATGGTGTAGGGTTCTTGTGAATTATTTACTGCTGTGAGTGCAATCAAGAGTAACACTTACGCTACATAATATATAACTTTAATCCCCTAGCATACCTGGAACAAATAATATTAGTGTTGTAGCTTCACGTAATTAACACTTCATTACTTCAGCTTTCTAACAAGAAATAGAATTCATAATTTGCAATTGAAAATCAAGCTTCATATGCTATTGGTCACCCGTGATCCAGAAACCATTGATTAGATCATCTACAGCAGTTTCTAAAGTTCAGCCGGATTACGAGGAAAAATAATGAAAGTTAGCACACAAAGATATTACCTTGCCAGAAGCATTTCGAGCAGGTGATATGTGAAGAAAACCATGTGTAAACAGAAAGAGAACCAGCTAAACTCATTGCCTCTCCATATATGGAAACTTTTAAAAAAAACTCATTTAAGATGCTCAAATGTCACTTAACACAAAGGGTCAAGCTACATTATGAAAATTTCTTTAAACCAACAAACCAAGCAATCAAAACTTCACATCTTGATGAGTTTGATGGTCATGAGGGAGTTGAAACAGAAGTCAACAGAGACGGCTTCTCTCTATACCAATTCCGTTGAGATATCTTATATATTAAAACCACGTGTAAACAGAAATTATCAACCCAAATATAACCAAATCAAAACTTCAGATCTTAACTTCAATAGTCAATACCCATCTCAGATCAACGCCAGGATCAAACAAAACATGCCACAAAAACCCTAAAATCAAACAGGCCATAGCCCAAGTCATAAAATAGCAAGTACCGGAAAGAACAAACAGAAGAAGAAACAAAATGGACCAACCAGCTGGATCCCTCCTCAGAACCGGAGCTTGGAGAAGAACCACAGGTGGTTGCCGGTCTTGAAGCGGCGCTCCTCGAACCAGGCCTTGACCTCCTTGGCGGCTATGACCTTCCTGTCACGGGACTGGGATTTAGGAGTGAGGGAAATCGGAAAGGAGGCTGCCTGCGATAAGGTGAGGAACTGACGGCGACGGAGAAAGGGACTGCCGGCGGTGAGAAAAGATACTCGGGTGATGGAGAGAGGCTCTGCCGGAGATGGCGGGGATGTCACGGTCGCAGGAAGAGAACCAACGGGCGACGGCGAGTGTGAAGTCTGTTCTCTGATCTAGGGTTTTTTATATCTTGTAGTTTTAGGAACCCGTTTTTGGACCTGCAGGTCGAGTGACCCAACCCGTTCAGACCCTCAATTCTAACCCGTGGATCGAGTGACCATCCCACGGGTTTAATTGGGTTGACCCGCAGAGAATAAAAATAAGCGAGTTGGGTTGGCTTGTATGGGTTATGTCATATTTTGTCAGCCCTATCATGCTCCCATCTCTCTGTATGCGTGTGTAGTAGAAATGCCGGTGGCGTTAGGGCAGCCCGGTTCTTTCTGGTTCCGACTTAATTCTTCACACCGCATATAAGGGTTTTGTTGACCATTTATTCTTTACATTTTGTTACCCCTAAAATTTTAGAGTGAAACTAAGGTAGCGTTTTAAAATCACTACAGTTTTGATTTCTGTTTCCAAAAAATTAAAACTAGTTTAATTTTTATTTTTTACAAAAATAAATGTGTGTTTGATTACCTAATTTTTATTTTGAGTTTTTTCTTTGGTGATGGTTAGTGGTGGCGGCGGTGGCTGTCAGCTGCCAGCAGTAACCAGCGGTGAGAGGTGGTGGTAATCTTAAAAGAAAAATCAAAACTGAAAACCCAAAAACTCCTAAATGAGTGTTTTCAAAAACAGACATATTTAAAAAAATGATTTTCAAAACTGAAGGGAAAAAAAAACAAAAATTATGTATTAAACGTGTTTTTTTTCTCCAATTTACAAAGTCAGAGAAAAAACAAAAAATGAAAAGGTTATCAAATAGAGCCTAAACTTGCACTTTCTTTTCTTTTCAACAAAAATGAGAAAATGACAAATAACCCCTCATATAATTTGGATTTACGGTCAATTCTTTTGAATATTAATTTTAACAATTGACCTTTATTTATTAATTTAGTGCAATCGTGGACAATTAGTCGATTTTAGTCAAAATTGATCCGTAAAAAAGACAAATGCTCCTCTTATATCTAATTCCTTTACCTTCTCTTCCTTAATCCTTCGTCTCCAACTCAAGCACCACCACAGCCACGACCATCCCCAACTCAAAAACAACCATGCCGCTGCCATCATACCCACGTTACTTGAACTGCCACCACAAAATCCATCTGTACCACCACCAACCCAACCACTAAAGACCAGCATCGTCAGTTATCCTACTTGTCTACAAACACCAACCACTCTGCCATGCTAAGCCACTGCCTGCAAACCACCAAGCCATTGTCTATCACCATGAATAGATCTAACTGACCCTAAACACTGTCGTCACCGCTAACGAGCCTACCCCAATAACCTACACTGTCACTTGCGATTCCACCCCAACAAGCACTTACCCACCTACCTGCGGGACCACCAAACCATCCCCATCGCCATCAATAGAGAGATCGAGTTTTTTTTTTTGTAAGTTATTGATGTTGGTGGGATTGAATGGGCTAGGGGCGATGTTTCATAGTGACGACAGGGTGAGTGAGTTCTCAGTTAGTGATGGCTGCGGTAGGGGTGGCGAGGGATAGGAAGGTGGGTGGCGTTTGCTTGGCGACGAATGTGATAGTGGATGAGGTGAAGATAGAGGTTAAGGGCAGATGGTGGTCGATTTAGGTAGCGGAGGGGAGGTGGGTGAGGAAAGGGGGGCTGGTTCTAACCTTGAATTTTTAGGTTTTTTTTATATTCTATTTACAGGATAAGGTTGGCATTTGAGCGAGATTTGGTAGCATTTTAGAAATATCACAGCTAAATTTATCAGGGTTGTAATTTGTTGATAATTGAGAGGGTCAATTGCCAAAATTAATAGCTAAGGGGGTCGACCCACAAATCTAAAATACAAAAGGAAGGTCATTTGTCATTTCCCCCAAAAATATCCTAAACTCCTTAATGTTAGGAGGAAATATCAGTCAACGCCATCAACTTTTTAAATTCTACATATCGTTCTTGAATCCTAAAAATTCATCTATCTATAATACTTATTAAGCCAAAACTTAGTATGATGTAACACCTCTTTAGTCTTACATAACTACCAACCTACAATGATGTCAAGTGGCATTTCAAGATAATTTTTAAAAAGTGACACAAAATAAGAATTTTAATTGGTAAGTAACTATCTACAAAAATATGTTTAGCTTTTACAAATTAAAGTTCATCCAAAAAATAGAGTTAAAGTAAAATTTAAAAGCCAAGTGTGATACGATAATAATATTTTGCTAACTTATTTTTGGCTAACTTAGTTTCCTATTATTTAAGATTCATTTTATTAAATATGACAATAAACACGTTTACATATACTTGATGTTTGATTTTTTTTTAAAACAAAATTTGTACTATTAATTTTATTTTCGCACATGCATCGTATGTGCCATAGTGACTCGTAACAGATAAAACCCTTTTTTACAACATTGTTTGCGTTCTATAAATTTTTTGATGCCATCAGTCCTGAATCTACAAAATTCATCACAAATATACTTTTCTTGTACAACGCCATCTTTATTCTATATATTTTTTTATGCCAACTTTTAGTGCACCCACAACTCTCCCTTCACTCGTACTGCCATACATCCCCCAACCCCCATCATGCAGAAAGAGTGCCACAACCATTGCTGCACAACCCCTTCCCTCCCCCATTAGCACCACCACCAGGCAATGCAGTGGAATGGGTGTCACCGCCATGTTAGACTTGCCATCACCAACAAACCACATCATTGCATCATGGTCTCAATCTCAAATCTTGATAGTCTATTTCTCTCTGTTTTTTTAATTGAAGGCCGAAATTTATGTGAACTCACATTCTTACAAACTCCGTTGTGATTTTAAAAAGCCTTTGGTTATGACATCATAAAACCTAGAGATTAACTGGAAACGGTTGAACCCACCTCCGCCGATGTTTGTGTGTGTAGATCTATGAGTGTGTGTGCATGCATTTTTGTGTGTGGTGTAGATCTATGCGTGTGTGCACGCTCGCAAATCTATACAATGGTGGTGGTTTGTGGTGTTCAGGTGGTGCCGTGGTGGTGGTATTGGAGTTGAAAAGGCAGATCGAGAGCACGTGCTAAACACTATCATTTCTATGGGATTCCTCCTTCCCATTTTCAGCCTTTATAGTATTTCTATCTTATAGTTTTACTTTTATGCCCTCCTTGCTATAAAATGGGATGTTGATGTTGAAAATTTGGGCATGTGGGTTTTATAGCCAACCCATGAGGGCAGTTGATAGAGGAGGGACAAGGTTTTCTCGAGAGATCGAATTATTGAAAAATGTGAAGGTGGATTAAATAAAGGCTCACGTAAAAAATGTTCTTATTGTTGTTTTGCCCAAATACATGACCATTCAACAATTCAAAGTGCGTGACAATTTGGATCTCTAACAAGTTCTATAATCAAAATCCAGAATTTACTAGTGTGATGTATGTTATCTAGACAGATTTTGCATAAAGTTTACCTTTTAAAGGTATTTAATTGTAATATAGGAAAATAAAATTTGGGTCAATGTGAAATTAAAGATGGCGTCGTGTTGTGATGGTTGTTAGTGGTGGTCTTAGACTTAGGGGGAAAGACCAATAGAGGGCCTGGAGTTGGGTTATGTTAGAAAAAAAGTAAAGGAAAGAAAATTTAAGGCAAATAAAAGTATAAAGGAGTTATTTTTAACTCCTTACCTCCATTTGTACCATTCGGTCCAAATATGTATTGATGGTTTCGATAGACACGAATGATACTACCCACAAACTTCAAGGGATGTAGGAATATGTCCTTACTATTGAATTCACACTTTTTTGTCACTGAAAAATTCGAAAGTATCACTAATGTCTCTTTTAATATCAAAACAATATTGAACATACTTTAAAAAAATGTGAATTTAGGTCAATCCTTTATTTACTTCTCACTTAAATGTGAACAGAAACTTGAAATGAGAGCGAAATGCATCAAAATTTTTGAATGATATTGGATTATGGTGATTGATGAGCACACATCATAAACAACGTTAAGGAGATTAACTATCCTTGTCATGACTCATTTAACATGAGTCTGGATCCTTCACAGTGGTGAAGCTTCTTCTTCATGTATTTTTTGTTTTGATAAAAGACAGGTCAGTTAGTGTTACACGCTTATTTTTTTAAAAGTGACCATAATAAAAATCTTAATTGGTAAATAATTTCCTATAAAAATATGTTTAGTTTTCACAAATTAAAACTCATCAAAAAAAATTGTTAAAATAAAATTTAAAGGACAAATTTGATATGATGATAATAATATTTTGCTAACTTCTTTCTGAATAGTATGGCTAACTTATTTTTCATAATTTAAGATTTATTTTACTGAATATGGCAATAGACACGTATACATGATGCTTGATTATTTTTTTTTAACTAAATTTATACTATTAATTTTATCTTCACAAACACATTGAGTGTGCTACAACAACTCGTTACATATAATTAAGTTTAGTAGCTTTTGACATTCTTGTTCTTTTTTTTTTTTTGACTAAAATCAAGGTGGTAATGAAAACAGGTGTTAGCCCTCAATATGGTCGCTGAACCGAAACATATCCAAGAATCATATTTTTATTATATCTTCATAAATCCATTATTACAGTCACCTATTTAATTATTTCTACTAACTACATTTAGCATACCTTAATTGTCATTCAATACTTTTACTTGCCGAAGAAAAAGAGAAAAAGAAAACTAACCACCATAAAAACACTCTAAGATGTCTTATTTTCCATACGTTAGAGCCTCATTTTATAAATTGCTTTCCATCCGTATGGGTAATCTTAATTTGAGCAACTCCAAATCAAGGATAAATGACACACTCAACTAGAGGATTTTGTACAAACAAAAAGGGAAAATTTACAGATACAGATAAAGAAACTTAATACAGTAGAGCATCCTAATACAATAAGTAGAGGATATTAGTCGTAAGCTAGTCCTTTGAGACATGTCAGTCAGTTGGTGGTTGTTCCCGCCTTTGTTGAGGTTCGGGACTGAGGGTGGGCGAGCAATGGGGTGTTGTGAGTCTGTACCGAGGGCCGTCAGGGTTGGGTGGCTAGAAATTGGTTGGTTAGGTGCTGGGGGTTGCAGATTTGTTAACGTGGTGGTTAGGGCAGGTTCCGATGGTGGCAGTTGATGATCAGCCAAGGTAATTTTGCGGCGGGGCAGTGGGTGCCATGGCTTTGGGTTGGAGTTGTTGTGGTGGGGCGTGTGGGGTTTTTTACCTGTGTATGGGGTTGACTTTGATAGTGGGGGTTGTGGCTAGGCTGTGCTTTAGTGGTGATGAAGGTGCTCGCCGTTCATGGAGATCAGTGGTTATGAATAAGCTCTTCGTTGCCGGCTTTAAGTTTACTCGTCGAATTTGCCTATGGTTTTCATTAATGTTACGACACGCGATTCGCGTGCAAATTGTAAAACTCAAACATGTCCTCATAATTAAAATAATTATTTATTATCTAATATTTTACTTTTATGTCACCGTTTAAAAATTTTCTTACAATAAAATTAGTAATACGATATGATATTATATAATATCAAGTTTGGCCTATGGAATTTGTTATGACTATATTTTTTAATGAAGTTTAAATGGTTCCATGTGAAAAAATAATGTCGTTAAATTGAAACTTGTAATATAATGAAGCATTGTGTGTAAATATTTTAAAATGTGAAAACCAAACATGTCTGTAAAGTAATATTTAATAATGTTTTTATTTTGTGTCATTTTTTTTAAGAATTTTCTCATAGTGCCACTTGTTACCGTGGCACACGCGATACATGTGCGAAAATAATATTAATAGTGCAAATTTTGTTTAAAAAAATTCAAATATCACGTATACGTCTTTATTATCATATTCAGTAAAATAAATCTTAAATAACAGAAAAATAAGTTAGTCATATGTGTCTAAAAATAAGTTAGCAAAATATTATTATCGTATCAAACTTGGCCTTAATTTTTTTAACTATATTTTCTGATGAATTTTAACTTGTAAAAACTAATATATTTTTATATGTAGTTATTTACCAATTAAGATTTTCATTTTGTGTCATTTTAAAAAAAATTCTCGGAATGTCATTTATCGTCATTGTAGGTTAGTAGTTACGTAACACCAAAAATGTGTTACACCAAATCAAGTTTTGGCTTAATAAGTAACATTTTTTTTACAACATGGTTTGCGTTCACCAGGCAGTTCACTATCTGAGCGACCATATTTCTCCATCTCATAATGAAGGCTGGCATTTGACTCTCTTGGTTCTTGCTTTATGGTTTTCAAATCTCCGCATAATGTCTAAGTCAGCTTGTACTCGTATTGGTCCATGAACTCTCTCACAACATCCTCCCAAGTCTGAACTCGGGCTTCATCCAATGTGAGGAACTAGCAAAAGGTGGCTTTTGTGAGGGTACGGTGGAATAATTGTATCAATTAGTGCTAATTCACTCCATATAGGGCTAGCGTACGCATGTATATCTTGACATGGATTTTGGGATCCATGGTCTCATTAAACTTATCCATCTCCAGCATTTTGAACTTGGGAGACAATCTATCCTCAAGGTTCATGGCCAGGGCACTGAGGTCTAGAGGGTCATCAGCTCTCCTCATTCAGGCTATTTAGGACTCGAGCGCTACCAGCTTGTCTTTCCATTCGAAAACTATGGGTTTCACTTCTTTATCTTTAGACTCATACTTTCAATCATATTCTGGACCTTTCTTCATGTCGTCCTTCTTTTCCATTCTACCCTCATCCTCTTGCTCTTTCCTACCTCTTTCCTTAAGGTTGTCTATTTCCTCAATGATTCTGGAATGCTGATCTGCTAGGGTTGCGAAACCATTCTGAAGATCCTTCTGTAATTCAGTGAGAATAATGACCAAGTCTACCATCTATGGGAATTCTTCAGCCACATGAATTCTTAAGATATTTCCAGAAGAGTTCCGATACCAACCATATTTAGCCTTAACTATATAGAGTAATTTTTTGAAAATTTAATTAATCATACCACATAGGTCGATTTGGCTGGCTCATACCCTAGTGGGGGTGAGGGATACTTTTTCTGGTCTTTGGGTATTTTTTTCCAGAAGTTGAGGGGAGGACTAACTAACCGTCGGGTTATTCTAGGTGAAAAATTAACTAGTTGGTCAGTCGGGAATAAGGTTCTGACTAACTGTCGGTTATCTTGGTGGATAGATCGGTTGGTTGGTTAGAGGGGTTAGGGTCTGTTTCTTGAAATATTTTCTGGAGGGTAAGGTTCCGACTAACCATTCGGTCATCCTGATGGGTAAACCAGTTGTTTGGTCAGTAGGGAGGACCAAGGTATAAACCAGCTAATATCAAAATTCTTCAAACAATGCAATTATTAACTAGCCGTCTGGTTAGGACGGCAGTTAATGGCCGGTTAGTCAGAGTCTCCAATTTTTGCAAAATTACTAATTTAGCTCACATAATGTTTGTTGGTTTCCCTGCCAACATGCCATGGGCCAATTACGGTTATTGTCCCAATAAAAGACAAAATACTGAACAGTCCGGATGTGTGGTTTCTCTCTCAACATCAATGTAAAGGCACTTCATCGGCTCGACTGTATCATATACCTCATGCCCACAACTAGAAAGTTAATAATGGGTGATCAATGATGCGCGTATAAGTCATTTAATATATCAAGAAGACCAGGAGATCCCTTTAGTACGAGGCAGTGAAGTTGAGGGTACAATCAAAAGATTGCCTTGAGACCAGGAGGTGCAAAGGCTTCAATCGGTGCTCTCGAGTCCGTGGTCAGAGTAAGACGTGCGCGTGCGTGTAAGAAAATAAAAGCACATGTACCATAGTTATATTGTACATGTCACAACATACAAAGAAAATACAACAAGGCCAACAATCAATAAAAAAAATTCAAGTCTTCTCCACTTTATTGTTTGGTTGCCCCAATGAAGTCACCACTGTAGAGAATCACCTCGAAAAAATCTCCGCGAGAAAATATTTAGGGAGGATAAGTAAAATAAGAAAAACCCAAAAATGAATCTAAAGTGTCCAAAAATGATTTTTTTTTTCTTCTGAACTTCAAGGCATTATGATTTTGCAGATTGGATGTACCAGATTCGGGGTTTATCACCTCTGACCATATAATTCATGGATTTAATAGTTGCATTAGGGATAATTCACAAATTATTTTCCTAAATTCTCTTGACAAACCAAAAAAAAATTAATCTAGACATTGTGCGCTGGACACAATTGGACTGGACTAATTCATTAATTGAACCACTGGACTGGACTGGACTGTACTGTTGGTCTGGACTGGACCAATGGATTTGACAATTGGACTTAGACAGTGAACAACTGGACTTAACGGACTAAAGTAATTAATTAAGTCACATTATTTGGCCTAAACTCAATAATGCATTCTAATTAATGTTAAAGTCCATTATCTATTTAATTATCAGTAACTACGAAAATAGGGTGTCTACACATTCCCATCTAGTCAATAAAAAAAATTTGTGATTGGATGATCACTACATATCTCTCATTATTTTGGACCCTATTCACCTAATCGCAATACGATAAAGACATTTCTTATCGATTTTATCAATTATCTAGTAATTTTGAGTCCAAATATTAGTGCTTTTATTAATATTGGGATTAATTTTAATCCAGGTTTGAATATCGCCATTTATCTTAAACAAAAATTTAGAATTTTTCAATCAAAAAATTTTCCATCTGTATTTGTATTTTTTTTCCACATACATGAGATCATCCTTTTTTAGATAATCATTTATTGGAATATCCCCTGGTCTAGCAAATAATTTGTGATTATGTGCTGTGTAATTAGAAAAAAAATCCATTGGTTCTTATTTCTTTGTAGTGGCAATCCATATATACGAGTCTTTCTTAGTTTCATAATTAGTAGATTTATATGGAAAAAGATCATACGTAGCATATTTTAAAATTTACATTTTTGATTTGGTGATAAATATGCTTCGGAATCATTTGTTTTTCTAACAAAGTAATTGGCCTTTTCCATATAAATATTATTTATAAAAATATTTAGTTTGGGTCGTACAACATGGATTGATTCTATCTGGTCATCTTGTGGTATTAATCTAGACCATATAATCTCAGATAATTCGTATTGATGATATCCTCTTAACCATTTTCCCAGTCATTTGTTTCACAACTTTGAAGTTTCTTGTGCCTTTCCTTTGAATGAAATAGTCGTTATGTTCCAAATTTTTTTTTTAGTGCACTCTTAAAAAAAAGGTGTTCCTTGATATCAAGAACCGATCTTATCTTATACAAGTTAATGATTTGAGTTTGCGAGAATTTGTAAACTATATGCTTGCCACAGAGAAGATAAGTCAGAAAACAAATGTATGTGAATTCTTTTTGCTATTACTAGTTGATTTCTTTTATTCTCGAAATAAAGTGAATTACATTTTTATTCGGTTTATTAATTCTTTCTTGATTTGTTTCACTATTATATTTGTCAATAATTCTTTATGTTGATTCAAGAAGAAGTGGTACATTGATTTGGGGAATATAAAAGCGACATAGAAAGATATCTATGTTCATTTTTCCAGTTAAAATAAAATTTACATACCGATATAGTTTATCGATTAATCGAGCATTTTTTCTTTTAAATATTTGCCAAATATGTTTTGGTGATTCTACATTATAGCTTGTTTTGTTGGCACTACTATTTATTTCTGGTGTTACTTTGTTTTTCTCATTTTTAATTCTTTCTACTGTATTTTTTTTATTGTTTTTGTTCTCTCAGTCAGATTTTCCTTTTTTTTTCTATCAGTTAATTATTTGCCCAATTTGTAGATCGACGTTGGTTAAATGATTCATGAATTACCTGTTGATTATACAATCATTTCTTTTTAACATTTATTTGATTCATATACTTCTTTTTCTATCAATCGAAATAATAGAATTGAACTTACTTTTCTGAGTTCTTTTCTTATTGTCTTGAGAAATAGAACATTTTTGAAAATCCAATTTTTTCTTTCTTTTGAACCTTTTGGAGTTGTTCTTCTGGTAAACATCCTTAGAACTTGAAAATCCTTCTTTTTCAATTTTTGTAAATTGTTCAGTAGCTCCTTAAAATTTGGGATAAAAATGGAAGGTTGTTTTCGGGGAGAACCAAAAAGAAGTTTAGCTTCCATTCCCTAAACGGTTGACCTTGGCAGGGATCGGTCTTGGGGACGATCAGCCTTAGGTTGGGGCCGTCCCCATGCTTGTGAGGGTAAGGAATACGTACCATCTCCCTTCTATAGATCATTTCGATAGCAGGAACTAATTTGAGTCGCATGTTCGCCTTGTCTTTCTTCCAGCACATAGGTTTGGTCATATCTTGAGTTGCACTTCTGTCATAGCTTGATTGCAAGGAAAAATGGAGGCATAAATCAGTTAGATCGTGGTGAGAATAGCTGGGTAATGCCAAAGTCGCAATGACATGCTTCGTTAAGGTTCTCTGATGGGTGTTTACCATATCTTTTAATTCGTGCATCTCCTTGGTCAGGTGAACATGTGGACTCTTTAATAATTTGATGTTTTGTGGTAGACGAGTCATCAAAAAGCACAAAAATATTAAGAAATTCTAGCTAGCTGGGACTTAGGGAATGCAATTTTCAGACACCAAAGAATATCAAGGATATGCAAAGTAGTATCATCATGTAATAACTCAAATTATTTATTAATCAACGACTCTCGATCACACCAAACGACATTGTCAGACTTCTTCATACATAAAGTACATAAAGTATGGTTACTCATCACAATATTGAAGTATAAATTATTGTGACATTATGCAAAACAAAAGGAACTAAACCTCTTCTTTTTTGCTCACACTCTTTTCGCCATTGCCTCGTAGAACTCATGCTCTTTTTGCCACTGCCCCGCGGAATCAAAGTGTTCTTGTTGATGTAGTTGCGTTTGGATTGGGTTTTGAGGACGAAAAGGCAACAAAGGATACTGTTGATCATTCGACACATAAGCTGGCTGAGGCATAAGGTTTGTTGAAGAATATATATTGTTGGTACCATTAACGTAACGTGAAGCTTGATCCTTTTCAGGAGGGATTGGAAGTTTCTGTTGCTGTTGCTCCACACGTAGTTGCTTAGGAACATTAATCCTTTCCCCTTCTACCTCCCTGTACTTGTTAAGATAGTATTTAAGTGGATTTACGTAGTCATCAAATCCTAGGATTGTGATAGCCCAAAGGATATCATCGCCATTTATTGTCTTTCTTTTCTCGCGTTGGCATTTATCAGATGCTTCTCCGGTAACAAAGCTAATGAACTCGGATACACACTCTTGAACCGTCTCTTTGGCATCCTTGGAGATTTTTCCATTGCCTGGAATTACTTTCTTCATGATCCGTCCAACATTGGCGATGGGAAGAAACCGATCTTGATCTCTATTGTTGTTATTGTTGCCCTCTGAGCTGGGACTTTCTGGGCTCTTTACGACCATGTTAGGCTCACTTGCATGCCTCTCAACTTCCATGTCTCTCTTTATCTATATCTTATTGTTTCAGAGAGAATGGAATGTATTTTCTGAATAAATGGCATGGGAAGCATAAATATAGGCAAGTAAAAAGGGGGACAAAAGGCTTGGGTGATCATCCCCAATCTGGTGCCTAGGACTCGCTCCTTGGATGAGGATGTAATATAACTAACTATTTACATCTATATATATCTACACGTACATACCGTAATATTTATACACATAGATACACTGGCATTTCGAAATGGCATACAAACATTATATAAAATGACATTTCAATGTGACATACATGCAATATATATGATGCATACACTGTTATTTTAATGTTGATTGCTAATAAAAATACCAAAAGTATCACCCTACCTATGGCGAGCGGTGCTTCTAGTTTCAGTGTGGCCTACACACATTATATCTATTTGTTCCTTGACGCATGCAAATGATATTAAATTTGGCACTCAATTCCATCTTGTTCCATCTAGTGTAACGGAAAGGTCATATATAGGAACATCCATATATCAAGCTCTTTCAAATGCATTCTTTAATTAGCCATTTCCAGTCAAAAGGCACACTAAGCTTATCTATGTTACTTGTGCATTTGATTTATTCATTACTTAAGTTTGTACTTTTGCTACATATAAATTGTCATAGCATATTGAAAATATGGGTTACATGCATTATATGATACATACGCTATCATTTTAATGTGGATTGCTAATAAAAATATCAAAAGTATCATCCTACCTATGGCGAGAGGTGCTTCTAGTTTCAGTGTGGCTTACGTACATTATATCTATTTGTTCCTTGAAGCATGTAAATGATATTAAATTCGGCGCTCAACTCCATCTTGTTCCATCTAGTGTAATAGAAAGATCATATATAAGAACATCCATATATCAAGCTCTTGCAAATGCATTCCTTAATTAGCCTTTTTCCGGTCAAAAGTCACACTAAGCTTATCTATATTACTTGTGCGTATGGCTTATTCATTACTTAAGTTTGTAATTGTGCCACATATAAATTGTCACAGCATATTGAAAATATGGGATAGTAAATTAGTTAGTCTATATAAGATGGTTTGTCCTTATCTTCTCAAAAATCTGAAAGCTTTTGAAAGACATAATATCTGATGGGAATTCGTCTTAGTTCATTGCAACAAACTTAGTAATAAATTACTAGACATGAATTTGGAGTCACAATATTTCACAAATTTGTATTTTTATCTCTATCGAGATATGTACTTTCCATCCAAAAATGGATTACAGTCCCTTATGTTGTTTTCTTTGCAAAATATTACATTTTTATCTATACCATTTCTATTTTTTGTCTCTTAATTGAATGAAATTAGGATTCTCAATTCTCTACGACGTCAAGATGATAAAATATTTTCGGGAAGAAGCAAAGCATTATGATTTTTGTTTCTATTTCTAGTTATTTTGATGTCTTGGAAGGGAGTCATAAAAAATCTTCTTATCAACATATCTTTGTTCTCGGTATCTTTGATTAGTTTGGTATTTACTTTTATAAACTAATAAAATACCTATAGTTTGATACATAATCTGTAACACCCCAAAATTTTAGAATTGCTTAAAATATTACTGGTTGGTTGAGAGAAAAGTGATGATGATGATGATTTTTAGTGATAGTTAGGACTTGTATTGTTGTGCTTGTTGGGTGTCTTCATGCAATCGTGACACCTCGTGCTTACTGAGGAGTCAGTGTTGATTACTTCTTTGATCGACACCTCCTGCTACCTATCACCATCATGCTTGTGACATGTCAACATACTATTGCGACACGTCGTGCTTTGCTTAGCTTTGTCGCGCTTGCTAGGTGGCATAACCTTATCTTGCCACCTCGTCCTTCGAGCCTTGTCGTGCTTTGGTTAGCATCGTCGTGCTTGCTAAGTGGCATAACCTTGTCTTGCCACTTCGTGCTTCGAGCCTCTTCGTGCTTTGGTTAGCATTATCGTGCTTGCTAGGTGTCGTAGCCTTGTCTCGCCACGTCGTGTTTCTTTCCACCTCGTGCTTCCTACAAAATTCTATAAATAGGCCTTTGATCTCTTCTTAAATTACTTTAAGTTATCTTTGACTTTCATCAGTAGATTAACAGCGAAAGAGTGAGAGAAGCCAATTAGCCGAGGTTATGAAAAAAGGAATCATAGAGCCTGATTGCGAGCAATTGTATAAGTGGATTCTTCGTGAGTTATGTAAGGGGAATTCCATATCACTATTCTTTTATGCCACGTGGTTATTTATTTCTCAACGGTTGTTTTACTCCTAAACACTGTTGTTCTGAAAGCTTGTTCAAATGCTTTGTTTTGAATATTGGTAAATATTTATTTTTGAAATATGTTTGCGGGAGGTGGCTTTAGTACTTTTGATCAATGACAGTGCTCCAGTGATTTGTCTACGTGCATGATACGTTATGATTATGATACAGTTGAGCTTTGGCGGATCCCCTTGAGGATACTGGAGGCAAGATGCTGAAATGTTATGTTTGATGTGCAACTTGGATATTGAATTGATTTACTAGTTGTTCGGGGTACTTAGCCACGGTTGCTTTGACGGTTTGGACGTTGAATACTTTGACTGATCCTGAAATTGTTTACTGTGTTTGATTCTGATCCTATGATGCTATGATTATTCCACTTACTGGGCTACCCGGCTCACCCCCCACCATTCACCTTTCTAGTACAGGTGATTATTTTGATGAGCATGTTCAAGCGGGGATGTGATTCAGACTTGCAATTTTGGAGTTTAGAAATCTTACAACCTATTTGTAGGTCATGTAATCTGACTCCGGATTATTTGTACTTGTTTTGAAGATATAATATCAGCCGCTTGGGTCTTGTAATCTAATTGAGATTGCGTTGTGATTTATTGAAAAATATGAATTGCGTGATTGACGACTCGGGGCGTCACATAATCAATACCTCATTTTTCATCAATTCTATAAGAGTTAAATTCTTTCGAACCATCTTTATGTCCATACTGATTCTATCTTTTGAATAATGGTTATGATAGACTTTGATGTTATTGATTTTTTTTTTCATTCAAAGCCTCGTCCCATCATAATTGAAAAAGAAAAGTACCATTTTAGGTAGAAATTTAGTTCTGCTTTTGTGCTTCCGTGTTACTCTTGTATTGTTTTTTTCCGATTTTAACCCTTTTCATGTAGAATTGTGCATAATCTTCTTCAATATCCTTTTGTTGGTTTAAGAGAGCGTATCTCATATTATCTTTTGGTCTACGAGGTCCTTTTCTTCTTGGTTTTGATTCTTTAATTCAAAATATTTTTTTCTTCATTCAATGGTCTATAAAATGCACTTTTTCTCTTTCATTATGTTTTTAGTTTCCCTAAACTTTTTATTTATAGTAAAAGTTAAGGGAAGTATTTTTCTTGGGATAATCCAGGGTTTTATTTTATATGCATTATAAAATATAACAAATTATGGGATGAAGCAAACTTTCGAATTCGATATAGGATGATCTAGTATTTCTATATTCTTTCCCATCCATTCAAAAATACTTTTTGTGATGAGATGAATTGATTAGGTCTTGATCAATCGTAATAAAAAGAGACTGTTCTATTAACTTTATAAATTATTTGGTAAATTTGAGTCCCTATATTAGTGTTGGGATCGGTTTTGATCCAAGCCTGATTTTGATGTTTTTTCTCTGGCAAAAATTGAGAATTTTACAATCAAAATATTTTTCTATCTTTACTTGTATTTTTTTCGATATACATAATACCATTCTTTTTGAGATAATTATTAATAGGAATATCCCCCAGTTGTAGCAAATATTTTGTGTTCATGTGTAGTGTAATTAATAGAAATCATTTGGTTCTTATTTCTTTGTATATGGCGATCCTTATATATATATATGAGTCTCTCTTACTTTCATAATTAATAGATTTATATTATAAAAGGCCATATCTAGCATACAATATGAAGATCATTTTTTCAATTGTTTATGGATATACTTCAGAATCATTTTTGTTTTTTGTAACAAATTAATTGGCTTTTTTTTTTCCATAAAAATTGCATTTATAAAAATCTTTAGTTTGGGTCGTACGACATTGGCTAATTCTATTTCCCATTTTTGTGGTTTTAGTCTAGACCATGTTATCTCAGATAACACGTATTGATAACGTTCTCATAGCCATTTTTTTTTTCCAGTCCTTTGTTCCATAACTTCAAAGTTTTTTATGCCTTAATTCGGAATGAAATAGTCCTTCGGTTAGGAAATAACTTTTTAGTGCGCTCTTAATAAATGAAAAAAAAAAGATGTTCCTTGATATTAAGAATCGATCTTAACTTATACAAGTTAGTAACTTGGGTTTGTGATAATTGTAAGATACTTATGCTTACAACAGGGAAGATAAGTCATAAAAAATATGTGAATTCTTTTTATAATTACCAGTTGTTTTGTTATCCTCAAAATGAAGTGACTCGTATTTTTAATTCACTCATTAATTCTTTCTTGATTTTTTTCATTTTACAAATGTAATTATCAGTAATTTGTTTCGTTGATTTAAGAAAAGTTGTATATTGATTCCGAGAATATTAATGCCACATGGAAAGATATCTATATATAATCTCTCAATGAAAATTTTTCAAAAACTAAAATAACTTACTGTTTAATCGAGCATTTTTCTTTTAAATATTTGCCAAATATTCTTTTGGTGATTCTACATTATAACTTATTCTGTTAGTACCACTATTTATTTTGGAGTTACTTTGTTTTTCTCATTTTTAATGATGATTATAGAATCTCTTTTCTTTGATTTATGCCTGATTCATATCCTTCTCTCTCTATCAATCTAAATAACATAATTGGATTTAGTTTTGCAAGTTCTTTTCTTCGAAATAGAAAGTTTTTAAAAACCCAGTTTTTTCTTTCTTTTGAAAATTTTAAAGTTGTTCTTCCTTTAAACATTCTTAGAACTTGAAAATATTTCTTTTTCAATTTTTGACTTTTTTTATTTTGTATTTCCTTGAAAATGGGCTGAAAAAAGGAAGTTATTTTTCAGGGAGAACCAAAAAGAAGTTCAACTTCCATTTCCCAAATCGTTGACCTTGGCGGAGATTGTCCTCTAGGACGATCAGCCTTAAGCCGCGTAGAGATGTCAAAAGGGCCGGGCCGGCCCGGCCCTAAATAAGCCCGAGCTGGCCCGGCCCTAAGCATGAATAGTGCTGGCCCTAACCTGTAGGGCCTTAGGCCTGGGCTAGGGCCAGGCCTAATATTTTCCAAAAATGGCCCGGCCCGGCCCTAAAAAGGCCCGGGTCAGGCCCGGCCCTTGGCCCGTTTCTGGCCCTCTTTCGGCCCTTTTTTGGCCCTAAACCATTTTGAGTCATTTTTTTCCTTTCCCCCTTCTTTCTCACACATCATTCTATCTACACCTCATATTTTACTTTTTTATTTTAACTTTTTGGACATGCACATTTCTTTATATTTACTCATGTGAAAAGATTGTCTTTTTGCGAACAAAATTACTCTTTGTTGTTAATCAATATTCTCAAATAGAGTAAACGTAAAGCTCTAAGGCACTTCATCAGTCACAAGAACGATATTGAATGGTTTAGGGCCTATCAATTGTATTTATTTTGTGAATGAGTATTTTTTCAACACAAAAAAGAAAAAAAAGGGGACTGGGCCGGCCCTAGGCCCGGCCCTAAAGTTAGGGCCTAGGGCTTGGGCCTGGATAGGGCCTCCATTTCCAAGATTTGGGCCCGGCCCGGTTTACAAGGCCCGAAGCCCAAAATGGCCCGGCCCTTTTTCTGGCCCGCTGGGCCCGGGCTGGGCCGGCCCAAGCATGGCCCTTTGACACCTCTAAAGCCGCGGCCATCCTTGTGGACAGCGTGCTTGTAAGGTCAAGGAATACAAACTATCTTTCTCCGGTAGATCCTTTCGGTAGCACAAACCGCTTTGAGTCACATGTTCATTTTCTCTTTCTTCCAGCACATAGTTGGATGATAGTGAGAACGATTGGTTGAGGCCGAAGTCGCAACGACGTGCTTCGTCCAGGTTATTTGTGACAACACCTGGAGATATCAGAAGTGAGAATGCTGACATGAGTAACGAAAAATCCTCTGAAGAACACGATGCCATGCTAGTGGAAGGTTTTCTACGTTCATAAGTTCTCTGAAGGGTGTTTACCACATCTTTTAGTTCGTGGATATCCTTGGTCAGATCACATATGGAGTCTTGAATAACTTTCCTTTTTTTACTATCAGAGTACACCCGAAGATAAGTCATCGAAGAGAAGAGAAGAAAAGAAATTATAGCTAGCTGCGAGTTATGGAATGCAACTTTCAGACACTAAATATGAAGGATGCAAAGTTGCATAATCATGTAATAGCTAACATTATCTATTATTCGGTGACTCTCGATCGCACAAGACGACATTACCAAACTTCTTCAAATGTGAAGTACCTTAAATCATCAAAAAATCGAAGCACAAATTCTTGTCGCATTATACAATACAAAGAGAACTAAGCCTTTTCCTTTTCCTCATGCTATGTTCGCCATTGCCCCACGGTATCAAAGTGTTCTTGTTGATGTAGTTGCCTTTGAATTGGGTTTTAAAGACGACAAGGAAACAAAAGATACTGATGATCATTCGATACAAAAACTAGCTGAGGCATAAGGTTTGTGGAAGAATATACATTGTTGGTACTATTACTGTAAGGTGAACCCTAATTTTGTTCGAATGGATTCAGTGTTGCTGTTGCTGCTGCTCAATGCGTATTGGCTTAGGACATTAATCATGTCCCTTCTACCTCCATGTACTTGTTAATATAGTATTTAAGTGGATTGACTTAGTCATAAAACCCTGGGATTGTGTTAGCCAAAGGATGTCATCGCCAATTATCGTATTTCTTTTCTCACATTGGCATTTAGTAGACGCTTATCTGATAACAAAGCTAATGAACTCAGATACTCACTGGACCATCTCTTTAGCATTCTTGGAAATTTTTCCGTTGCTTGGAATTACATTCTTAATAATCCATCCAACATTGGCGATGGGAAGAAAGTGGTCATAATATTTGTTGTTGTTATCCAAAGGATTTCAAAATGAGTTCAAACCAATTGAGACAATCCTTTCCAGTCATTTCCGTAACAGTCACGGTAAGATACAATGTCAATAAAATCAAAGATGTTGATCCTGAGCGGTTGCGATACCATTCAGGGAAAGCTAGTATGGTGTACATATGCATGATGTACCAGTATATAACTAGTCCTACTGGGTACTAGCCTGTGTTCCACGCAGGATTCAAACTAGCCTTATAACGCCCTCCTACTGTATGGTTTTCCAGGTCAACACAAAATCAACAATATCAATGAGCATTAACATAAGCTAAAATCACCCAAATCAATTTGGGTTTCAATAACAATAAACATATTGATATAAGTTATCACTCGAAATTCCAGAGTAACCACAACAAACAGCAAGAACGATTATGAACGATTATCAAATTTAGGCACAACAGTTCAGCAGAATGAATGCAAACAATTCTCAAATTTGCTCAACATGTGATACAAGGTGAGCATCGATAAGATTTCCAAACAACCATTACAAGTTCAATGATAGGGTTTTCTGGGCAATAACATGCTGATATCAATACTTAATTTAGTGTCTGACATTAGTCATAAGCAAATCAAAGGAGTACTTACGAGTATGAGTTATCGACATAAGGGTTCGGACGAAAGTCCTTACCCAGGGTTCAGATAGAAACCCTTACCTGGATCCAAAGTTAAGTTATTTAACCGAAAAATCTGTTACTTTAACCTAAACAGAATAATCGAATCATTAAAATACATCCTACAGTACAATATTATAACTTAATACAGACTCACACATATTCCTAAAAATGAACCTCCCTCGCCGAGTATGTAAAATTACCAAAATACCCCTGAGATGTAAAATTACCAAAAACACCCCTCACACTCTTAATCACCAAAAAAACATTCCCATTAGTAAAATCACACAAACAACCTTACTGTATATGACTTTACCAAAAATACCCTTCTTAGGTCAAATTACCAAAATACCCCCCTCGGTGTGGCAAATTACCAGAATACTCCCTCTCACCCTTAAATGGCCGAAATAGCCTTTCTGTAAGTGAAATCACTAATATATCCTTACCGTACGTGAATTTATGCAGAACTACCATTTACATGTAAAATTATCAAAATACCCCTTTGGGGTAGCAAATTACCAAAATTCCCCCTTGGGGTTTGCGATACCGGAAAAATTTCAAAAAAATATCTTAAAACACTATTTTTAGCATCTTGAAGTCATTTTTTGGTTAAAAAGTATTTTAGAAAATTTTTGCTAGAAAATTCCGAACCGGTACCCTGACCGAGCGCTCAAAAACCAGTTTCGCTAAAAATAACTATAGACCTCGAATGGCACGAAATTTTAGAAAATGGATCATCTCAGATAATTAAGATTATTCTAAAATTTTTAGATTAAAATAACTTAATTTATTATGTTAAATAAATTGAGAATTTTTTCTAATTGATACCCTAAGTTAGCATCCTTCGCGGACACTGAAAAATCCCAAACATTTTTTCAGAGCGTACGTCTCATAAAAATATTGGGGGTTATTATTTTGGACTTTGTCTAGTTTTGGCCCTAAATATTTATAAAAATTTGTGAAAAAATTGCCTAATTATTTTCCTACATTTAATGACAATTACGGTTACTATTCCAATCAAAACACCTACCATTTCACCGTTTGCACACAAACTTTCCATCTTCCTCATTTCCTTCCTATTTCTGCCGGGGCACCTATAAACACACACACAATTTACACACACTGCTGCACATTAAACCCACACACAATTTACACACAATTTAACACCTTAATCCACTTGAATTACACACATTTTACACCCAATCACACACAGCTACTGTAATACCCTGAACAAATTGAAAGTTTTTGAGAGACATAATTTTTTTAAAAATACTTAGCATTGGCGTGTATATTTTTTCAGCGACGATATATATATATATATATATATATATATATATATCAACGTCGATGTGTATATTTAGCGACAACCTATCTATCTTAGCATCGGTATAATTTTAGAGACAATAACTTTTTTTGATAACTGTGTACTTTTTAGCGACGAATTGTCAAACGGGATGGCGTAACAACCCATCATTAATTTTACTATTGCATCGTGTGTTGTAAATATTTTATTAGAGACCATTTTTCGAAATAATAAATTCGGGTAAGAAGTTTTAGCGACGGAAGATGAGAAAAGTTTTTCTTTCTTTGTCTAATTAGGGTTTCAGGTCATATATATAAGCATAATTTCTCTCGCAACCGCCCAAAGGCTCCTACCCAAGCCGTCATACACATTACCTAGAGAGAGAGAGAGAGAGAGAGAGAGAGAGAGAGAGAGAGAGAACGAGCATAGAGAGAGAGAGAGAGGAAGCAGCTAAGGGAAATCACTGTAAGGACTCTTTCTCTTTTTCCTTCAAATTTCCATCAGTTATTTGATTAAACGTGAGTGTTTCGGTGGGTGTTTTGCGCATGGGTATGTTGTATGCAAGGGGGGGGGTGAATGATGTGTTTTGTATGTGTGCCATTAGTGATGACGGCTGAACAAATGAGAGGAACACCACCGCATGAAGTAGTGGGTTTCATGGCCACCATGGCCGTGCGTTTGTGGGTTGTAACCAAGAGATGGCGCTTACCGTGGCTGCTTGCGGGGGTGGTGTCATAAGAATTTAATGTTTGTAGGCAGCAAGAAGAAGCTGTCGTGGGGAGCTGGTTCGTGGGTAGGCAGCAATGGCTGCCGTGATAAGGTGAGAGTGTGTTGAGTGTGTGATGGGGGTGTGTGTTTGAGTATATTGTGAGCATAGTGAGGCTACCGAAATGGCAGCCATGTGTGTGTGTGAGTAAACTGTGTGTTTTGAGTGTGAGTCTGTAAATCAGGGTCAGTGAGAAATGGTGGCCGTGAGTTGTGGGTAACAGGTAATGCATGAAGGAAGAAAATAAATGGGTAAAGAAAAAAATAAAATGAAAGAGAGGATGGAGCAGTTGCCGTGAAGGCAGGCAGCTGGGCGTGAGCTGTGCATGTGTGGTGTATTTGTGTGTGTTACGTGAGTGAATTGGTGCATGTTTTTGGTGTTGTGAACTGGTGTTTTGTATGTGTGATTAATGGGTTTAGTTCTTGAATGTAGAGATGGTGAGTGAATTGGTATTTGAAAGGGAGCAAGACCCACTGCCTTATGGCAGTGGGCATGGGAGAAGGATATGTAATATTGGGTGTGCATGAATATATATATATATATATATATATATATATATATATATATATATATATATATGCTGTGTATATGCTGTGTGAGTGTGTAGAGTGAACATATGTGGAGTGTTGGAGAAGAAGAAAGAGAGATGAATGACCCACTGCCTGAGGTGAAGTGGGTTGGGTGATTGTGTGTGTACATGTAGGTGTATGGGGCTGCTGAGAAGGCAATGTGTAGGGTGGGTTATTATGTGCGTGAAGGTGTGCTTTCGAATGCGGTTACAGTTGTGTGTTTGAGTGTGGGTAAGGAGAAGGAAAGGCAGTAGTGTAGTGTGTGGGTATGTGTATATGTGTGTGGGTTTGTAGTTTTGAGTGTGTGGTGGAGAAGGAAGAAGCTGCATAACAGTCGTGAGTGTGTGTGTGTTGTGTACTGGGTAATGGGAAATGGGCAAAGTATGGAAAGGAAGAAGAGGGACGTGCAACAGTGATGGGTCTCACCAGCAAAGGTGGTACACTGTGCATGAACAGTTGTACCACCTGGATGTTGGGTATTGTACGGTTGTCCAAAAATGCTGAAAATTTATAGGCTAGTTCTTAGTACAATATTATAATTTCTATGAAAATTTCATATTTTTCTGATATCGTTTGGTATTTTTAATATTTTCACAAGTGCAGCTAACCTAAAATTTGTTTTGAGCATTTGCGATTAATATTAAATCCTGCAAAAATTACAGCAATGCTTTTATAGTAAGAAGACAACTCAGTTTAAGTTTCATTAATTGCTGAGTTGATTTAGTACATTAAGTTGTATCGCATTTGATTTAATGAAACGAATGATTTTAAAATGGTTTCGGTGTTTTTTAAATTTCAATTTTGATTTCTATATTTTTCTTATATATTATAAAGCTATCATGAAAATTATGAAACTTTGATTTGAGTTAGAAGCATTAATTGTTATTTTGGGCTTTTTCTGGTATTTAAGAAAATTATTTTTAATTAAAAAATATTCAAAAATTTAGAAATTTTATATTATAACTTTTTATGGTGTTTTAAGGTACAAAAGTATTTTATAGTAATTTAGTATCATTTTTGGAGTGTCTTAATGCTTTTCGGAGTGTACGTGGTTATCCCTTAGTTTTAACCGTTTGAGAAATCTATTCGTTTTCGTTTACGTTAAGAGTGTCAGAGTGAGTAACGATTAAGATTTAGCATTATATTAATAGTTGGTGAGGCTAGGTTGAATTCTAATAATTAATTTGTCCATTTAGGTTAATTCGAGGTTTGAACAAGGTTGAATAGCAGCAAGCACATAGCTTGGATCGAGGTAAGAGATTTCTTCTGAAACCCAGTTTCCTCTATTTTTCCTCATAGATGTTTTTTTTGAATTGTTATCACTATTCTTTTGAATTCTGCTATTTTGATTAAGTCGCATTGTTTGCTTGAAAAACCTTTCATTGAGCCTTAAAATCATTTATTGAAACTCTTATCGGTGCTCAATATTTATTGTCCATCGAGCATTGAATAACATGTTGCATTATTGATTTGTTATCATTCTGTTAATTGGCATGAATTTTTGCATTGGTGTGTTTGGCGGGAGTTGGTGTATATTGGAGGATATTGGTGTGGGCTAGTACCTTGACGGACTAGCCGGTGTGTTGGTGTGGGCTAGTACCTTGACAGACTAGCCGGTGTATTGGTGTGGGCTAGTGCCTTGATGGATTAGCCGGTGGAAAGTGTTAATGAGAATCGCCTTTTGTGGCCTTGCTAAGTGATTACCTTGCATTGCCCGTGTGGCTTTGCAACTCATGTTCAATAGCGTTTGTGATTGTTTGCATTGTATTTGACAATCATATTAATATCTGATCGAATTAGTTGTAATCCTTGTGAAAGTTCTGAAAATTATCATCAAGTTGTTTCTTTGAACAAAACCAACATCGTTTTGTACTTGTAAACTATTTTGTAATTTCTTCGTTTGAGCGACCTTACTGAGCTCTCAAAAGCTCACTCCCCTTTGACTTTTTTTCTACAGGTAGTAACCAGCGTTAGACTACTTGAAATTGGACTAGAGGCAAGCAAGCTAGTGAAAAGTAGTGTTTCTCTTTAGAACCCCTGTGTGGGTGAACCTCTGTAGTTCATTATCAGGTTTAAATTTAGTTTATTGATCATGATTGTGTGCTCGGAATAACACATTAGTCGATGGATTAGTTGCACTGACAGATTGATAGTATTTATTTTGTTTGAGTTTGAGGATTCTATGATTAAGTGATTGATGGATTGAGCGTTAACGTTCTGGAAAATTCTGGGATGTTACAGCTACATACACCCGAAACACACACATACCCAAGACCACCCACTGCACATCCCAACTTCATACACTAACACTCACGGCCCACTGTAAAACACACACACACACACACACACACACATATGTTAAATACTCTTATACCATCAAAGAAATTCACAAACTATTACCCCTGACCCGAAACACACACTTAAACGCACACCCAACACACACAGCACACACAGTGAAGAACACACACAAAATTCACTCTAACACACACTAAAAGGTGCGGGGATTACTTTGGAAGAAGCACTCCAATTCTCTCTCTTTCTCTCTATGTTTTCTTCCTTCTTTTTTTTCCTTTCCCTTTGCTTTCTTCCCCGAGCTTTGTTCGCTAATTGTTCTTCTTTGTTCTTGTCTTTCTCGAATTTCCACTTTCCTCCCCAAAAGTTTTCTCTTCCTATTTGTATTCTCTTAAGACTTATCCCTCCATTTGTTTACAATATAATTTCATTAGTCATTAACTAGGAAGTAGAGGTGGCCACATGATATAATCTGATTTCCAAAATCTTGACACATAAGTACCATTTTTTAGGAATTGCAAAATAGCCCCCAAACTTTGTGTAATTACATTTAGGCCCCACATTAATTCTAATCTCTATTAATTTAAGTAAACATCACTAAATATATATACCATCACTTATTTTATTATTTTTCATCACTAAAAACCTTAATTTACATTTATGTCCCCTAAAATTCTTTTAAGCTTCCATTCTCTACTACTACCCGAGCATCGCTCAAAATTATTGCTCGTTTATTTTTTGAAGAGCGGATAGTTGTTTTAAACAGCTCCCGAAGTTCGAAATATTACAAATACACATGTTACTCATGCATCTATCAATACTAGCGCTCGTAGCACACGCGATACATATGTAATCAAAGAAAGTATATGCAAACTTAATCGATACATGAGGTACATAGAATGGAAAAGAGTTCACAATAAAAAGAGAGACCGAGAGAGTAAGAGCAGTAGAAATCTAGTAAAAATGTTGAGTGTTAGATATCTGGGTAGAGTGGTTGGAATAAATAGGATAAAGAACAAGTTTAAATAGAAGCGGGGGTGGGGGGGGGGTGGGGGGTTATTTACTAAATATTAAAAAATTTCAAACAACACCTTAATTAGCTTTTATTTTATATGAAGTTAATATTTATTGTACATACACTAGTATAGTTGGAAGTACATGTAGACGGGTATAGCTGAAGTTAATATATTACGTTGTTGCAAAAAAAACGTGCAAATGACACAGTGAAGGGGAGATTCAAAATGAAATTTTTTTTATGGAAGGATGAGGGGGAGGTAGGTATATTAGCAGAAGTGAGATGGGATACAAGAGATTGAGTGAGTTAGTTTGGGATTATAGTTCATTTAATAAGTTGACTTTTGTTTTTGTTTTTTACTATAGGAACTCACAGGGGTTCACATATAATCAATCCTAATTGAAGCGTATGTTTTAGTTTCTAGAAAATTTGGTTGGCACTTCTCTCTCTCTCTCTCTCCCCTCTCTCTCTCTCTCTACAATTTGTTTTGTTATTTGTCTTAAGGGAATCTATCCGTTGAAGTCACATTATCACTATTCATATTACTTAAGTTTCAAAAAGGAAAAAGCCTCAACTTTCTTTAAAAAGTTAACGTTTAGCGGTTCTTCTTCGTATGTTGGTTAAAGAACAATATTATAACATTCTTATCAAGAGGTTGAGAAATGTTATTGGTACCCACTCATATGTTTTTCACTTAACTTTTGTTGCTAAAAACGTACTTTAAAGACAATTGTAACTTCTTAGCAACAAGTAAGAGATGAATGAGACTCTCCCTATGTGATTTAGTGTTTTAGTAATTGTAGTATAGCGCTCTCTTGTTTGATGCACTGGATCAGACTAGTGCATAGTTACTGTTGTTGATGCGGAAAGGGGTTCGATGCTACGTGGAGGTGCCACAAAGGATGCAGTCTGAGTCAGCTTCCAGGTAGGCAAAGCGGGAGACAGCAAGGACGGAGTAAGGGCTGAGAGCAAGGCTCCCCAGACAGGTCGCGAGGGCTGGTAGTGCCGCGCAGGCAGGGCGACGAGGAACAGGGCCGACAGTCGACAGTCCGTGTCAAGGATGCAGCGTCGAGGGTCCGGAGACGGGAGTCCAAGTGTGTTTCTCTCACTAGAATTCCAGAGAGAATGTCTTTTTAGAGAGAGAAAGTGAAAAGTTCAAATGAGAGAAAGCATCTTTGGAAAAGCTCCAAAGTCTACTATTTATAGGCAAAAATGTGCACGTGTCATAAGTTGACATGTGTCACCCCTGGGAACGACACTTCGCCAGGGGGTTCCAAAGTATTGATTCTCCGTTGGACTGCCGGTCCCCAAGTTCGTGCTGCCCTGCCCTTGCAACATCTTTCTACCTGTCTGAGGAGACTGATCATGCCGCGGTAGCATGGTTAGAGTAGCCTGTTACCCCAGCCACCAGTCCAGGCCCCTTACTGAATCCCACAAGGTGCGTCCAGAGACGCGCAGAGATCCTGACAGCGGTGAAGGTTGCCCCTGTAGCCAACTGCCAGGCGGACTAGGCGTGACGCCCTCCAAGGATCTGCTCCCGTCCCAGAGTGACCCGTGGGTCATCGCCCTGGTGGTGTCGACGATCAACAGTGACATGAGTAACATGAGTGGCCATGGTCGCCGCTTGGTGCTTAGCGTCCGTTGCGGTGAAGTCTTTGCGTTGGAGCTCCCTGTAAGTGTGATGTTGGTGGCTTCAAGGTTGTGTCGATGATGGCTCCAGGGTTGCGAGCCCATCCTGCTGCGAGGGCCTGAGCCCCCCGGTGATTGAGCCAGCGATGGTGCTAAGCCCGTGCCGCGGTGAGGGGTCCTCGTGCCGGAGCACTACGAGCGGAGCCCTCGGAATGCCGCACACTCCAAAGAGTGGGTCGAAGCATGTTCCACGTCCATGGTAGGGGCGCATGGTGAGGTGAATAAGTGTGATGCCCGGAGGCCTGTGACATGATTGTGACGCATGGGCGCGGCGACAACCGTCGCGGAACAATACTTGGTGCCGGGGCACATGTCATGGAAGTGGCGCATGGGCATGCGACGGAGGTCGCGGCGAACGTGTACGGGGGACGGGAGTCGCGGAGCTGTCGTGCGGACGTGGGCGACGAAGGTTGCGGAGATGGCGCGAGCGACGAGAGTCACGGAGTTGGAGTGTGGATGCGAGCGACGAAGGTCGCTGTGACTACGGCGCGTGACCATGGACGATGAACGTCGGTCATCAAGGTAGGTGGCCGACCCCCTTTGGGTGGCCGACCCCCTCGGGGGGGGGGGGGAAGGCATACAAAGGTTGCTTCTTAAAGGAAAAAGCACGTGACTTGATTATGTGACACTTTGACCGGCCTGTGAGCGTTGAATAACTGACCGTCGACTGGGTGATATGTTGCGCAAAGTGGGTCCCCTAGCGGGCCCTGCTGGTCTGACCAGAATAGGGTATGAAAAACTGTAAAGCCAAAGCTGAAAGAAATTTTTTCAGTCATCACTTACTTGGAGAGCCTTTCCTCTCACCATGTAGACACCAAATTTGACTCACTAGGTTCTTTTATGTTTTCATTAAGACTAGGATTGCATTATATCAAATGAAAAAGAGTCATGTCACAACATAGAATATAATAACACAAAAAAATTACATATTAGGGTGAAGCTCTGATTTTTTTGGTACAAAGGGTGAAACTTTGATACATAAAAACTCTTGTCATAGTAAAATGGTACAGCTGGCAAATGCACAAGGTTCCCATTAGCGTCATAAAGTGATAGCGCTCCTAATTTTTGGGTCAGTTTGCTGAACTTGTCTATTGAGCAAAGACTTTGGCCTCTTTGAAAATGTCTGTGTCTTTTGTGAATATGCTGCTCTCATCATATAAGAAGCCAATAGTGCATCTTTAATACATAACCAGCTTCAGCTCATTCCCCAACTGCTCAGTACACGCATCTATGATAAAATTTGGATAGCATTAGTATGTAGACTAATATGTTTGAGCTGGTGATCATGGGCCAAATGACAAGCATGTATAAGTGAAAGGACATGAGCTATAAGGACAGTAGAGGCTGATTCTGTTGTACTGAAAGAGTCTTTACAGTTCACTTCATTATCTAGAATTATGCACCCTGTCCTAGTCGTGAGATCATCTGCATGCCAACGTGTCTCAACATATAAGGGGGGTGAGGTTAGGTTCAATATCATGATTATGTATGTTTTTGAGGTGCAATTTGATTGGGAGGTAGGATATAATGCAAGGGTGATGTCGGTTGATAGTGTGCTTTGGATCAGTATTGGCTGGGCTAGTTTTTGGTCTAAAAGAAAGACAGTGCTAATTCCCCAAGGTCTTTGGATCCAAGCTATTCACCATTCTTTAAAGGAACATATATTTATGGCATTATGCCAAATGTAATCCTGAGCAAAAATACTCTCTACTCCATAAAATATAAGAACAGATGAGCTGTTGTCTCAATTTCCATGTGACAAAACACAAACCTATCTTGATTAAAAAATTTTGAGACATTAAATATGCTTTCAATGGTAGTTTTTCAAGGAGTAATTGCCTAAGAAACAACTGAATTTTGGCCAGAACTGGGAGTTTCCTTATGTATGACCAAATGTGTTCTTGAATGCTAATCGCTGGGCTTTGGTCAGGTTTGAATTATCACACATTTTTCAATTCTTGATCATGGATAATTCTATACACTAATTTAACAATGTAGGCAACCTAGAAATAGGAATCTTGGAAACAGTCTGAGGAAATATAAATATTGGAAATAAGGTGCGCCTGTTTTACGCTCAAACAGACTATGAGATAAGGATGAGGTTCGATAATTTGTTCACTGTTGACCCAGTTGATGAAAACCAAGTCAGTCCTTAGGTTCCAATGTGGGGACCCACATGTCTCTTAAGATACTAATTTGGTTTCCATCACACACTTACCATCTCAAACCATGAAGGATCAAATATCTACCTGCAAGGATACCTCGGCAACCCCAGGATGCATGTGATGTTAATTGTACTGCAAGGAAAGAATGATTTTGGCAATAATTGGTTGTGAAGACAGATGTAACCATCTGCTTAAGTTGGTTTGAAATATGCCAGCTAGACTTTGCTAGCAAGGCAACATTAAAGAATTGAGTATTGCAAAATCCCAGTCCTCTTCTAGAGTATGTGCTACAAAGAGATAATAACTAGTTTACCCAATATATGCGTTTCTCCGTGTGATCCCCTTTCCACCAGAAATTATTGAGAATACAATCAATCTCACGACACACATTCCACAAAAAATAGAGTGGCCTGCATGTATCTACCCACTTCAGAAGCTCTCGCACAAAATTGAGTCCATGCTCTTCTTATCCGAGAAGTAACATCTTTCTCCTCTTTGCAGGACTTTCTAACCAATCCTTCGTCATATCTAGCTTAATGCCAATACCAGATTACCACTTCACCTTACTCCTGAAGAGCCTAACCTCAAACCCACATCAACTACTCCACCCCTATTTCTTTACAGAAACATTCACTCGCATTTACAGTAGTCCTTATCCCACCTACCAGAGATCTATTAGCATTTATAGCTCTTCCACACCAATGGAAGACCTCATCAACGAGACAAACTCTCTACAATGTGCTGATCTCGATGACCTTATAGTGGATGAGACCAGCGCATCGAAAGAGTATGAGCTCACGCTGCTGGCCAAGATCATAAGCTCCAAACAACCAAACCCAAAAGTTGTTCAATCAATTCTCCAGAAGGCTTAGAACCCATCGAAAGGTATGAAACTACAATCCCATCTAAATAATATCTTTAGTATCACCTTTAGCCATGAATGGAACATGAATCGCATTGGCATCTAGGCCTTGGTCCGTTATGAGCTCGCACGTAGTCGTCAGAGACTGGTCACCTCATCTGAACCTGGAAGAAATTGATTTCTCAAAATCCTCTTTCTGGATCCGTGTGAAGGGTCTGCCCCCGAATTTGATGACAAGGCAGAATGCCAAGAATTGGATCCAAAATTGGGAGAGTCGTGGAAGTTGACTTCACTGCAGATGGGAATCTAGCTTGGCTGAGATTCCTAAGAATACAAGTCCAGATAGATATCAACAACCCTCTGCATACAGGTTTCTACAGGAACAAAGACCCAAATCATGCGGTTTGGATCAGAGTGCAGTATGAACGTCTACCCGATTTTTGTTTTAGCTACGGTCGCTTAGGTCATACAAATAGAGGCTGCCCTCATCCGCCTATCGAACTGCCTGAAAACATGTCATCCCCTTATGGCCCATGGCTTAGAGCTGAGTCTCAAGATTCATGTTTGAGATCTGCTAGTTGGAATCCCATTCCCGGTGACAACTCAAGCAAAATCCACTTCCTGTATCTCCAATCTGCCGAAACAATCGTCTTCAGATCTACCAAAATCTTCTTTGCCGGATTTCCTGGAAGCAAATCTTGGAATACACCCGTCACCTAAAGCTCTGACACCAGCCCCCTTTGATCAAACAATTGACAAGACCAGATAACCAAATACAGAGATAAGGGACAGTGTCAGTAACCAAACCCCTCCCCTTTTCCCCATTTCAAGGCCCTGATCAGTAATGAGACCAAACCAAATATGGGAACCATACCACACCAACCAGGTTCCCAGCCCCCAACGCAAACAGCCCCAAACCCTCCTCAATCGATACTCTCACCCAGCACCCAACAAAAAAGAAAATGCATGTTTAAACTAGAGCCATAGACAAAAAACCCAAAATTGACCAAGACACAAAGACTTTTGACCAAACCCCTCTCTTTTCTGAAACCATATACACCACCCAAGAAAAAAAAAAACCAACTGCCTCAAACCGAAGTGCCAAGCTAAAGGCCCTGAAACACTTAGCAAGAAAAACCAAAAAACCAATTCCCCTTGATACTCTTTCTCTGACCCCTCCCAAAACAAATAATAGTACCACAATACCCACCCCAATCTAGATTGAGATCAGTACCCCCGAAGAGAACATAACCCCACAGGTGACAAGCCATGGCTTGCTCACCCATCCACCATGATCCTTTTAGCCTGGAATGTCCGAGGGCTTGGACACGCCAAGCGTGTCAGGGCCCTCAAAAATGATGTCAGGCACCTAAAACCTGACATCCTCTTCCTTTCTGAAACCCTTTCTTCCCCCTCTAGACTCTCGCATATACTTGAACCCCTTGGTTTTACCAATCTCTATTTTGTCCCCTCTCTGGAATTAAAAAGCCGGCAGGGGGTCTCTGTCTTGCTTGGAAATTGGATGTAGATATTGAGATAACTTCTCCCTCAAAAGCTGAGCATTATAGATCGATCAGCCTTTGTAATGTTATTTACAAAGTGATATCCAAGCTTTTGGCAAATAAGTTGAAACCCTTCCTCACCAAAATCATTTCACCGATGCAATCGGCATTTGTTCTTGGGTGTTTGATAAATGACAATAGTATTATTGTTCAAGAAATCTGGCACTCTATGAGAAAGAAGAAGGGAGCAGGTCTTATGATTATAAAGATCGACATGGAGAAGGCGTACGACAAAATCGAGTGGTCCTTTATCCTCATAATTCTTCAGAATCTAGGCTTCCCTCTGACTTGGATTCATTGGGTAAACTCATGCATTTCCACGACCAGCTTCTCCACTATCTTGAACGGAGCTCTATTCGGCTACATAAAACCCCAAAGAGGTTTGAGACAAGGAGATCCTTTGTCTCCCTATTTATTCATCATAGCATTGGAGATTCTTACAAGATTACTTCTTCGTTCTGAAAATAACGGAATGTTGCACGGTATCAAACCAAGTAGGGGTAGCCCCGCCATCTCACACCTCCTTTACGCTGATGATTTAATCATATTTTGTAGGGCAAATAAAGAGGAAGCTGAAACAGTCCAACAATGTTTGAATACATACAATTCCTGGTCTGGACAATGCACAAATCAGCAAAAGTAAAAAATCTACTTCAGCAAGAACCTCGACCCGAGCTTGCGAAGTGAAATTTGCAGAATTTTGAAGCTAAAAAAAGCACCAAAAGAGGCAAAATATTTGGCCTCCTATCTTCACAAATCAACCTAAGAGCAAACTCTTTGAAGAGATAGTTACAAGAGTGGAACGGAGGTTAGCAAGCTGGAAAAGTAAAGTACTTTCTCAAGCTGGTAGAACAATGTTGCTGAAAGCTATAGCTATGGCAATCCCAACTTATGTGATGTCGACGTTCATTCTCCCAAAGAAAATCACTGAGAAGATTGATAAACGATGTGCAAATTCTGGTGGGATTTTAAAGAAGATGGAAAAAATCATTACCACCCAAAGGCTTGGGACTCTATATGCATTCCAAAATCAGCTGGTGGACTGGGTTTCAAAAAAATGCATGATTTTAATCTAGCATTGATTGCAAAATTGGGATGGACAATTTTGAAGAACCCGAATGAGTTATGGGTGCAAATTATGAAATCAAAATATTTGAGAGGCATTCCTTTCCTCGAATATAGCCGGAAGAAGATAGGGTCCTGGCTTTGGAAATGTATTTGTAAGACTCAGAAAATCATTGAAAAAGGCCTGGGAATGCTTGTGGGAGATGGTAAAATCACTCATGTATGGAAGGATCGTTGGATCCCGACGGATGACGGTTTCACTTATGCCAAAGGAAATTCAGATTTACAATATATAAACCTAGTGGCTGATCTTTTCTATCAGAATTCTCGTGATTGGAATTTCCCAAGAATCCAAAATTTATTCGACGAGGCGACGGTGGAAGCAATTACAAAGATAAAAATTTCAACAACCCAAACCCAAGATATAATAGCTTGGACTCCAAATCCGAAAGGGAATTTCTCAGCTAGATCGGCGTATCTAACAGAAAGCAAGCAAAGTTTAGGCCTAATCCTCTCTTCCCAATAGATTTTTGGAAGAGGCTGTGGAAAGAAAAGATAAGAGAGCGGCACAAAATCTTCATTTGGCGTATTGTTTGGAATTTGCTCCCAGTGAGACAAAATTTAGTGTCTTTCTTCCCTGAAGTTTACTCCTCCTGTCCTCTCTGTGGATCGTGCCCTGAAACATCTACACATCTCTTCCTTAAGTGTAGCAGAACTGGACTTATTTGGGCTGCCTCATCTCTAGGATGCAAGCCTCCAGTGGGACTGAACTCGCAAATGGAATGGCTGGACTTTATTTTGAATCCACCTAGACAACAAACTGAAGATCAAATCAAATATACAAATTTTGCAGCTACGCTAATGGATTTGGTATGGTTCGGCAGGAACAAGCTTTTACATGAAGGGGTTCCTTTTGATCATAGCAAAACTGTAGATTCCATCAATAAAGTCTCCAGCTGCTAGCTAGAAATTCTTGGGGGCAAATAAAGGTTACGCAAGACCGGAATTCATGGAAACCTCCATTCACAGGATGGTATAAGGTGAATTTTGATGCAACAATTAGAGGACACAGAGCATTCGTAGCTATGGTTTGCTGGAATGTGGAAGGCACGGAAGCACGGAACAAATAGAGACTCAAGACCCTGAAGAAGCAGAAGCCTCTGCGGCCTTGCTTGCTAACCTTACTAAAATCACCTTGCTGCACATTCTGCACTCTGTAATTTTTTTGGCTTTGTTCCATCATCTTCCAGCATTTTGTTGTTCCTGGAAGAAGATCGGAACAATGATGTAATTTTGAATTTTGATTAATATTAGCTCTTGCGTTCACCCAAAAAAAGAGTGACCTGCATGTGGTAGGCTCTCAATGACGTTGGAACCAAGGTGATTGAGTTGCCCTTCCGGCTTTGTTCAATAATACTCCTCACCACCAGGTACAACGATTCCAAATCTTATCTACTAGCGTTGGTAAGAACTCTATCCTTGTGTGACTATATCCAGTGTTGTCTCCAGATACATACCAAAGGAAGTGGTTGAGATTATGCCTAATGTTTGTGAACAGTTCTAAAAGGTTAGTGATAATTAGGACTGACAACAACAGGATTGGAATTGCCAAGGTTGATATGTTGTCCAAAATCTAGAATGTAGTTTCGTAGAGAAGTATGTTGATTACTTCACACCACACATGTGTAATATGAAAGCTCAAAATTCACTCATCAGCAAACAGATGGTGCGAGATACGTGGCGCTTGTGGTGTAAATCTCTTTTTTTATTTAAATGTTACTTATCTCTAACCCTATTTTTTATTCGTAGGCAATTTCTTCCATAAATATTTTGTAATGCCCCGAATTTATTATTCTCGGAGGGTTAGTACCGAAAAGACAGAAATAAAAAAAACCTTAACATTATCAGAAGTCTCCCAATTGGTAAATCAGAGCATATATTAATAATTCTCAAGATACATCAATATCTGACATAGGGGCCCAAAGCTTTTATACAATCCAAATATTTCTCTGACATGGAGTTTCAAAACAAAACTTAAGTAATACTAACTTGTCTTAAATGTTACACTTAAATGTCAATACTAACTCTGAAATAAGGCAGCTAACCCTTGATCACACAGTTAGCCCTTTAAATTCAAAATCTCACCTACTAATCACCTGAAAGCAAAAACAATAGGGAAATGAGTCAAATGCCCAGTAAGGTCGCTCAAAGGACCAATCAGTCAGAAACAAAAATATATGAGAAACAAAATTTTGGAAGCACAAAATTTTTCCAACGGAACGGATAATCAAACCAGATTTCGAATGTCAGAACATATCTGAATACAAAGACAAACACAAAAGTTTCAACGGAACGAACATCAAACCAAATTTCAAATATCAAATTATATCTGAAAGACAATATTTCAAAGACACACCAGTTTCAACTGAACAGAGGTCTGACCAAATATCAAATGCCAAAATATATCTGAGTACGGAGACAGACACTAGCAGACCAAATATCAAATGTCAAAATATATGTGAGCGGAGACGGACAATAGCAGACCAAATATCAAATGTCAAAATATATCTGAGTACGGACATGGACACTAGAGAGCCATTTATAAAGTGGTCACATACATCATTCCTGACATATGATGTTGGTTCAAAAAGTAAGATCGCGATCTCTAGCTCAACTCCCCTAAGCTAGCTCATGTTTCAAACCACGTGGGTAAGTCAGAAATAAGTCACATACACTGTGACATGGCTCATAAAGTTACCAAAACAAAAATCTCAAAATAACCATTATCAAATATCGGACATGTCAAACAAAATCCAAAGTTTATGAAATAATGATAACCATTAATCACTGAAACAACGATATCAATATGGTAAATTCTGAGGTCAGACAAATTCAACGAAAATCGAATTCCACAAGTCATAGTATTGAAAAACATATTACCCATAATGAAGCTCAAAACAAAAGGAGAAGAAGAATCGATTAACTTTATTTGAAGAAGTTTGGATTTCAAAAAGAAACTAAAAACTTACATGAATGATTGGTCCATCGCTGATTCGAATTTCAAAAGTAAACCCTTACCTTAATCAAGCTTTTGAGAAATACAAATCCTTAAGCTTCATCTTAGAACTCACGAGCTTCCCAAGCCTTCTCCTCTCTCCTCTCTCTCTCTCTCTCTCTCTTTCGCAAAGGAAAAAGGGAAACAGAGAACCCCAAAAAGGTTGGAAAGGTAATAAGACAACTATTTATATGGGACAAAAATTTAAGTTTTCATTCGACTGAATCTGACAGAAGTGAAAATGCTTCTAATATTTTTTTTTCATTCAACCGAAAACTGTTTTCATTCAAATGAAAACTTTTCATTCGACCAAAAACTTCAACCAAAAACTTTTCATTCAACCGAAAACTTTTCATTCGAATGAAAACTTCAACTGAAACTTTTCATCCAACCAAAAAGTTTTCATTCCACCAAAAACTTCAACCAAAAACTTTTTTATTCAACCGAAAACTTTTCATTCGAATGAAAACTTGAACCAAAAACTTTTCATTCGAATGAAAACTTCAACTGAAAACTTTTCATTGAACTGAAAAGTTTTCATTCAACAGAAAACTTCAACCGAAAACTTTTCATTCGAATGAAAACTTCATTCCTTGCTCTTCTCATTTTAAAATATTTTTCGCTCAAAACAAAATACTTTTCATTCGACTCAATTCTTCTCAAATGATTTGATCGTTTCCTTCTACTGGTGAAAACTTAATATCACAAAGAAACATGACAATCTATCCATAGGTTCAAAGACGAACATATCTTTGAAAATCAAAAGATAGCAAATAAATTCTCGTATATAAAATGAAAGATGGCACAAGAACCCTTACTTCTAGGTACCAAATATATATAAAGCTAGAAATTCGTTGCTACAAGGAGTCCAAGAAAGTTCTTTAAGGTTTGATACTTAATCAAAATCGGTATAATTTTTAAATTATTACCTACACAAGTGGCCAAAAATCCAGGGCATTACATATTTAGTGCATATCTTTCCAAAACCCTATCACCACTTCCCTTCCTTTCTTTTTTTGCTGTAACTACGCTTACAAGTGGCAATGATAACCCATTTACCCGCCCAAATCTGCCCACTTAAAATTAACCAAATCCACCTATTAAATAATTCGTCTAAATGGGTCAGTAAATATGAACCCAATAACCAACCGGTTTAAATGGGTGCCCATCAACCCATTAGTGCTTGACACTTAAAAGTTCAAAACCTAAAATTTTTACACACCACAGCCAATTTTTACAGAGCCACAGCCAGACACGAGGCCAAGCCACCGCCACATTGTCACATCCTCTCACCGCCGTTGACATCACCGTCGTCTCCACCTGCCATCACCCCCGTCTTAATCTCTATTGTCTATTATGGTGGTGCTCAGATCTACTCATCGCTGCAGTCCCATTAGGATGGTGCTCAGATCTGCCCGCCACCGCCGTCCCGTCATGATGGTGCTCATGATTTACCCGTCCAACCGTCTGCCGTCGCTACTCTCCTAACCCATCCCACTTTGCCAACTCAGATCTGTTCTTTTTCTTAAGGGATCTACTATTTTGTGAATGATCTTCTAACCTTTTGATTGTTGGATGAGTTGGCAGGACGTCCACACGGCGATGTTTCCCCGCGATGGTGCAGTTATGGTGGCAAGAAATTGGTGCGTCGATGGTGGCAAGACAGTGGTGAAGCAATGGTCGCGAGACGACAGACCTGACATGGTGGTGCTTGTTTATTGCGTGACCGTGGTGGTAGTGTGGTTGGGCGATGGTGCTGGTGGTGGTTGCATGTATGGAGACGGTGGACTCATGGTGGTTGCGGTTGCTTAGTGGTGGATGATGTCGTTTTAGTGGTGGAGGTTGTTTGCTGCGTGATGGTGGTAACAGTGTGGCTGGACGATGGTGATGCTTCCAGGTATAGCGACGATGGTGGTTGCAGGCATGGTGACGGTGGAGTCGTGGTGGTTGTGATTGCCTTACAGTGAATGTCCTTGTTTGAGTGGTGATTTGGCTTGTCACTGGTTTTTAGTGGCTGTGGTGCTGTTTGATTAAAGAACTTCATATCAAAATAATTGGGATATGAGTTATTAGTGGGTTAATAGGTTAAACCAACCCATTTAAGAGATGACCCGGTGAACCCACAACTAGATGGGTCTAAATGGGTCAGTTATCCATTTATATCCAGCCCAATTAATCTTCATCCATTTAATCCTAACCCAAAAATGGGTGTAAAATTTTAGGTTTTGAATTTTTAAGTGTCAAGCACTAATGGGTTGATGGGCACCCAATTAAAACACATTTAAATCGATGGGTTATTGGGTTCAGTATATATTAACCCATTTAAACCTAATTATTTAATGGGTGGGTTTGGGTGAATTTTAAGTGGGCGGATTTGGGCGAGTAAATGGGTTATCATTGCCATCCCTACCCAAACCCAACCTACCCCCCCATTTTGCCACCTCTAACTACGCTTTTCTTTTCTTTTCTTTTGTCTAGTAAATAATTGTAACTACTCATATCATTTTGGCAAGCATACATGTTTTATTTATGTCTGCGTGTCAATTTTTTCATTCAGAGTAATATGGATGCAAATTGTCTATGTGATTTATTTTTTCATTTTCCTACGCATGTATGCTGCATATCTTTGATACTATTTTAGTTTTTTGCATCTTCAAAGCATGGAGGGCCAATTTTGTGAATCCCTTACAATAGTGAAGTCTCTTTCTTGCTTTTCCTCTTGTTAAGTATTTGCTTATAGTTTTAGAAAAAGAAACAACATTGGGATTCTATACCAAATTTAGGCCATGTATATTCCACTTAAACTATTATAATCACTAGTGGTGTGTTTGGATGAAGTATTTCAACTGGAGATTTTAATTTGTGGAGGATTCAAGGTGTCTTGATTGAAATCCACTATTTGGTAACTACAAAGAGAACTTGTGAAATTCTAGACTAGTTTTTGGTCAAAAAAGCCTTTTTTTGGAGAAAATATTTAGTGGTTGTCTAAAGCCATGTCATCAGCATACGTGGTGTTAGACTACCACTAATATCATGCCAACTAAGCGAGGTTGGCAAGTCATGGGCCCAATGTCCAGCTGGATTAAAATTCTTACCATGGGTAACTATAAGTAATGGTATATGGGAAGTTATTGTGATACCCCGAAAATACTGAAAATTAATCTAACCTTGAGCTTGATTAATTAAGGGTGCTATTTTTATTAAGTAGCAATATGTTGGGGATAATTAAGTGTTAGGCAGCTAAATAAGGGGTTAGTGTGGCCTTGGGATTTAAAATGTAATTTTGAAAAGTTAAGGAGCAAAAATGTAATTTTAAAAAATATGGTGAACGTGATACATATTTTTATTAAGTAGCATCATTTTGATGATAATGAGGTGTTAGAAACTGAAATGAGGGGTTAGGATGATTTTGGGATCAAGTGGTAATTTTTCAAAGTTGAAGGGCTAAAAGGCAATTTTGAAAATTTGAGGGGCTAAAGTGCACATTTTGAAAGTTTTGTAAAATCCGTCACCATTTGGGAAAATCAGACTCCGCATGGTGGCCACCTCCTGTTTTCATTAAGCTGATTCAAGGTTGGAAAGACTAAAATAAAAGTGGATAAGATTCTTGGAGTGAAAATATAAAAGAAGACTTTGGGGTGAAAAATGGAATTAGAGGAAACTCAAGAACAAGTCTGAAGAACACGAGCAAAACAGAGGAACAGTGACAAAGAAAAAAAAATAGAGAAGAAAGGAAGATAGAGAAGAAAGGAAGAAAGAGAAGAGGAAAGGGAGAAAGAAGGAATCTTGAATTCATTTGGATATGATTTTGAACCCTAAATTGTGAAAGATTGTGAGCAATTGGTTGAAATTTGGTTGAACATGTGATACACACACACATACACACACACACACACATGTGTCTCGGTTGAATATTGATAATCGGGGATGGGAAAATCGAAGGGGTTCTTGTTAGAATCATGTTTATGAGAACTAATTAGGGCTTCATATTTGGTGGGATTTTAGTGTGCATGGGCGTGTGTTGGCCATGTGTGTTCTTTGACATTGCAATTGGGTATGGATTAATATGGTGTAATTATGTAAATTGAATGGATTTAGGGCATCAAATTGTAAATTGCAATGCAATTGAGTGATTAAAAGTGAGAAGAAGTGAGAAATTCGTGTGTGATTGAAAGAGAAATGTGCCCAGGTGTGTAACTGTTGAAGGTGGAAAAAGATAAGTGTGTGTGTGTGTGTGCTGATGTGAATATTGACTGTTTTTGTCACTAAAGATGGGAATTAAGTAATCAGTTAAAAATTTAAAAATAGTTAGGGTCAGATTTATCCATGCAAAAAAGATACCCTAGTTATTTTTATGAGATCTACATCGTGGAAAAGTTTTAGATTTTTCTGAGGTCTGGAAGGGGTGAACAGACGTGAGAAGTTTGGAACTTTACGGTAAAATTTAAAATATCAAACGAACGCAGTTTTGCGCAAAATTTTATGAGGACTCTAGAATAATGAGAAGTTCTATTTTCCAAAATTTTGGGTCATTCCGAAGTTGTTAGCTATTTTTGGCCGAATGAGCTTTTAAGCGCTTAGGTCATTCCGAAGTTCTATTTTTCAGGATTTTCGGGCAAAAATTTTTTAAAATTATTTTTAGCTCAAAAATTACTTTGGCACGCTTAGAATAGCGTTTTAAAGCAGTTTTGAGATTTTTCTAGTACTGAGAACCCTTAGGGCACTTTAGTAAATTGTCACCCGGAGAGGGGTATTTTGGTAATTTTCTCGATAAAATTTTCTAAAGGACTTGTTAGTCCGGGAAGGGGTGTAAGACACCTAAAAAGTAATTTTGAGATGTTTGTTGGGGCGATGGCCACAAGAGAGTGTTTGGTAATTTTGCATAAGTCGGGGGTGTTTTGGTAATTTTTTCCTTTAACTTTTTTGAGGGACTATTCGGGCTATAAATGATGTAGTTCATCTAAAATGTAGTTTCAAAGCAGTTTTGGGGGTATTGGTGGTGTAGCGGCCATTAAGGGATATTTTTGTAATTTGTCATGCTGGCGCTAAATTTTTTGGGAACGCGTGTTATCAGCGTCCAGAGTGACGGGGAGCGAGGAATGGTGGGAACATGTCTAAAATGAGATGGCTGTTATCGCTAATACGTCAATAAGGCTAGTTTAAAGATCCAGTTATTGGATCGAGTAAACTAGCTGTCATAAAAAGCTATAAGTGGTTGAATGGGAAGGGGTAGAATAAGGAATGCGTATATGTTGAATGATGTCTAACGAGCAGAGTATTATTTGACTAGTTGATTCAGCTCGTTGCAATCAGAGATTTGGAGTTGCTTCGGCTAATAAGCCAATGAGGTAAGGACAATGCAGTTCTGATATGCTAATTTATTGTTTCGGTTAGCATGACATGTTGATGACGTATATGTTAAACTCTTGGGGTTATGATTGGAGACCGGTAGTCATTGTGACCGGTATTCGTTTATTGACTTATGTTGTTAAGGACTTAAGGTAGAATAAATTTCCTTAGTCCGCCCAGTTGGTATGCTATGATTCGATTAGCATACCTGGCATTGGTAATGATATTGCATAGATGTTGTTGTGTGGTTATTGTGAGACGTTGGTGATTATTGATAGTCGATATCTCTCCTGCTTGGGAACACCATTGAGGACTTGTGCCATACTTCTCCCAAGTCTGCCCTGTCGTTGATGATGATGTTGTTGAGGTCGTTACGTGTTGTTGTGAAATGTCGGCGCTTATTGGTAGTTGACATTTCTCTTATGTAAGAACGATGTTGAGGGCTTGCGGTAATCTTCTCCCAAGTCTGTCTTGTTGATGATGTTACGTTGAAATCTTGTTGTTAGGTCTGAACATCGGTTGATCTTCTAAACCGGTAGTCCTTGTTGAGTTGTGTTGTTGAGGACATGAGGTGGAATAAATTTTTCCTTAGTCCACCCCGTTGAAGAAGTCCTGCTGCTTGATTGTAACGTGGTTAGGGAAAGCACTCTAGATGAGTTCCCTTCTTGTCGACAATGTCTCTTCTATTTATTTAAGACTGAGATGAACATCTTGTAAAATAGGACATCAATATGAGGAGGATGACCTATAAATTATGATCACTGGCCAAAGAGGATGAATGTTGCTCGAGCAGAGTCTGTCATGTCTGGTCGAGTCCTGTCCGTCGTGTCCACGTGCATTGCATTTGATTTTCTTTTGATATTGATGATTTTAATGATTTGTATTTCAATGATGTTTATCTTTATGACCTTGTTTTACGAGTTCACTTGAATAGTCAGTCAGTCAGTCAGTCAGTCCATGAGGAGGTGCTAGTAATGTTGTTCTGTTGGGCCTTAAAGCTGCTCAGTCTAATGAAGGAAAATATCTTTTGACAATTATGCTGATGTTAAAAATTTATTGGAGCTCTTGATTTATTATTATTGTTGAGATGATTATTATTCCTCCGAGTCTCTTGAATCATTTGTACGCAATACTCCTCGTGTTGTCTTTACTGGGAAATTTATGCTCATTCCTTATGTTGTATTGTGCAGGCTATAAGGTAGATCAAGGAGAACGGGAAAGGAAAAGGAAACAAGATAGAAAAGTTGAGCAAGGGGATCAGTTGTGTGAGGTAAGACAAGCTAGAAATTGTGAGATAAAGATTGAGTTGTGAGATAAGTTGAAAAGAGTCACACGACTACAGTCGTATATTGGGTTGTAACCATTCATGTTATTTAGAGACTTGAAAGTCTTCCGCTGTAGTTTGATGCATGTTTGCGAGAAATTTTTTTGTAAAGACGCATTTTGGAATGTCTATTAGTGATGTATGAGTATGAGGATGTAGTTGTTCTGTATTCAGCACAGGATTTTGAAAGTGATTATGGTCGATAACTCAGCCCGGTGATGTCACCTAGGTAGAGGTTGTTGCAGTTATTGAGTTTAACCCTGTCCATAACCACCCATTTGTCCCTGAACACCAAAGACATTTGCTTAGATCCCACATAAGAGTTACATAAGGGGTGAAGGGTGTGCTCGACAGTTTTAAAAGCGTGGGTGTAGGAGCAACCAAGTTATTTGGGTTCCTAGCAAATGATATTGAAGGAATTAGAAATGTTGGTTGTACGTTGTCTGATGCTCAGAATTATTTACAGTCGGAAAGGTCTGAAATACTTAGTGCTGGGGATGCTCAAAGTCTTATCAACCTTTTTAACAATTTGCATGCAAAGGATCCTATGTTGTTTCACACAGTTCAATTAGATAATCTGAATCGGCTAACGAACATTTTTTTGGTGCGATAGGATGTCAAAGTTAGATTATGTTGTTTTGGTGATGTAGTAATTTCTGACGCTACGAATCGCACAAATAAGTACAACATGATTTGTGCTCCATTCATCGGTGTAAATCATCATTAAAGAAATGTTTACTTCGATAGTGGATTTTTGTTGGATGAGGCCATTGCTTCTTTTGTTTGGTTGTTCCAAGCATTTATGGAGGCCATGGGGAATAAGGCTCCGAAGACCATTTTCACAGATCAAGACCATCCGATGGCAAATGCCATTAACAAGCTATTCCCTAACATGCATCATCATTTGTGCGAGTGTCATACTGCTAAAAATGCAGCTCAAAATCTTTCAAAGTTATATAAAAAGCATGAGTTCAAGAGTGTCTTTCACAAGATTTTGTACTATTGTGAAACTGTGGAAGAGTTTGATTCCACCTGGAAAGAAATGATTGATAAATATAAACTCAGAGATAATAGTTAGATTCGTAAGTTATATGAAACCAGTTTTAAATGGTGTCGTCTATTTAGTAAGGATGCATTTTCAGTTTATATAAGGTTAACTCAAAGAAGTGAGAGCACAAATTATGTGTTCCAAGATATGGTATGTAAGACAATGACTTTGACTGAATTTGTTGACCACTATGAAAAGAATGCAATCAAAATGCTTGAGAAAGAAGTGGAAGAGGATTTTGATTCTCCAGGTGGAAAGCCAAAAGTAGTTGTATCGCGATGTGGACTTTTTAAACATCCATCTTTAGTTTATACACACACCATTTTTTGGATGATTCAACATGAATTTATTCAGAGTTTGTCGGAACATGTTGTAGATACAAGCCAAGAAGGGACAATGAGTCATTATTTGTTGAAATATGAGGGTAATAAAAGATAGCATAAGGTTTTCTTTAACTCTGATGGTAACGAGATAAGTTGTTCTTTTCAATTGTTTGAGTCAAAGGGGTGTTGTGTAATACCCCGAACCCTAAAAAAATATAATAATAATAAATAAATAAAATACTTTTAACAACTTAAAACTTCTGGCGACGAACTATTACCTAGTATTGGTATATTATTTTGTGCGGCTTATAGCGTCAAATCTGGGGAGACACTATAAATAAAATCTTTAGCGACAACTTTAAAATCAAAGCTATAAATTAACGTTAACAGATGTTATTAATAGTGATTGAAATCTTTAGTGACAATTTTTTAGTTAACGTATAGACCTTATTAATAGGTGTTAGCAACGAATTAGTGTAGCGGGGTAGGTAATAAACCATTAAGTTCTTTTAATGGGCCATCTTTCAAAAATAAATATAATGGACATTTTTTGTAACAATAAAAGTCTCTAGTAGAATTTAAATGGCTTAGGGAATGGTAGGGGGACTTATGGTAATTATACAAATTAGGGTTGATATATATATATATATAGTGTAGGAATCGTGGGCAGCCAACCTTGGCTTCAGAAGGCTACAGATCGAGATAGAGAAAGAGAGAAGTAGAGAGGGCTCTTTGGGGAAGGGATTGAAGGATTCTCTTTCCGGCGAAGTTTTCCGGTAAGATTTCCTTGAAAATTTATGTTCTTATCTATGTATATATTGTAAGTTATGGCTATTGCATATATATATATATGTATCTGCGTATGGGTTGGATCTGTGTTGATATGGTTGGGTTTGTGAGAGTCTTTGTGTGGTAGAAGAAAGGAAGAAGGCCACTGCCGTGAGGTAGTGGATGTCGCCGTGGTGCGCTATGTTGGATACATGTGAGATCGTGTAAACTGTAAGAATAGGTTTAATGGGTCTGACGTGAGTAGTCTGTGAGTTGTTGATGCATTGGTGTGGGAGTGCGATAGTGATGCTTGAGGGAGCTGTGAAGGAGATGCGATTCAACCCGCCACTATGTGCTCATAGATTTGTGTAGGGGCTGTGAGGGATTGGATGTGCGGGTGACAGCCTTGGGCTGTCACGGCTGAGAAACCGAGTGAAGGACGTGGCAGCCATGGTTGCCGTGAGAGACGGAGGTGGCTGGGCAGCCATGGGCTGCCATAATTACATTTTTCGGTGCTTTGCGAGGGTGTGGGAAGTGGTGTGATGTGGATGTAATGGAGTAATAGTTGAACCTGTAGTGTGTGTAAAGATGAGTTCACATATATGTGTACAACGTGAGTACATGTATATATACATTTTGTGTGTGAGTGATGTTGAGTTAACGTGTGGGTGCATGTAGTCCAAGGTGTGCGTGTGTTTGCGGTGGAAGTTTGGAGTGAAGTGTTGTTGAGTGCCCAGGTGTTTCAAATGGTGGTTGCCGTGCGCACCAGTGGGGAGACAACCGTGGGTATGTGAGGTGATTAATATATGTTGGTTTTATATATGTGTTTGAGAGGGTGCAAATGGGTATGAATAGATGTGAGTAGGTAATGTATGTGTGAGTGTGTAAACTGATAAAGTGGGTTCGGATAGTGGGTTCTGAGGAAGAAGAAGATACTGGCAAAAAGAGGAAAAGCTTTAGTTTGAAATTGAACTCAAGTGTCGCTAAAAAGGTATCCTATTCCAGCAGTTTATTTTCGAAATTTTAAAATATATTTAGGAATTTATTTGGGCAAAACTCAAAAGAGTAACTTATATTAATTTTACAAGATCTACACACAGTAAAATTTTTAGATTTTTTGGAACCCGGGAAGCTTGCTAACTAATTTTATTCGTAAAAGAGATTTCGGTGCATTTTAGAATAGTAAATTAAATTATTAAATTTTGAAGCTTCTACAATAATCTTATATAGCTAACAGAAGGTAGTTTCTAAGGTTTTGGAAGTTTTTAAAGTCGTTTGCTATTTTTAGCACCGTTAGCAGCGTAACGCTCGATCGGCAATCGCGTAATGCACTACTATTACAATAGTTTATTAAACTATTTTTAAAGAAGGGCATTTAGATTTAGGCAAAACATAAAAATAAAACTCCCCTTATTTTTGGGAAACCTTCGACGTGGAATTTTCTCAGATTTATCTGGACATGGGAAATGTCTCGAACAATTCTATTTTCAAAACAGGTTTTTGAATTATTTAACATAGTAAACAAAATTATTTTTAGTCTAGAATTTCACAGTGACCTAAAAGTAGTGAGAGGCTTAAGTGTCTAAAATTTTGTGGCATTCCGGTGCCGTTCGATATATTTTTGAAAACAGGAGCATTAACGCTCAATTTAAGGAGCGACTTAGGGTTCCGAGCGGGAAATTCCCCGAGAGGCCATTATGGTCCGAAAATCCCACCTAGCTGTTTAAAACAGTCTTTCAGGTTATATCGGCATATGTAACGATACGTTTGAAGTCGGGGGTAAATAGGAATCTTACTGAAGTCGAGGGGCGGTTTAGTAACTTCACTCACTCAAGAGAAACGTAATACTTAGGCGTGCTCGAGCGGTAATTAATGACGTCCTTGTGGTTTGTTATTTAGGTTTCGGTAGTCAAGAGATAGGAGCGACTGTTGATCGAGCTCAAGAACCAATTACTGAGCAAGGTAAGTACTCCTGCCATATTCCTCCGTATACCCTATTTTCCGTCTACGTATATGTACAAATGAATTGTTCAATTAAAAGTTTAAAGCCTTTTGCACGCTACTGCTTTTGTGTAAATTGTTTGATGAGAAAATGCATAAAAAAATGCCATGGAATGTTTTCTATGAGTAGTGTTTTAAAGTTGGCTTATGTTGAATGAGACGGTATTTCTGGCTTGGTTGTTGCGCCCCATATCCATGGGGGAAAGTTGGATTGTTGGGTCCTGGTCAACGGGACGATACGTTGACGCACAGTACTGTTGCTCGTGGTGCGCCATTGCGTCCACACTATATGTATCCCGGACGAAGGAGGGATTGTGGGCCCTAGTCGGGGGGCGCATACCCTGACCAAATAAATGTTCATCCCAGGTGGAGTAGGGATTGTGGGCCCTAGTCAGGGGGGAACGTACGCTGACCGCAACATGCCTATGTTATGATGAACTGTGATAGTTATTGATGAGCCTACTTGATGTCATACTTCGTTTCTGAGAATCTTGGATGAATTGCTTTCAAAAGTATATATATGCATAGTATCTCTTGTGAAATGTTTACCAGTTTTAAATTGAAGAAAACCATGGCATGTTTCATGTTTTTATGAATCCCAAAATCTATTTTAGGGATATGGTTTGTGTACTTACTGGGCCCCAAGCTCACCCCGTTTTATAAATGTTTTCAGGCGATCAACTAGATGAACATGAGTATTGCGAGGGAAATGAGAATGAAGCCGCGGGAGATGCTCGTTAGGAAGTTGTTTAAGCCCTTGAGAAATTGTAGAACTGCCAGTTATTATTTGAATTGTTCGTAGCTTAATTTTAGGAGGTTTCTTTAAAATAAATGCTATCGGTCTTTTTAAGAGGATTTTAGTAGAGATGATTTGGGAAAGAGTTGTAAGGGCATCTTTAGAAATTCATGTTATGGTGTTAGTTAATGTATGATTTTAGAATTGTGTACAGGTTTTAGCGAGCAAGGCCTGGCAGAGCCCTAAATTGGAGTCTATTGGGTCTGCGGCCGGTCACGTGCCTAACTCGTGGGCCTGCCCGTGGGTTTGGGTTGTGACATGTTGTGTTATCGTGCTTTAAGGGTACGTAATGTCTACATTAAAGCCGATCGAATCCCAGAGCATTATGTTATGAAAAGATGGACAAAAGGTCAAAACGAGGTATTGCAAAGGATGACTATATTCATGGCTCAACTCTACTGAATAGTCCCAAAGAAACAAAGAAACTGTGTCTGAGCAAATTAATGCGAAGAGCTTTTGCTGTCATGAGTTTGAGTGCTAGTGGTAGTGAAGTAGCAAAAATTGCTTTTGCTTACTTGAATAGGACCGAAGAAGAAGTTAGAAGGCTTGAAGAAAAGTGTGGAAATGATGATGCAGTTAGTGAGGCGACTGATATTCCTCGTTCTTTTGATGACTTGCCGATCTTGGATCCCCCTCGAGTGAGGGCTAAGGGGAACACATTATAGGATCAAGGGGGCATTTGAGAACGCGCGAAAAAGAAGAACACTGAAAGGAGCAACTAGCCAACCTCTGACAAATGAAACCAATGGTAACTCTTTTTTTAATTATTGAGATATATATTTGTGCTTTTGCATACAAATTATATGTAGTGATCAAATTTGTTTATTTTGTAGATCAAGATATGCAGCTTACAACTGATGTTCCCCTTAATGGGCCTTCACATCAGTGTCACAACAAGTGTCCCCCTTACCATGAGTTCGTACCTTGTTTTGGTAATATCAATGTCACTCCACTTTTGAGTCAGGTAATAAAAGTTTTAATTTGTTTAAAGATGTTTTTTCCATTACAATAATACATTAATGAAAATGCACTTCTTTATTTCATGGATCCTCCAACAGTTTCATGGGTTTGCTTAATTCTTGCCATGTGAACCCACATGTATACTTTATTATTCTTAATAACGGTTTGTAAAAACAAAAAGAGATGTCTAATTTTTTCCCTTACAGGATCTCCTTACCTTGGAAGAACTTAACGGAGTAACATCACGTGCAGGAATGTCATGCAAGAACTAAAGCTCCAAATTTATCATAACTTGAAACCTAAATGGAGACCAATTCTTTAGTCATTCTTTTTTAGCATACTACTTTCGGTTATTAGGATTTCTTTTCCACTTGAAAACAAGATAAGTTGCGGATAAGGAATAATGGTGAAGGTGGCACTCATTAATGACTGATTCTATTTTACTCGATGTATTGGTGGCTAGTTGTTTAAGTTTTGTTACTAGGTTGATAGCTAGAATTTCACAACAAATAAATTGTTAATGCACAAGTCTTCAAGGAGTGCAGTATTTGACATTTGCAGTTCTCTAATGTAAAAACCAACTTAAACACAACTAATATCCCAAGTTATTTGTTTTTTAATTATATAATTCCTTTATGTGTGGCATATGCATATGCATATGCAATTGTAATATCAATCATACACCCTGGAAACCCATTTAGCTAGTTTAGACATCATTTTGGTCCAAATGACCATGCTTACTGATTCAACACAACCTGGTATGTTCCAAATTGTATATACCAAGTCTTGATTTTCAGAAAGAGCCAAACAATTGCCAACCTCCCAAACCTTGACAGTGACCTACCCGCCACTGTAACTAGCTAAGTTACGTTGGCTTTCTTGTCATGGCTTCAGTCTTTTATTAATTTCTTCATAACGAAAACCAGAGACTAATTTTTGTTGTTGCTTCCAACACCAGCTATCCATGAAAAAACATGGAAAAAAGAAAGAAATGTAAGACATGGGAATAATGGAGAAACTCAAACATGTGATACGACACCCTCAACCTTGGTGACATCACTGGCTGAGTTATCGACCAAAATCCCAATCATAATCCTGTGCAGAATCCAGAGCAACTATAACTTTATACATTATTAATAAACGCTCTAAATTGTGTCCTTACAAACATTGTCTTACAACATACATGATCTGTAGCGGAAGACTTGCAAGTTCTTAAACAACATATACATTTACAAGTAATACATGACCGTAGTCATGTAGGTCCTCTCGACGTATCCCACAGCTCAAACTTTGTCTTACCATTTCTAGCTTGTCTCACCTCGCTCAACTTATCACATCACTCAACTGTTCTAGCTTGTTTCCTTTCCCTTCCTAGAGGGTTCTCCATAGACAATCTTATAGCCTACACAACACAGCATAAATAATTAGCACAAATCACCCAGTAAAGACAACACAAGGAGTATCGTGTACAAGTGATTCGAGAGACTCGAAGGAATAATAATCATCTCAACGATAGCAATGACTCAAGAGTTTACAATAAATTTCAGCATCAACGTACTTTGTCAAACGATATTTTTCTTTCATTAGACTGAGCGGCTCCAAGGCCTAACGGAATAGCATTACAACCACCTCCTCATGGACAACACTGACAGGCTAACTAACTATGTAAATGTGCCCAAAAACAAGAATCACAAAAGTAAACATCAATGAAATGCAAAGATAAATATAATACAAGTCATTAAAATCATTAACATCGAAATAAAATAAAATGCAATGCAAACTCAGACACGACAGACTAGACTTGACCAGACACGATAGCCTCGACTCGAGTGCCATACATCCTTTTTGGCCAGTGATCATATTTCACAGGCCATCCTCCTCATTTTGATGTCCCATTATACGGGATGTTCATCTCAGTCTCAGATAATAAAAAGACACACTGTCATCAAGAAGGGAACTCATTTGAAGTGTTTGTCCTTAACCGCGTTACAACTAAACCACAAAATTTCATTAACAGGGCGGACTAAGAGAAAATTATTCTACCTTATGTCCTCAAGAAATACCGGGTTAGAAGATCAAGTGGTATTCAAGCACAACCATAGGAGTTATAATAAGTATCACCAACAGGGCAGACTCGGGAGAAACTTTACCACAAGTCCTCAACAGCGCTCTTATATAAGAGGAATTTTAGTTTTCAATAATTACCGACATTTCATAAACACAACAATATCTACAACATCATCATCAACGACAAGGCGCACTGGGGAGAAGTTTAACCAAATCCTCAATGGTGTTCTCAAACATGAGAACTATCGGTTATCAATAATTGCCAACATCTCACATCAACCACACAACTACCCCTAGCAATATCATCACAAACATCACGTATGCTAGTCGAATTGAATCGTAGCATACTAGGACACACATAATCCTTATTATACTTCATCAACAGGGCGGAGTAAGGAAAAATTATTCTCTCTTAAGTCCTCAATAGCATAATTCAAATAAATGAATACTGATTACAATGACTACCAGTGTCTAATCATAACAGTAAGAGTTTAACATGAACGTCATCAACATGACATGCTAATTGAAACAATGAACTACCATATAAGAACCACATTGTCTTCACCTGATTAGCCTTTGGCCAAAGAGATTATCAACTCGCAACCTTTGATTACAACGAGCGGGATTACCTAATCAAATAAGACCTTGCTCGTTAGACACTATTTGAAACATAAACGTATACTATGTTCTACCCCTTTCGATTTAACCGTTCATAGTGTCTTCCGACAGCTAGTTATTCCGATTTGATAGCCGAATTAGTAACCTAGCTTTATCGACGCTTCCACAATAACAACTCCCTCATTTTAGGCGCATTAACGCCATTTCTCATTTCCCATCAATCTAGACGCCAAATTACGCGCGTTGCCAAAAGTTTAGCGCCAACATGACAAATTATCAAAATATCTCCTGATGGTCGTGACCCTAACAACACCCAAAAAGCGCTTCCAACTCTCTTTTTAGATGTACTACATCCATTTCCAGACCAAAAAGTCTGTCAAAAAATTTTATAGGGAAAATTACCAAAACACACCTGGCGACCATCACCGCTATAAAAATCTCAAAACCACCTTAAAACTTATTTTTAGGCATCTACATTCATTTTTTGGACTAAAAAAGCCCTTTGGAGATTTTTTGCTAAAAAATTCCCAACTGACATTTAACAGAGCGTTAGGAAGCCGGTTCTCCTAAAAATAGTTGTTGGCTTTGAAATGCCCTGAACTTCAGACATAACATCTCACAATTTTAAGGTCCTCATAAAATTTTCACGTAAAATTACGTTGGTTTGCTATTTTGAAATTCATCGTAATATTTTACGGTGACAGCATCAGTTAAACCCCTTCATGACCTCGGGATAATCCGAAACTTTTCCGCAACATAGATTTTCACAAAAATAATTGGGGTGTCTTTTTTGAACTTTGTCCAAATCTTCTCCGAACTATTTTTAAAAATTTTCATAGTGGATTGCTCAAAGCCTAACCAGGTTTAGCGACAATTATATGTATTGTTCATCATCAACATGAATTATACACACATAACTTTTCACCTTAACCCACACACACCTTCTTCCTCCCTCACTGTCGGGCCCCGACTCTCATGCTCTTTATTTTACCCACACACTTCTACACACCCACACATCAACACATATAAATCACACACATAACACACCACACACACACCACCACCACACACGGCAGCCTTGGATGCTGCGTCTTCCCCTTCTCCTTTCACCACCACAACACAGCACAATGCACGACAATGTGTTACTGCTACCTTCTCCCCCTCCCCTCTCCCTCCACCATCACACACACACGGGGTGAACACAGAATGCTCACACAATAGCCCTATGCTGTTGTTCTCCCCCCTTTCACGAACACACACCTCAGTCACATAGTACACCCACAGCTGCCCCCATGGTTGCTTTTCCCTTTCCCCTTCACCCTTTAGCACACACACAACACCCCTGTAGTGCACTCACATCTACCCCCCCCCCACACACAACATGTACACACACAAACCCCCAATTTACCCTAAATAATTCAATATATAAAGATAGAGAGAGGTTTATCCTTTTGTTTTCGGTTTGATTTTCATCTTCCTCTTTCTCTCTTCTTTTTCCTTTCTTCTCCCCCATTTTTTCTGGCAAAGCTCTGTCACTCTTTCTCTTCTCTTTTCTTTTCTTTTCTTTCTTTTTCATTCCTTTCTTTTCTTCTTTATCCCCACAATTTACATTTCTTAATCATAAAGTTCAATTAGTCACCCCTGGTAAGTAGGAGGTGCCTAACCCTCCCTAAACTCTTCTCAGAATAATGCCACCTAATCCTCACTTTTTCAAAATTTCAATCCCTTTAATTTTTCGTAATTACACTTTGACCCCGTAACTTCCATAAAATAGCATTTTTGGCCCGAAACCCAAACTATCCCTTCATTTTTATTACTCAATTATCAATAAAAATAATGCTATCGATAAAATAATGCCCTCAATTAATCTAATTCTTAGTTAGATTAAGTCAGGGTATTACATCCTGATGGTGCCGAAAATGGTTCGATGATACGTGGAGGTGCCACAAAGGATGCGGTCTGAGTTGGCTTCCAGGTAGGCAACGTGGGAGACAGCAAGGACGGCGCAAGGGCCGAGGACAAGGCTCCCCAGACAGGTCGTGAGGGCTGGCAGTGCTGCGCAGGTAGGGTGACGATGAACAGGACCGACAGTCTACAGTCTGTGATGAGGGTATGGCGTCCAGGGTCCGTAGACGGGAGTTCAAGTATATTTCTCTCACTAGAATTCCAGAGAGAATGTTCCTTTTAGAGAGAGAAAGTGAAAAGTCCAAATGAGAAAAAGATCCTTGAAAAAGCTCCAAAGTCCACTATTTATAGGCAAAAATGTGCATGTGTCATAAGTTGACATGTGTCGCCCCCTGGGAACGACACGTCACCAGGGGGCCAACGCACTGACCCTTCGTTGGACTGCCGGTTCCTAAGTTCGTGCTGCCCTGCCCTTGCAACATCTCTCTGCCTGTCTGAGGAGACTGATCATGCCGCGGTAGCATGGTCAGAGTAGCCCGTTGTCCCAGCCTCCAGTCCAAGCCCTTACTGAATCCCACAGGTCTGGCAGCGGTGGGGAGACCCGACGCCCAGCTGCCAGGTGGACTAGGCAAGATGCCTTTCCGAAGACCTGCTCCCGTCTCCGAGTGACCCGGGGGTCATAGTCCTTAGGGGTGCCGACGCGAGCCCCCAGTGCCAGAGCACGTAGGCTAGTCACGCAGGCACCCTGGCGGAGATAGTGTCCTGGAGGAGTAGCCTATCCCGTAGGCATATAACATGATTGCAGCGCATGGGGCGCGGTTGAGTGCGGGCGACGAGGGTCGCAGAGTGATCTCCGAGCGACGAGGGTCGTTGCGTGGATGGCGCGCGACCGTGAGCGACGGTTGTCATGGCGACAGAGCGGCCACAAGTGACGGTCATCGAGACTACGGGCGACGGTCATCGCGACGAAGGGGCACGGCCGAGAGCGACGGTTGTCGCGACTATGGCGGAGTGCGGCCGCGAGCGACGGTCGTCGTGACAATGTGGTGGGGTCAAAGGTGACGGCGTCGGTGTTCAAGGCAGGTGGCCGACCCCCATGGGAGGCCGACGCTTGGGGGAGGCCGAGCCTAGAGGGAGGCCGAGAGGGTGGCCGACCCCTCGGGGTGGCCGACCCCCAGGGTGGCCGACCCCTTGGGGGAGGCCGACCCTAGAGGGAGGCCGACCCCCCGAGGGTGGCCGACCCCTTGGGGTGGCCGACCCCCAAGGGAGGCCGACCCTTGGGGGAGGCCGACCCTAGAGGGAGGCCGACCCCTTGGGGTGGCCGACCCCTTGGGGTGGAAGGCACGCCGAAGTCGCTTCACGAATGGTTCACGTGACTTGAGCATGCGTTGCTTTGACCGGCCCTCGAGCGTTGAAAAGTTGACCGCTGACTGGGTGATGTGTCGTGCAAAGTGGGTCCCTTGGCGGGTCTTGGGGTGCGACCAGAATAGGGTATGAACACATCCTCCCCCCTCTTCGCGCCCCGCGTAAATAAATTTCGTCCTCGAAATAGTGAAAATTTTATTCCCCAAAGAAATGTAGATACTTTTGCCACAGTAATGCCTCGGGTTCCCTAGTGTCTTCCTTTATCACATGCTTTCTCCAGACAATTTATCCAACTGTATTACTTTGAAATTAATACTTGTTCCTCTTTATCAAACACCTTTATCGGTGCCTCCTAACACGAGAGGTTATCTTGAATCTCAACCGGTTTCAACTGGATCACATGCGTAGGGTTGGGAATATACTTCCTCAACATTGACATGTGGTACAAGTTATGCAATTGACTAAATCCTAGACATAGATCAAGCCTGCATGCTATCTTCTCAATCATAAACAGGATTTTAAGCGGTCCAACGAACCTCGGACTTAACTTTCTCCACTTTCTGAGTCATTTGATTCCCTTCCACGGTGACACTTTTAAAGGTATTAGGTCACCTACCTCAAACTCTAACGTTCTACACCTCTTATCAACATAGCTTTTCTGCCAGTTTTGCGTAGTGTGAATTCTCTCTCGAATAACCCTCACCTTGTCTTCTATTTCTTTACACAGTTTCGTGCAAAACAGTCTTTGTGTAATACCCTGATTTAATCTAACCGAGAATTAGATTAATTGAGGCATTATTTTTATCGATACTATTATTTTTATCGACTAATTAGAGTAAAATGGGATGTTGGTTTGGCCTTCGGGGTCAAAATGTAATTTTGAAAAGTTAAAGGGCAAAAATATAATTTTATAAAATATGGTGAGCGGGATGCACATTTTATTAAGTAGCGTCATATTGATGATGAATGGGTGCTAGGAGGTGGAATGAGGCGTATGGGTGATTTTGGGATCAATTTGTAATTTTTCAAAGTCGAAGGGGTCAAAAATATAATATTTGAAACTTACGGGACCATTTTGTGAATATGGAAAGTTGGAGGGCCATTGTGCAAATTTGTAAAATTGGTCACAAGATGGTGCCACCTCCTCCTTGACTATTTGATGACTAATGAAATAAAATTATAAACTAAGGTATAGATAAATATTAGGAAAAAAAACAAAAGAGGAAACTTTCCCTTTTGGAAAAGAAAGAACAAAACAGAAGAAGAAACTTTCCCGAAGAAACAGGGAGGAAGGAAAACACAGAACAGAGGATGATGAGGCTCGGGGGAACACCGAAATCAGAGGAAAAAAATGGAGTTTGGGTGAGTTTTTAAAGAGTTTCAGGGTGGTCAGTCTGTTTGGGTGTTGACTGTGTGTCTGTGTTCCTTGGCTGTATGCGTGTGTGGGTGTGTGTTCTTGTTTCGAGTGTGTGTATTTTGATGATTCGTGGGTTGAGGGGTGTGATCATGAATTTAAATGGTGTAATTGGATGTTATGAGTTATTCACGTATATGTTTTTTAGTGATTTTCGGACGAATTCATGGGTGTATAAGTAAGTTGGGACAGCCATGTCTCACGGCTGAAGAAAGAAGGAAGTGTGTGTGGAAAAAGGTGCAATAGTTGTGCCTTTGATTTGAACAGTACTTGTAATGGTCGCTAAAGATAGGATTATTTTAGGCAGTTTCTTTCACGAATTTTTCAATGAAGTTAAGGACAGATTTAGCCAAAGTATGAAAAAAAGACACTAGTTATTTTTAGGAGACCTATATTATGAAAAAAGTTCAGATTTTTTCAAGGTCGGGAAGAGAGTGAACGGACGCGGAAAGTTTGAAACTTTGCAGTGAAATTTAAAATATCAAACGAGCGCGGTTTTGGGCAAAAATTTTATGATAACCCTAGGATGCTGAGAAGTTCCATTTCCCAAGGTTTCGGGTCATTCTGAAGTTGTTAGCTATTTTTGGCCCAACTAGCTTTTAAGTGCTCGGTCCGGACGTCGGTTCGGGATTTTTGGACGAAAATTTTATAAAATACTTTTTAGCTCAAGAATCAATTCAGGAGGCTTCAAATAGCGTTTTAAAGCACTTTTGAGATTTTTCTGATGCCGGGAATCCTCAGGGGGTATTTTGGTAATTTGCTACCTTGAGAGGGGTATTTTAGTAATTTTCTTGATTAAGTTTTCAAAGGACTTTTTAGTGTTGTAAAACACCTGAAAAGGTTATTTTGAAGCTGATTTGGGGCGTTGGGGTGATAGTGAACCCCCGAGGGCATTTAAGTAATTTACAGCTCAATAGGGGGTATTTTGATAATTTTTCTATAAAATTTTTTGAATGACTTTTTAATTTGGGAAGGGGTATAAGACATCTGAAAAGGTTGTTTTAAAGTAGTTTCGAGGTGTTTGTTGGGGCGATGGCCGCTAGAGGATATTTTGGTAATTTTACATAAGTTGGGGGTGTTTTGGTAATTTTTCCCTTTAAAATTTTCTGAGGGACTATTTGCTTTATAAATGATGTAGTACATCTCAAAAGTAGTTTTAAAGCGGTTTTGGGATGTTGGTGTTGTAGCGACCATTAGAGTTGTCAAAAGGGCCGGGGGGCCAGCGGGCTGGCTTGACCCAGCCCGTTTTAGGCCCAGGATGGCCCGGCCCCCTCGATTAACAGTAACGACCCTATATATTAGGGCTTTGGGCCTAGGCTTGGACCAGGCCAAGAAATCCAAGAAAAAAGCCTAGGCCAGGCCCGGCCTGAAAAAGCCCGGGTTTGGGCCGGCCTGAACCGATGCCCGGATTTGGCCTGGGTTTGGCCCGGATTTGGCCCGGTTCCACCATTTTCAAATTCTGATTCCCCCCTTTCGCCCCAACGGTTTTATTCCCCTTTTTTCCCCTAAATTCCACTTTTACCCCCCTAACAGCAAAATAACGGCTAGTTTGGGGGGTATTTTGATCTAACTTAATTTTTTCAACTCTTTTAAGGGTTTTTACACTCTTACCCTTCCCAACAACTATAAACAGATAGTTTTTAGGGGTATTTTGGTCTTTTGTGAAGTTTTAAAAATCTATAAATTCACAACATTTCTCTCTAATTTTTCACACCAATCTTCTTACTCTCTCTTATATAAACATTCTACATTTCTACAAGCTTTGCTACTATTTCCTTCTCCAATTACTACTCTTGCTAATTACTACTCTTATTTACTAATTAGTACTCTTGCTAATTATTACTCTTGTTTACTAATTACTACTCTTGCTAAATTCTAATTACTAACCACTCCTCTTATTAATTTGTTACTCTCTAATTCTTTTGTCTAGTAATTAGTAATTAGTGAATTTATATTTATCAATTACTATTACTAAATTCTTTTTAATTACTAACTCTCTCAAATTTCAAATTACCCTCAGTGATTCATTTGTTACTCTTTAATTCTTTTAATTGTTATTTCTAATTACTAACTACTGCTCTTATACTTGTGTATTTAGTTACTCTTACTAATTTTATTTTCAAATCTAGTAAAAAAGTTTAGCGTCAAATATGGCTGGATTACTGAAGAAACTGAAGCGTGGATCATCATCACGAAAAACATCATCACAAGCAGCACCACCAACACAAGCGCCAGCACCACGGCCATCACAAACACCAATCCAAGCACCACCACAACCATTCGTTCCTGGACGAATGAGTACAGGCTGTATGATAGATACCCAAGCCAATTGGGAGTTCAATCAAAACATTCCAGATCTTGAATACACGCCTGATCAAGACCCCCCGCATTATAGTCAAGGACGCAGCTCGGTTGGCGAAGCTACTACTCCGTGGCATAATCTTAACCCTATGCCTGGTCATGATGAAGAAGGGCCGAGCAATGCCTCCGGTAATGAGCCAGAAGTCCAAAAGGAAAAAAAGAAAGCCGAGTGTTGGAATCATTTTGATGAAGTTATGGTGGACGGCATCCGAAAAGCTCGATGTAAGTACTGTGCTAAATTATTTTCGTCTGGTAGTGGTAATGGACATCTTAACAGGCATTACCCTCAGTGTGCACCTCGACAAGGCCACGTCGAACCTACCCAAACGCAGTTATCTTTTGACGGTAAGTTATTTGTTTATAATCAGCGAGAGCAAAGAGACGGTCTCGCTGAATTTGTTATTCACGATGAACAAGCCTTTTCTTTTGCCGATAATGCTAAGCACTCTAGATATATGAACACATACGTTCAACCTTTGTACAAAAAGGTTCATAGAAACACAACTAGATCCGATGCACTCCGACAGTATAATGCTGCTAAAGCACGCCTGATCGATTATTTCGATAAATTTGACGGTAAAGTTAGTCTTACTTCTGATATTTGGCAATCTCCGTTTACTTTTGTTAGTTATACTTGTGTGACGGCCCATTGGATTGATGCAGATTGGATTATGCACAAGAGAATCATCGCTTTCGAGCTCTTTCCTTTTCCGCATGATGGAATGAACATTGCTACTATTATATTAAAAGCATGTACCACATTTAAATTAAAGGATAAGATTATGAGTATTAGTTTTGATAATGCTTCTAACAATACAGCTGCTGTTGATGCTTTAGAGGAGAGCCTCAAACCTGTACTTTCTGGTAAATTATTTCATGTTCGTTGTGTTTGTCATATAATTAATTTAATTGTTCAAGATGGTTTAGCTGCTGCAGGAGATATTCTTGTCAAAATGAGGGGTATGACAGCGTATGTTAATAGTTCGAGTCCGAGAACACAACAATTTAAAACGTTGTGTGTTGAATATAATATGCCTCGCAGGAGAGCAGTTACAGATGTGGTCCACAGGTGGAACTCTACATACCATATGCTTTTACACATTCTGGCATACAGAGAAGTCTATACGCATTTTCTACTAACCTTGTTCCCAGCCGGCTTGCCAACTCAAGAGGAATGGCAGATGGCCACATACCTAGCTGAATTTTTGGAGGTATTTTACACGTCTACCAATTTATTGTCTGGTACGTACTATCCCACCTCTCCTCTCGCTGTAATAGAAATTCTCAAGATGGCTACAATGTTAACAAAATGGAGATATATAGGACCCTTTAAGGAAATAGTAAAAGTGATGGATAAAAAGTTTAATAAATATTGGAGTGAACTGCCTGTTATTTTTGCTGTGGCTACTTGTTTAGATCCTAGGTTAAAGTTGCATGGCGTGAACGTCTCGATACAAGAGATATCGAAATTAATGTGCTACCCAGTAGAGGACACAACCGCACTCACAGCGAAAGTGAGCAAGACATTTGAGGAACTGTTCAACCTCTATCGTAATTCTGCTGACGTGCGCGGACGAGCTTCATCATCGACTGCTGAGAGGTATTATGCGCCATACCTTAAGGGCTTTGAACATCTAGTAGCAAGACAACTACCAGGTGAAGGTACTTCTAATTCGGCAGGTTCGTCTACTTTTTCCTCTTTTAATGAGATTGGTGTATATTCAAATACTGATCATTATTCTGATTTATCAATGCAAGAACAGGTTAATTTTAATTTGTTAAATTTTTGGAAACAAAATCAAAACATGTATAAAACTTTAGCCCAAATTGCACGGGATGTACTGCCAGTGCAAGCCTCCACGGTTGCTTCAGAGTCGGCATTTTCAGCGAGCGGGAGGGTTTTGGATGACAGGAGGAGTCGTCTTAACCCCGAGTCGCTCGAGCTATGTGTATGTTGGAAGGATTATCTTGATGCGAAATACCGCGAGCAAGATAAACCGATTGATGATAGGAAGAGCAGTGACTCGGATGTTGAAGTACTTCCGGATGATTAGGTAATTTCTTTTTATTTTCTTTCTTTTAAGTTTTAAGAATAAAATTTTTCACAAAATATAATTTTTTTTCATATATATAATAAATTTTTACAAGCAAGATATATATTTTTTCGTATATATAAAAAAATAGGTAACTTCGCCTGTTTGTTTACAAGCAGCCGGTCCCAAGCCCGGATAAAAGGAGGAGGGCCTATGAACACATTTATCTTCAATTTAACTCTATATGGACGTTAATAATTTACATACATTCATAAATTCTAGCCTCACTTACTTCTTATTTTCTGACAAACACAATATATTAATATCATAGGTTCTTTAATACTCGCTCATAACCATGATATGAGAGTCATATATATAGAATAATTTTATTTTATATATGAGACAAAGTAGAGAGAAAAAACTGTTAGTCAAAATCTATACTTATTACTTAAGATCATCTTGGAAATTAACATGTATCAATCTCAACCAATTAATTTGAAGTAAAATATCAAATAGTAGAAATAGTCTCTTTCAAATAGTAATAATTGTTATGTTTTTAAGATTTTATTAAAAAAGCTTACCAAGAAGAGTATAAAAATGTTTAACATATAATAAAAAATAAAATGAGAGACAAATAAATATGTATATACATATATATATATATATATATATATATATATATGTATATGTATGTATGTATATGACTTATAATGAAATAAAAGGATAAAGATTATGTTCGTTAAATTGTGAATATTGGATATGCCTAGAGTATATGAAAGAAGAAATTTAAAATTGAGAGATGTAAATAAGAGAGAGAGAGAGAGAAAGAGCAATTTGCTTACATAATAACAAGAATCTTAGTCATAGTACTACATTACAATTTGCTTAAATAATAACAAGAAATTACCGTAATTAAAGCCTTTACTTTGAATAACAAGAAAATGCAAAAAAATAAATAAATAAGGCCCGGGCCTAGCCCTAGATATTGGGCTTAGGGCTAGGGCTTGGACTGGGCCTAGATTTTCCCTTCATCTGGCCCGGCCCGGCCCGTTTTGTTGGAGGCCCTTTGGGCTTGGGCTGGGCTGGCCCAAGCCCGGCCCATTTGACACCTCTAGGCGACCATCAGGGGGTATTTTGGTAATTTGCCATGTTGGCGCTAAATTTTGGGGAATGCTCGTAACTCAGCTTTTCGAGTGATGGGAAGTGATGAATGGTATTAATACGTTGAAATAATGAGATAGTGGTTATTGCTAATACGTTGGTAAGCTAGGTTAAGGATCCAATTACTGGATCAGATTAACAAACTGTCGTAAGACGCTATAAATGATTAAATGGGAAGGGATAGAATAAGGAGTGCGTATATGTTGAATAATGTCTAACGAGCAGAGTATGATTTGACTAGGTGATGCAGCTCGTTGTGATCAGAGATTGCGAGTTGCTTCGGCTATAAGCCAACCAGGTAAGGACAATGCGGTTCGATATGCTAATTCATTGTTCGATTAGCATGCCATGTTGATGACATGTGTTAGATTCTTGCATTATGATTGGACACCTATAGTCATTTTGACCGGTATATGCATATTTGAATTGTGCTGTTGAGGACTTAGGGTAGAATAATTCCCTTAGTTAGCCTTGTTGATAGAATTTAATAAGGATGATGTGTGTCCTAGTATGCTATGATTCGATTCGATTAGCATACCTAAAGTTGATGATGATGTTGCGTAGGGGTTATCGTGTGACTGTTGTGAGATGTCGGCGGTTATCGATAGCCGATATCTCTTCTCTATGAGAACACCATTGATGACTTGTGGCAAACTTCTCCCGAGTCCGCCCTGTCGTTGATGATGATGCTATTGAGGTCGTTGCGTGTTGTTGTGAAATGTCGGCACTTATTGGTAGTCGACATTTCTATAAGTGCCGACATTTCTCTTATGTAAGAACGTTGTTGAGGGCTTGCAGTAATCTTTTCCCAAGTCCGCCCTGTTGATGATGTTACGTTGAACTCTTGTTGTTAGGTTTGAACACCGGTTGATCTTCTAATTCGGTATTCCTTGTTGAGCTATGTTGTTGAGGACATAAGGTGGAATAAATTTTTCCTTAGTCTGCCTCGTTGATGATGTCTTGTTGCTTGGCTGTAACGTGGTTAGGGAAAGCACTCTAAATGAGTTCCCTGCTTGTTGACAGTGACTCTTTTATTTAGTTGAGACTGAGATAAACATCCCGTAAAATGGGGCATCAATATGAGGAGGATGTCCTATGAATTATGATCACTAGCCAAAGAGGATGAATGTCACTCGAGTAGAGTTTGTTGTGTCTGGTCGAGTCCTCTCCGTCGTGTCCATGTGTATTGCATTTGATTTTCTTTTGATGTTGATGATTTTAATGATTTGTATTTCAATGATGTTTGCCTTTACGACTTGGATTTCGGGTTCACTTGCATAGTCAGTCAGTCAGTTAGTCAGTCTTGTCTATGAGGAGGTGGCAGTAATGCTGTTCTGTTGGGCCTTAAAGCCGCTCAGTCTAACGAAAGAAAAATTATTGTTTGACAAATTTTGTTGATGCTAAAATTTATTGACTACTCTTGATTCATTGCTATTGATGATATAATTATTATTTCTCCGAGTCTTTTGAATCATTACATGATACTCCTCGTGTTGTATTTACTGGGCGATTTGCGCTCATTCCTTATGTTGTATTGTGCAGGCTATAAGGTTTATAAAGGAGAACCTTCTAGAAAAGAAAAAGAAACAAGTTAGAAAAGTTGAGCAAGGGGATCAGTTGTGTGAGGTAAGACCAGCTAGGAATGGTGGGATAAAGATTGAGTTGCGAGATAGGTTGTTAAGAGTCCTACGACTACAGTCGTATATTAGGTTGTAAACATTCATGTTGTTTAAAAACCTGAAAGTCTTCCTCTGTAGTATGATGTATGTTTATAAGAAAATTTTTGTAAGGACGCATTTTAGAGCGTCTATTAATGATGTATGAGTATGAGGATGTTGTTGCTCTGTATTCAGCACATGATTTTGAAGGTGATTATGATCGATAATTCAGCCTGGTGATGTCACCAGGGTAGAGGGTGTTGCACTTTGTTCCCCAACTATGACCTAACAAATTAACGTGCAACATCTTCGGCCATAAAGCACTTCATAAGGAGCCATTTCTATGCTCGATTGGTAACCATTGTTATAGGAGAATTCGACTAAGGCTAATTTTTCACCCCACGCTCTGCCAAAATAAATAATTCAGACGTTCAACATTCTTCCAATATTTAAATCGTACGTCCTGATTGACCACCCAGTCTGAGGTAAAAGGCCATCCTCACGGTCAACTTTGTTTCCATTTCTTTTTGAAAACTTTTTCAAATTCTAGAGATGAACCTTGCGTCTCTGTTGAACACATTAGTTATTGGAACTCCATTAGTTAGGCAAGTCGTTTAGAAGCATATCCTTCTCGGATAAGAATAAATTGGGTTGTCTTAGTCAGCCTATCCACTACAACCCAATAGACGTATATATATGAGTCGTTTGTGGTAATCTTGACATAATGGCTATTGTAATGAGTTCCCACTTCCATTAAGGTACAAGGAGTGGATTCACCTTTACATATTGGCAGGTCAAATATCAGGATACAAACTTTGATATATCCCAATTCATGCTAGGCCACAAAAAAAAATCGGTCGTGACTCGCAGGACATTTCTGTCTCCCCTGAGTGAATCAGTACTTCAAATTACGAGTACCCTTATGATCCCTTTCCTCAATTCATCATTAGGCAGAATATATATATCTGACTTTTATATTCGTAATTACCATCCTCATCACAATAAAACATTGCCTTTTCATTTCTTGTGAAATCTCGTTGGATTTCGTGCATCTTTTCATCTTATCCTTGAGCTTCCTTGATCCAATCAAGAAGCGCCAGTCGTTCTCTGATATGTGAAACAGACTGTTACATTCTTTTCTTTTTACTCGAACTTTGATTTCGAGTGAGTTCATATCCTTGCTGATTTGGCGTAGTAATCATCGCAGTCAATTTTCTCCAATAGGCCATCTTAGAAAGATTGTCAATAACTCTCCAGTAGCCTCCGACTGAGCTTAGGAAGCTACTAATCTCAAATGTTGATATTCGACATTTACCCATTTGTCACCTTTTCAACTTTTCCCGGATCATCTAACGTTCTTTCTCATTAACCCCATAAATTGATATTTTCCCGTCAAAATTCACATTTCTTAAATTTGGCATACAACTTATGCTCTTCTAAGATTGAAAAATTTGACATTGTGCAAGCTCCTCTTTGCTTTTATAACGATTTTATAAGGTCATCAATAAAGTGACGACACAATGATCAAGTACTGCCAAAAGACTTGATTCATCAAATTTATAACTGCCACAGGGGCATTAGTTAATCCAAATGGCATCACCAAAAATTCATAATGTCTGTCTGTCTCTGGTCCTAAGACAGTCTTTACAACATGATCCTTCTTTATCCTTCACTGGTGATGACCTATTCTAAGGTCGATCTCAGAAAAAAATACTTAGCACCCTGTAACAAATCAACATGTCATTTATATCAGGCCATAAATATTTGTTCCTAACTGTCACTTTATTCAACTTTCAATAATCAATACTTAGGGTTGGTATGACAAAACTTTTTTTTTGGTTTTCAGTTTTTAAAGAGCAGCTTAATTTTTTTTTTTACAAAAACAAGTGGGTGTTTGATAACCCTTGTTTTTTTTAGTTTTTTTGGGTGTTTGGTAACCTTTTTTATTTTGACTTTTTAATTGGGTGGCTTGCGGTGGCGGGGTGGGACGTAGTGGTGGTCGACGGTGGTGGTGGTCGGCGGTGCTCATCGGCGGTGGTCGCAGGCGGCCGAAGGTGGATGCTGGCGGCCGACAGTCGCCGGCGGTGGTCCCCGGTGGTCGGAGGTGACTGCCTGCGGCCTGAGGTGGCTGCCGACAGTCGCCGGCGGCCGGAGGTGGCTGCCGACAGTCGCCGGTGGTGGTCGCTGGCGGCCGGAGGTGGCTGCTAGCAGTGGCTACAGGTGGTGGTCCCCGACGGCCGAAGGTGGCTGCCGGCAGTCGCCAGCGGCCGGAGGTGGTCGCCTGTGGTGGCTGCCGGTGGTGGGAGGGTGGTGGTCTAAAAAAAAAACTAGTTTTTGGAGTTTTTTTTTTACTCTTCAGTTTAAAAACTGGTTTTTTAAATTGGAGAAGGAAAAAAAATTGGTTACTAAACGCACTTTTAGTCTCTCATAAACCCCTCCTTTTTTTTCCTTCCAATGACCATCACCCTCCTTTAGGGCATGGCTATTAACATTTGAAATAGCCCTTTTGATTCATCTTGCACATTAGTTCAATGGCTAACATACATATGTATGGCATGCTTCAATTGCCTTAGCATAGTTCCGTACCCTTGTGCCTCAATCCGCACCATCTACTCTCTCTATCTCTTCTTCCTTGTCCTAAACTTTGTCCGGACTGTTCTTCGTCTGCTCTTTTCTTAAATTTCTTTCTACTTTTCTAGCTTTAGTCCTGGATTCTACCTCTTGCCTACAATAAAATTTTATTTTCAGCCTCCATGACTCGATTTTTCCACTACTTCAGTAACAATTCCCCATAGGAGCCTCCTTACTTATCTTTTTAAGGATTATTTTAAACCCTTTTCAATGTGTTTTGTCTCTCAATTTTTCTGTCATCACTTGCTGATGGAAAAATAGGCCAGCTCAACAAATTTCCTGACATACTTTTTCACCTTTCTATTTTTCTACTTTAACACGAGAAACATGTCCCAACTTACTTTGCAGTTTAAGCAGAAAATATTATCATCAACATGTTATCTGAACCTATTCCAAGTAATATAGGCTCGATAGGTCCTCTTACTGTCCTCAACTTGTTTGTGCTCTGTACTTCTAATCACTTGTAACCCTTTTTGCATATGACTGGCGAAATCCTCTTCTGACATTTTACCTCATTTTGTTACCTCGTATGCCTTCTCCGTATTTCAAATGCCCATAGCTGTCCACATTGGACCATTTTTCTCCCATAAGATTTTTCTCAGACGGGCATCCTAAAAGTCTCGAGATCTACACTCCTTTCTTTCTTTTATTGGGGCTGTCATTGCAGCAGACATCGATTGTACTGTTGGAGCTCCTACAATCTTTCTGTAGAAGTCTCGCTAGCTCTTTCTTAAGTTCTTCTTAACCTAATGCAGCTCCCTGCTTATTCCTTCCACTTATGTCCTCAACATTTATCAAAGTCACTTATGTTGAAGATCTTTCTCGATTGGGAACCTCCCCTCATCTTTCTGAGGAAAGAGTAACACGACTTTAAAATTTTGAACCCTAGTAACAACTTTCACACTCAAAACGCTATTGGTTTTCATCATTGAATGGCCTCTTTCTATGATAGTATGCAAACACTACTAGTTCCCCCATCACCATTCTTCTTCTCAATAATAACTCTGGGTTCGATTACAAAAGTGGACTCCACCCCACTCATATAACCGTCAATCTAGGAAAAGCCATAACGCTCCTTCAACAGTCACAAGCCTCAATGATTCTCTCTTATAATCAATTGTTCCCTGTCTACAAGTATAGACCTATCAGATGGGCAATCATGAACAACCTATCGTGTTTTTTTAAACAACACCATCTCCATTAGTGTCTAATTCGATACTTATTTCTTGTCCTCACATTCAACTTTCATCCTCTCTATTGTTTAGTTAATACTGCTAGTAAGGGACTCGAACTAACTTGTCGATTCGCCCTTTTTTTCTCGTCACTCGGAAGTACTTTCTCTTCCAAAAGTTCATCAAAACTCTACTCATTCTCACCCTCGGCTCCTCATTCTTGCTTTCACAGTTTACACAATAAAAGTGTTCAACCTCATTAATCTTCTCCATAGATCCTTCTAATTCACTTCCTACCAGAACTTCACCCGGTTCCTTCAATTTTAATTCCATCTTATCTACATCCTCGTTAGGGCTCTATTCAAGATCCGACACCATAAACTTGTCATCATTAAACCATCCTTCCAGATCTAAGTCAACCAATTTCTCTTCCATTCCATGTAGCAATAGCAGGAATGCTGAGGTCATAATACATATATGCCTTAGCCAACCTCGGCCGACATATCTCAATTATTACCCTAGTTCAGTCAAGGTATTGAAATTCTTCTTCTACTCCTCTCGCCGACTAATTAGGCATTCCATTAGACACTTCTAAAGTCTACAGGATCATATGCCTAAGCTCTGATACCAACTCGTGACACCCTTAACCTTGGTGGCGTCACAGGTTGAGTTATCGACCATAATCCCAATCATAATCCTGTGACGAATCCAGAGCAACTACACCTTCATACATCATTAATAGAGGCTCCAAATTATGTCTTTACAAACATTTTCTTACAAACATACATCATACTACAGCGGAAGACTTTCAAGTCCTTAAACAACACATACCTTTAAAATGTAATACACGACTGTAGTCGTGTAGCTCCTCTCGACGTATCCTGTAGCTCAAACTTTGTCTTACCATTTGTAGCTTGTCTCACCTCGCTCAACTTATCACGTCGCTCAACAGTTCTAAATTTTTCCTTTCCCTTCCGAGAGGGTTCTCCTTAGACGATCTTATAACATGCACATCACAACATAAAGAATGAGCATAAATCGCACAGTAAAGACAACACAATCTTATCGTGTACAAGTGATTCGAGAGACTCGGAGGAGTAATAGTCATCTCCATGATAGCAATGAATCAAGAGTTTACAATATATTTCAGCATCAACGTAATTTGTCAAACAATATTTTTTTTCGTTAAAGTGAGTGGCTCCGCCCAACAAAACAACATTACTGCCACTTCCTTGTAGACAAGGCTAACTGACTATACAAGTGTACAATAAAACAAGAATCACAAAAGTAAACATCATTTAAATACAAAGGTAAACATCAATGAAATACAAGTAATTAAAATCATTAACATCAAAATAAAATTAAATGCAATGCAAACTCAGACACGACAGACTAGACTTGACAAGACACGACAGACTCGACTCGAGCACCATACATCCTTTTTGGCCATTGGTCATATTTCGCAGGCCATCCTCCTCATTTTGATGTCCCATTATACGGGATGTTCAACTCAGTCTCAGATAATAAAAAAAGACACAGTCATCAAGAAGGGAACTCATCTGCAGTGTTTGTCCTTAACCGTGTTACAGCTAAACCACAAAGTTTCATTAACGGGGCAAACTAAGAGAAAATTAATCCACCTTATGTCCTCAAGAAATACCAGGTTAGAAGATCAACCGGAATTCAAGCACAACAACAGGAGTGAACATAAGTATCACCAAAGGGCGGACTCAGGAGAAACTTTACCACAAGTCCTCAACAGCGCTCTTATATAAGAGGAATGTCAGTTTTCAATAATTACCGACATTTCATAACACTAACACAACAATCTCTAAAACATCATCATCAACAACAAGGCGGACTGGGGAGAAGTTTAACCACAAATCCTCTGGTGTTCTCAAATAGGAGAAATATCGGATATCAATAATTGTCAACATCTCACAACAACCACACAACTACCCATACACAATATCATCACCAACGTTAGGTATGCTAGTCGAATCGAATCATAGCATACTAGGACACAAATTATCCTTACTAAACTTCATCAGCGGGGCGGAGTAATGAATATTATTCTATCTTCAATCTTCAATAGCATAATTCAAATAAACAAATACTGATTACAATGACTACCAGTGTCCAATCATAGCTGAAAGAGTTTAACATAAACGTCATCAACATGGCATGCTAATCGAAACAATGAACTAGCATATAAGAACCACATTGTCCTTGCCTGATTAGCCTTTGGCCAAAGAGGTTATCAACTCGTAACCTTTGATTACACCGAGCAGGATCACCTAATCAAATAAGACCTTGCTCGTTAGACACCATTTGAAACATAAACGCATACTTTATTTTACCCCTTCCCATTTAACCGTTCATAGTGTCTTCTGACGGTTAGTTATTCTGATCCGATAGCCGAATCCATAACCTAGCCTTATCGACGCTTCCACAATAACAACTCCCTCATTTTAGGCATATTAATGCCATTTCTCTCTTCCCGTCAATTTGGACGCCAAATTACGCGCGTTACCAAAAGTTTAGCGCCAACATGGCAAATTATCAAAATATCCCCTGATGGTCGTGACTCCACCAACACCCCAAAAACGCTTCCAAGCCACTTTTTAGATGTACTTCCATTTTCGGACAAAAAGTCCCTCATTAAAAATTTTATAGGAAAAATTATCAAAACACACCCCAGCTTAGGTAAAATTATCAAAACACTCCCTAGCGACAATCACCTCTATAAAATCTCAAAACCACTTTAAAATATATTTTAGGCATCTAGATTCAATTTTTGGACTAAAAAAACCCTTCGGAGATTTTTCGCATAAAAATTCCTAACTGACATTTAACAGAGTGCTAGGAAGTCGGTTCTGCAAAAAATAGCTGTTGGCTTTGAAATGCCCTAAACTTCAGACATTGAAGCATCTCACCATTTTAAGGTCCTCATAAAATTTTTGCGTAAAACTACGTTGGTTTGCTATTATGAAATTCATCATAATATCTTACGGTGATAGCATCAGTTAAACCCCTTCACGACCTTGGAAAAATCTAAAAGTTTTCCACAACATAGATTTCACAAAAATAACTAGGGTCATTTTTTCAAACTTTGTCCAAATCTTCTCCGAACGATTTTTAAAAATTTGCATAGTGGATTGCTCAAAGCTTAACCAGGTTTAGCGACAATTATATGTATTGTTCATCATCAACATGAATTAAACATACACAACTTTTGACCTTAACCCACACACACTTCTTCCTCCGTCACTGCCGAGCCCCCACTCTCATGCTCTTCATTTTACCCACACAATTCCACACACCCACACATCAACACATTTAGATCACATACATACCACACCACACACACACACCACCACCGCATACGGCAGCCTTGGTTGTTGCCTCTTCCCCCTCTTTCTTCACCACCAACACAGAACAACGAACGACAGTGTGTTACTACTGCATGTTCCCCTCCCCCTCTCCCTTCACCATCACGCACACACACACACGGGGGTGCACACATCTATGCATACAGAATGCACACACAACAACCCTATGTTGTTGTTCTCCCCCTTCTTTCCCCTTTCACGAACACACACCCCAGTCCACATAGTGCACCTCACAGCAACCCCCATGGTTGCTTCTCCCTTTCCCCTTCACCCTTCTACATACACAGCACCACCCCACTGCCGCAGCCCTCGTGAAAACATTCAACACCTCGCTGCTGCCGCAGTCTCATGCACACACACAATACCCCTGCTGCGCACTCACATCTCCCCCCTAACACACACACAACAGGTACACACACAAACCCCCAATTAACCATATAAAATTTGATATATAAAGATACAGAGAGGTTTACCCTTTTGTTTTCGGTTTGATTTTCATCTTCCTCCTTTCCTCTTCTTTCTCTCTTCTTCTTCATTTCTTCTCCCCTGTTTTTCTTTTTGGTGAAGCTCTGTCACTCTCTTTCTTTTATTTTCTTTGTTTTTCATTCATTTTTTTTCTTCTTTATCCCCATAATTTCCATTTCTTATTCTCATAAAGTTCAATTAGTCACCCCCGGTAAGTCGGAGGTGCCTAACCCTCCTTAAACTCTCCTCAGAATAATGCCACCTTTTTTGCCACCAATCCCCACTTTTTAAAAATTACAATCCCCTCAATTTTCTGTATTTACACTTTGACCCCGCAACCTTCATAAAACATCATTTTCGCCCCAAAGCCAAACTAGCCCCTCATTTTTATTGCTCGATTATCGATAAAAATTATGCTATTGATAAAAAATTCCCTCGATTAATCTAATTCTTAGTTAGATTAAGTTAATGCATTACTTCCTCTCACCTGCGCATAAATAAAACTTTGTCCTGGAAATAGTGACAATTTTACTCCCCAAACACTTGTGGATACTTTTGCCATATAAATGCCCTGGGTTCCCAAGTGTCTTCCTTTATCTCATGCTTTCTCCAGACAACTTTATCTCAACTGTATTACTTTGAAACTTTAACACTTGTTCCTCTTTATCAAATCTCAGCCGATTCCAACTAGATCACATGCGTAGGGTCAGGAACATATTTCCTCAACATTGACACGTGATACAAGTTATGAAATTGACTCAATCCTGGACATAGATCAAGCCTGCATACTATCTTCTCAATCATAGATAGGATTTTACACGGTCCGATGAACCTCGGACTAACTTTCTCCACTTTCCGAACCACTTGTTTACTTTCCATTGTGACACGTTTCAAGGTATTAGGTCACTTACCTCAAACTCTAACGTTCTAACAAAAAGTCACTTTTTAGATGTACTACCTCAATTCCAAACCAAAAAGTCCCTCAAAACATTTTATAGAAAAAATTACCAAAAACACACCCCCGACTTAGGTAAAATTACCAAATAACTCCTTGGCGGTCATCGCCCCTACAAAATTTCAAAACCACTTTAAAATGTACTTTTAAGCATCTACATTTATTTTTCAGACTAAAAAGCCTTTCTGGAATTTTTCGTTCAAAAATTCCTAATTGACAATTAACGGAGCGCTCAGAAGCTGGTTCTGCTAATAGATGTTGACTTAAAAATGGCCAGAAACTTTCAGAAACTGAAGCATCTCACCATCTTAAGGTCCTCATAAAATTTTCATACAAAAACTACGCTGGTTTGCTATTTTTAAATTCACCATAAGGTTTTATGATGACATCATCAGTTAAACCCTTTCACGACCTCGAAAAAATTCGAAAATTTTCCACAACATAGATTTCATGAAAATAATTGGGGTTTTATTTTAAAACTTTGTCCAGATCTTCTCCGAACTCGAACTATTTTTAAATATTTGCATAGTGGACTGCTTAAAGCCTAAACAACTTTAGCGATGATTTCATGTACTGTTCACCATCAAATGAATTAAACACGCACAATTTTTCACCTTAACCCACATACGCCTTTTTCTTCCCTCACTGCCGAGCCCTCACTCTCATGCTCTTCATTTTACCCCACACAATTCCTAACAGCCACACATTATCACATTTAAATCACACACACCCCACCGCACACGATAGCCTTGGTTGCTGCCTATTCCCCCTCCCCCTATCCCTTCACCACTACAACACAACACCATGCACGGCAGCGTTGCTGCTGCTTTTTCCCCCACCCCCTCCCTTCGCCATCACACACACACACACACACACAGGTGAAAACACTTGTGCACACAGAATGCATCCACAGCAGCCCTGTGTTGCTGTTATTCCCCCTCCCCTTCCCCCTTTCACGAACACACACCCCAATCCACACGGTGCACCCACCACAGCCCCCATGGCTGCTTCTCCCTCTCCCCTTCACCCTTCTGCACACACAACACTACCCTATTGCCATAACCCCCCGTCAAACATACATCACCCCACTACTATCACGGTCCCACCACACACACACACACACACACACACGTGCACTCACATCTACCCTTCACACACACAGCATATTCACACAAAATAATGCCACCTTTTTTTGCCACTAATCCCCACTTTTTCAAAATTTGCAGTTGCTCCTCATTTTTCTATAATTATACTTTGACCCCTCAACTTTCATAAAACTGCATTTTGGCCCCAATGCAAAACTAGTCCCTCATTTTTATTTCTAATACTCGATTATCAATAAAAATAATGCATCTATAAAATAATACCCTCGATTAATCTAATTCTCGGTTAGATTAAGTCAGTGTATTACATGTGAGTAGCATCTGAAATTTTTGGCGAAATGCGTAGGATGATATATCCTTCACAAGGAAAAAAATGGCAGGTAAGAAAAATAAAATGTACAAGAAGCTACAGATCTCCATCCCAAAAACAATATTCACACAACGTAAATCAACAAATCCTCCTCACAGGTTGCAAGTAGTTTTCAGCCTTTCATCCTATAATGAACTTGCTTGATAGCATAAAAAATGGAAGCGAATCATTCTGCACTAACAAAATGACAACTCATGGTCAATATCGAATCCTTAAAAGTCATTCTTCATATAAATTATTCAACATTATAACATAATTTAAGCAAACCAAATTATAACCTATTGAGCACATTCATGAACAAGTAATTAAAACATCCACGGCAATAGTATTAGCTAGAAAGCAAAATAGTTAGAAAGAAACTTTATCTCTAGAACTATCAAAGCAACTAGTGAGGATACAAAAATGGTTCTATGAATCCAAGAAAAAAATCTAATAGAAGTATGTACTCAGATACACCATGGCATGCAAGGACTCTGTGATTTTCCTTATCTAAAGCAGCTTAAACAAAAACAAAGGAAAAAAAAAAGAATCCTGCCACAAAGAAGCTGACAGTCTACTTTGTAAACCCAAAGCAGTTGATTCGTTCAAGTTCAACAACCTACACCCCAATAATTCATCTATAAACCCCCCTTTTTGTACTCAATTTCTAAAGAAACAATTTTAAAAAAGAGAAACATATCAGCATCCTTTCTCTCCTTTTTTTTCTTGGGTAGCATTTGGTAACATTTAAGTTTCCAGTTTGCGAAAAAATGCGTTTGGCATACAGTGGAAGGTTTTCTACGTTCAGTCAATCTACGCAGAGTGAATGCACGAGTATCGGCTTTTAGCCCCATTTTTTTATTTCTTTTTAATGACGACAAACGTCTTCCGACTTGCATGTATAACATTATTCCCCTTTACTAAACCTGCCTTCCTTTAATGAATGAGCACCTCTTATAGAAGAAGCCAGCAGGCACCAAAAACACCTCAACTTAAGGATATTCATTATATATAAAAGGCATCGCTCTATTTTACCGGACCTAGTTTCAAAGGCTTGATCTCCCTTTGGGAGAAGTGGAATCAGGGCAGAGGGCCTATGTGTACCGGCCCTCACCACTGCCCGTCGACCACTGCCACCGCCTGCCGCTGCCGGCCACCGCCCGCCGCTGCTGGCCACCGCCACTCGCCGTTAACATTCACAGACCACCGTAGCCGGCCACCGCCAGAAAAAAAAAAGGGGTAATCAAACACCCAAAAGAAAAAAAACTTTAAATAAAAATTGGGTAATCGAACACCTATTTCTTTTTTTTTTGGAAACAAAATGTCAAAACTGGAAGTGATTCCAAGCAGACCCTTAGTTTTAGGTTCAAATTTAGAGAGCCATATGTTCCACTTTTAGAACATACTTGTTTATGCTTATATCAAATTAAATCCTACAAGATTGGTCATGTGGAAATAGTCATACCATTTCACTACACAAGCAAAACCAGTAAACTATCAATTAACAGAAATTTGTTAGTCAGCACATAAAGTTTCAGTTGATCGAGTTAGTACTGAAGTTATTGAAGCATAAAGGCTACTTCAAACTGAAATTATGGACTGATCCGATATGAAGTGGGCTTTACCTAGATTCCCTGGATGATTTCTTCTCTTCTTGGTTGAAGGAGGTGGGTGTTGCTGAGAGATGGATCCGTCTAGGGGTGAGCAACAAACCGATAAAACTGATCCGAACCATTGAAACTGATGGAATCAAACCGATTGAATTTGAACTGTTGATGAGCTTAAATGGTTTGGTTTGACATTTTCAAACCGAGGCCAGTTCGGTTCACATTTTAGGATTTCCAAACCTACACTAAACCGAACCGAACCGAGGGTTACATTATTATAAAAATACATATATACCTTACCTTGATTAGCTAATAACCAGGATAGAATAAAACCTGCTCACCCTAAATCAGACTTCTCTTCTAATTCAACCCTTTTGAAGCCATTACTCACTATATATTGCATCATTTACACTGTGGCTGTTGTAGTGTAAACATGGAGCCAATAGGTTAATTATATCCAGTGTTGCAGTATAGTCAAGAATGATAAAATACAAGCCATGCCTACGTGAAGGAAAATCAACTAATAAAGACTTTAGAGAAGTGCAGATTTGTTAGATATTAGGGAAAATTGGGTAAAATACCCCTGTGGTTTGGGGTCGTTGCAAAAAGACCACTCCTGTTACAAAAATTGCAAAAGGACACATGTGGTGTTCATTTTGTTGCAACCATTAGAAAAATCGTCCAAATTAACGGAGCATCATATTCACTTTCCTCAAAGATGTGTTTGATATATTTTAATATATTAAAAAGACAAAATTACCCTCACTTTTTTTTCTCTCCCACCCAAGTCCCATCTTCTTCTCCAATCCAAGCAAGCCCTAAACCTAGCCCCCAACCAAAACCCTAGCCGCCACCCTCACTCAGCCCCATCCACAACCACCACCGCCCATTTCATGCAACGCCACCACTGGCTGCTTCCAACCACCGCAAACTCCCCGTCGCCATCCCTGTCATCACCCCTAACCTCTTGAATCACCTCTAGCCCCACCATAAACCCCAGCCACTTGCGCCGCAACTAAGCCCGCCATCAACCCTAGCCAATTGTGCCGCCACCATGCCCAACGCCGCACGATTAAAACCTAGATCTACAATTAGGGTTTGTTGATTCACAAACCACAAGCCTTGAGCTTCCAAAACCAAGATAATTAAAAAAACCTAGATCTACAATTAGGGATTCGAGCCCAACGCCGCGCGATTGAAACCCTGGATCGCAATTGAAACCCCTTGATTGCGGTTGAAAACCTAGATCGCAATGTTTCAAATTGCGGTGCGGTGTTGTGGAGACGTTGAGCTGTGGAGACGTCGGTGTGGGACTGTGGAGACATCGGGCATGTTCCGATGCGGGGCTGGTGGAGACGTCGGGCTTGTTCCTGTGGTCGATGAAGCCCAGACTCAAGCGGTGGCGCCGTGGCGATGTGGCTGGGTGGTGGAGCCGAGAATTTTGGTGTACAAACAATTTTAAGGTTTAAATACAAGGGTATTTTGGACAAATTTTTTGTTTTGTTATAGAAATCATCTGTTGCAACACTATTTAAACCTTAGGTGTCTTTTTGCAATTTTTGTAACGGGAGGGGTCTTTTTGCAACGACCCCAAACCACAGGGGTATTTTACGTAATTTTCCCTAGATATTAAGAGCTAGGAAATTATCTGTGTTTTTTTACTACCATTGTGATGCACACCCTCCTGCTCTTGTATCCTGCTCAATTGTTAGGAAGTAAGTCCTGAAATTGGGGCATTGCTAATCCAGTAGCAATCATGTTGAAAGCCCAAACAATGTAGGAAAGAGAGCAAGTATTCCCATAAACCATGAGCACCCAAAAAATATGGTAGCCAAAAAAGTTATAAATTAACCTTAAGAAAAGTTGTTATTGGTTATTGTTTTCTTCTTGAAAACATAATAATGTTTAAACTACGCTCAAACCGATCCGAACTGTTCAATTTAAACCATTTGAACAGTTCAAATCGAGGTGTCTTGGTTTGGTTTAAGAATTTGTGAACTGAGGTTCATTGGTTCGGTTTACGATTTGACCCCCAAACCAAACCAAACCGAATCGTGCTCACCCCTAGATCCATCAGTTGAAGGTACAAAGTTGAATTGCAAATGGAGAAACTCCTGCACTCGTTCACCTTCCCCCAAGTCGTCACCGCATAGCCTTGAAGAGATGAGAGAGAGAGAGAGAGAGAGAGAGAGAGAGAGAGAGATGAAATGAAATGGATTCAAAATTTTTAACCTGACAAATGAAAATGTGGGCCAAAAATTCAAATTTTTTGAAAAAATTTCAATTTGTAATTTAGTTAACCATGGTTAAGAATTTTGATCCAGCTGATTATTGGGCCAACAACTTACCAATCTCGCCTAGTTTGCACGATATTAGTGGTAACATAACACCATGTATGATGACGTAGCGTTATACAATCACTGAATATTTTCTCTTTTTTTTGTGCCACATTTCCTTCTACTTTTATAACTGCTCCTTTCTCCCCCGGGCCACCCCCTCTCCTTTAAATCTCAGTCATCTACTTTTCATTTTTTGTTTCAGCAAATCATTTATTATTTATTTATTAGATACGAATTATCGTTTTAATACACTCATTCACAAAAGTTGTCAAACATTGAACTTTGTAAATTTTGAGATTTCAAAATGAAGGGCTTTAAACTTTCTAGTATTTTAAAATTCTTAAGCTCTTTTTTAGTGCCACAGTGGGCCAGCAGGTTGGAGCGGTAGTTCCTTCGTTGATGAATAAAAAGTAGCAGTTGGCTTTGGTATATTCTCATTTACGTTTTTGAGATTGAGTTTTGTTAACTTTATTTCTTAACGTGGGCTCCTACTCCTTACGAGTGGTGCCGTATATTTTCCAAGTTAGATTATTTACATGATTTTCACTATTTGTTTTTCATTATGAAGCATTTGAAATCTGAATAGTGAAATAGGGTTCGGATATAATTCCTTACCTCGGTCCAAGCTAAGCGATGCTACTAATCCTCGATCAATATTTTCTGAATAACCTAGATTGGCAAACCATTTGTCAGAACATAATCTATGCTACAATACTATAACCCTAATATTCATATACCCCCACGTGCTCACTTCTAACCTCGAAATCGCTCAACTCAAAACGCGCCTCGCACGCGGCGAACTTAATCGAGAACCCGGTAACGCTCTTTAATGCGTAACAATATCTTAAAATTTATAATAAAATTTCAATAAAACAATTGTATGGCTTAAAACATTAATAAAAGTCAAAATATGAATTTTCTGAATTTTGAATATTTTTGAATTTGAAAATATTTTCTTTAAATACCCTAAAACCCAATAATTGCCATAATTACTTCCACTTGCAAAACAAGTCCCATAATTTTTTTTTGTAACAACCTTAAAATATGTATAAAAATGATAGATATTGAAATCAAAACTTAAAAGACATAAAATTATTTTTAAATGTTTCGTTTTGCTAAAACCAATGCGATATGGAAACCATAACAAAACAACTCCAAAAACTATCAAATTCAAACCGAGTCTTATTTATGCCATAAAAACATTACCCTAATTTTTCCCAGAACATTTTCGGGTTAAAGGTCCCCAAAAGAATTTTACAATTTTAAGTTTACAGAAAATATTAAAAATACATATAATTTCATAATATTGTAAAACTTTACCAGAAATTATATTATAATGTAAGGTACTATAGTCTAAAATTTCTTGTGCTAATGATAAGCGTACACTAACATATGCACGTGCCGAATTTAACGTCAACCTGTTACTCGATTCGTACATCCCTTTTTCTTCTTTCCTTCCCGCCGTACTCAGAACGCACACTCTTACACCACGGCTGTTCATTCCTCTCTATAGAAACTACACATACACATGTACACTTACTGTAACATCCCGGAATTTCCGGAACGTTAACACTCGCTCGATCAGATGCACTCAGACAATTACGACCTCAAACTCAAGCAATTTAGAACCATCAGTCCGTCAGAGCAACTAAACCATTGAGTAAAATATTACTCTTAGCGTACAATTATACTTGAAACATCAAATCTAAGCTAACAATTCTAAATAACAATAATGGCCCACGCAGGGGTTCTAAAGGCTAAAACTGAAACTTAAGTTCTCTTTCGCTCGGCTCAGATCTAGTCCACACCCAATGCGATCTATTGTTGGTTATCACCTGCGGAAAGGAAGTCAAAGGGGAGTGAGCTTTTGAGAGCTCAGTAAGGTCGCTCAAAGATAGAAACTACGAAACAATTACATATGCAATTCATAGATTTTCAAAAAAGAATCATAACTAGTTTCATTAGATATCAATACGATTTCCAGACACGGTACAAACAATCACGAATGCAATAACATGAGCAATTGCAAAGCCACACAGGCAGTGCAGGGTAATCACTTAGCAAAGCCACAAAGGCGATGCTCATTAACACTTTCCACCGGCTAGTCCATCAAGGCACTAGCCCACACCAATACACCGGCTAGTCCATCAAGGTACTAGCCCACACCAATATCCTCCACTATACACCAACACCCGCCAAACACACCAATGCAAACTCTCATGTCAATATGCAGAATGAGAACAAAGGATAATACAATTCTTAAATCGATGCACAACGAGAAATAAACACAGTGCATCGAATATGATTTCCAATAAACGCTTAAGGCTCAAGATAGGTTTTTAAGGCAAATAATGCGACTTAATCAAAATAACAGAATTCAAAAGAATAGCGATAACAATTCAAAGAAATATTCGAGGACAAATAGAGAGAACTGGGTTTCAGAAGAAATCCCTTACCTCGATTCAAGCGCTGAAGCTAAAACGTTTTCGAACAAATCCTCGAAGTTAACCTAGGTTGACAAAGTCATTTATCAGAACACTTATTCATGCCACTACATTAAAATCTTAATATAATTATCCATAGCGTACCCATTTCTCTACCCGGATACGATGAAACTCGGAGCGGTTTCTCACACGGCCAACCTACCCCGAAGTTCGTCACACGTCCCGAGACTCAGAAATATCCCAAAAATGTTCTAATCGTTCTTTTAACATTATTTATAGCTTAATATAGCATATGGGATAAAAATATAATTTTTGAATATTTTTGAATAAAAATAAATTCCTTAAATACACTAAAACCAATAAATTGCCAAAATTTCTTCTAGCTGGAAATAAAGGCTCATAATTTTTTTAATAGCTTTAGAAGACTTATAAAAATTTCTGAAACTGAAATTAGAAATTAAAAAGTGTTAAAATATTTTTAAAAGCTTCATTTTGTTAAATTCAATACGATAGAGAAAATGATAGCAAATGAACTCTAAAAATCACCAAATTTACACTGAGTCTTCATTACACTATAAAAGTGTTACTGTAATTTTTCCTAGAACATTTTTAGGGTTTAAGGGCTTCAAAAGAATTTTACCATTCTAAGCTTACAGAAAATATTAAAAATACATATGATCTCAGAAAATTATGAAAGTTTACCAGTAATTCTAGCATAGTCTCAAGTACTATAATATAAATTTTCACATTCTAATATTCACTATACGCTATGCAAAGTTCGTGCTAAGCCTAACGTTAAACTACACACACACAGCACAGCACAGCACATCACAGCACAGCACTCTCGCAGCACTTCTCCACTCCCACTGTTTTCTTTTTTGTTCAACTCACGGCTGGTTTCAGCCCCTCAACATGGTTTCCATTTCATTTCTCAAGCCTCATGCATTACCTTTTCTCATGGCTGAAACCCAGCCTCTCTTCCCTCTCCTGAAACTCCAATATTCACCTACTTACACACTACACCACAAGTATTACACTTACACAAAACTCACACAGCTACTGCCTCACGGCAGTAGCTTCTCTTCTTTGTTCCAACCACACACTACACTCACGGATACCCACACATATATATACCCATATATGCAGTTCATCACACTCCACTACACTGCACCTACCTATATATACATCCACAACACACATTACACTCACACAGGAGCACATAACTCACACAACCACACTGCTGCCTTCTCGGCAGCCTCACCACACACACATAAACACACAACGCACGCACACACATACACATAAACACCCCTAGTTACGCACACACATAAACACCCCTAGTTCACGGCGCGCCCAAAACATACACAAACACAACGCACACACAGCTCCCTTCGGCAGCCTCACCACATAAGTATTTACCATAAATCATGGCAGCCCATGGCTGCCGCAGTCACCACACTCGCACACCTTCGCACACGGCTGTACAACAGCCCGCACAAACACCCAACCTGCCAAGACACATACCGTTCACAGCAGCTCACCAAAACCCACATGCACGCTGCCCAGCGGCAGTCTCTCTCTCTCACACTCCTATACCGCAGCCCATATGCTGCCCCACGTTAGTTTTCTCCTTTCTTGTCCCTTGAACGCGCACACACAGATCCCTAGTCACAGCACCATGGCTGTGACCACCCTTATTTCACTCACGGCAGCCATCCTTTCTGGCAACAACACCATCTCACAGCCACTCAAGCAGCACAATATACCCATCAGTCATGTATATAAATATATAGCAAGTAAATCAAGGAAAACCTTACCGGAATGTCTCGCCGGAAACTCCCTCCGATCTCGTCCCTTCTTCTCTCGTTGAATCTCCCTTTCTCTCTGTGTCACGTACCAGATGGATGAGAGTAGTGCGGCTGCCCTTGTATAATAATACATATATATAATAACCCTAGATTGGAAAGTAACCAAAAGTCCCCCTATATTTTCAATTAGTCACTCAACTATTAATGAAACCTTTTATTTTTGTGAAATGGTCCAAGATAAACATTCACGCTAATTATATACTACAAAGATTGATTAATGGGTTGTTACGCTATCTCGTTTCACAAATCGTCACTAATAATATTACGATGCTGAGATATTTATTTATCAGTAGAATACACGTTAATGCTAAGCATAGAATATCGTCGCTAAAAATTAATAAAAAATATCGGCGCTAAGTAAAAAATATATTCTCCGCTAAAAAGTTTTAAATAAATCCGAAAAAGTATCGGGGTGTTACATTCTCCCCCACTTATAAAAATTTCGTCCTCGAAATTTCACTCACTTATAATTTCAAAGCACGACGCTTTCACTACATAACTCCCAAACGAAACTGTTGCCGAATGTTACACATAACTTCCAAGGTAAATCAATAATAGCCTCGGCAATTTCACAACTTCTAACTTCCACCATAGTGTAAGATTCGGATTATAACTTAGAATATGATGCCTCAAAATTAATCAATATATAAACGCCTAAATGAAATAATCCATAAGTGTACCTGGCACCACATCGTTGGATGTTGCAGCGTCCTGAGCTGACAAAGCGAACAATCTGGATGGTGTCCTAGGCCTCTGCCCCTGCTGAGTCTGGGCCTGTGGAGTCTAGCCCTGCTGACTCTGACCTCCTCCCGGACGAGGTGCGCTTCTCGCTGCTAAACTGACCGTAGGTATAGGGCTAAAAGCTGATTGGTTCTCCCATAATGAGGGGTAGTTTCGAACATGATGCTCCATACTGCCACACTTGAAACATCCCCCGGTAAGTCTGTAGCATGGTTTACCACCATGGCTCTTTCCACAAGTAGGACACAGAACTGTCGAATACGCTATCCCTGAACTCTGAATTGGTCTACCTCCTGTGCTCTGTGCTCTTCTGAATTCGACACTCTGCTCTGACCTAGTTCCCTGAGCCTGCCCTATCCTCTGACTCTGAGCACCCTGTTGTGCTGAAATAGAAAACTTATGACGCTTGTTAGTCTCTGAAGCTCTACTCTCCTCTCTATCGCTCTTTTGGTCACCTTGCCGTTGCTCAGACCTTTTCTTGCTGTCTGACCTGGACTGTTCCAATGCACGTGCCAGGTCGACGCACTCCACATAGCTCGATAACCTAGCAGAGATCACTCCATCTCTCAAACCAGGCCTGAGTCCCCACTCAAATTTTCGGCATCTATCAGCCTCTGTTGGTAGCATCCTATCTGCAAATCTCGCCAGCTGCGAGAACCTCATCTCATACTCATCTACCGTCTCTCGATCTGCCTGAGTTACATTAGCAAACTCTCTCAACATCTGTTGACGGTAACTCGCAGAGAAATATCGATTGTTGAACAGTTCCTTAAACCGTTCCCAAGTTATCTCAGCCTTCTGCTGAGGAGTCATACCAGTCTCTACCATCTTCCACCACCGGTCGGCCTCACCCCTCAACTTGTACACCGCAAATTCTACCCTTTGCTTCTCACTGCATTTGATAGCCCGGAAGATCTTCTCCATCTCTACTATCCAACCTTCTGCCTCTGTAGGATCTACTGATCCACTAAAATTTGAAGCATTCTGCTTATTAAACTCAGTCAGGGTACTTCCCTCTTGAGGTTGTGGCTGAATAGGGTTTTGCATACCCTGCTGTTGATTGACCAGACTCTGGGCCATGAATGCCAAAATTTGATTCATGGTATTCAGAGTTGCAGCCATGGGTTCTGGATTTTGCTCTTGTTGTTCTACATGGGGTACTTCCCCAGCTGGGATCTCCTGATCTCCACCACGACCCCCAGTTTGATCACCCCGACCCCTTGCTTGGCCTCCACGACCCCTGGTACCAGCTCTACGAGTCCGTGCCATGCTATAACAAATAAGCTACTATCAGAGTCTGTAAACACGTCCTTTCATAAATGACTATGCAAATTTAAAATTTCTAATAATATATATTATTAGATACACCTTCATAAAAACGATCTCATATGTCTAGCCACTACTACGGTTCACTAAATTATTAAGTCTTTTCCTAACCCTAACATCGAAACCTAAGGTTCCTCTCGCAAGTTTCTAAAGTCTATATAATCACAAACCTAAGCTCGATCATTTGTTCACCTACGTTCCAGTCTACAGAATCGTAATACCTAAGCTCTGATACCAACTGTAACATCCCGGAATTTCCGGAACGTTAACACTCGCTCGATCAGATACACTCAGACAATTACGACCTCAAACTCAAGCAATTTAGAACCATCAGTCCGTCAGAGCAACTAAACCATTGAGTAAAATATTACTCTTAGCGTACAATTATACTTGAAACATCAAATCTAAGCTAACAATTCTAAATAACAATAATGGCCCACGCAGGGGTTCTAAAGGCTAAAACTGAAACTTAAGTTCTCTTTCGCTCGGCTCAGATCTAGTCCACACCCAATGCGATCTATTGTTGGTTATCACCTGCGGAAAGGAAGTCAAAGGGGAGTGAGCTTTTGAGAGCTCAGTAAGGTCGCTCAAAGATAGAAACTACGAAACAATTACATATGCAATTCATAGATTTTCAAAAAAGAATCATAACTAGTTTCATTAGATATCAATACGATTTCCAGACACGGTACAAACAATCACGAATGCAATAACATGAGCAATTGCAAAGCCACACAGGCAGTGCAGGGTAATCACTTAGCAAAGCCACAAAGGCGATGCTCATTAACACTTTCCACCGGCTAGTCCATCAAGGCACTAGCCCACACCAATACACCGGCTAGTCCATCAAGGTACTAGCCCACACCAATATCCTCCACTATACACCAACACCCGCCAAACACACCAATGCAAACTCTCATGTCAATATGCAGAATGAGAACAAAGGATAATACAATTCTTAAATCGATGCACAACGAGAAATAAACACAGTGCATCGAATATGATTTCCAATAAACGCTTAAGGCTCAAGATAGGTTTTTAAGGCAAATAATGCGACTTAATCAAAATAACAGAATTCAAAAGAATAGCGATAACAATTCAAAGAAATATTCGAGGACAAATAGAGAGAACTGGGTTTCAGAAGAAATCCCTTACCTCGATTCAAGCGCTGAAGCTAAAACGTTTTCGAACAAATCCTCGAAGTTAACCTAGGTTGACAAAGTCATTTATCAGAACACTTATTCATGCCACTACATTAAAATCTTAATATAATTATCCATAGCGTACCCATTTCTCTACCCGGATACGATGAAACTCGGAGCGGTTTCTCACACGGCCAACCTACCCCGAAGTTCGTCACACGTCCCGAGACTCAGAAATATCCCAAAAATGTTCTAATCGTTCTTTTAACATTATTTATAGCTTAATATAGCATATGGGATAAAAATATAATTTTTGAATATTTTTGAATAAAAATAAATTCCTTAAATACACTAAAACCAATAAATTGCCAAAATTTCTTCTAGCTGGAAATAAAGGCTCATAATTTTTTTAATAGCTTTAGAAGACTTATAAAAATTTCTGAAACTGAAATTAGAAATTAAAAAGTGTTAAAATATTTTTAAAAGCTTCATTTTGTTAAATTCAATACGATAGAGAAAATGATAGCAAATGAACTCTAAAAATCACCAAATTTACACTGAGTCTTCATTACACTATAAAAGTGTTACTGTAATTTTTCCTAGAACATTTTTAGGGTTTAAGGGCTTCAAAAGAATTTTACCATTCTAAGCTTACAGAAAATATTAAAAATACATATGATCTCAGAAAATTATGAAAGTTTACCAGTAATTCTAGCATAGTCTCAGGTACTATAATATAAATTTTTACATTCTAATATTCACTATACGCTATGCAAAGTTCGTGCTAAGCCTAACGTTAAACTACACACACACAGCACAGCACAGCACATCACAGCACAGCACTCTCGCAGCACTTCTCCACTCCCACTGTTTTCTTTTTTGTTCAACTCACGGCTGGTTTCAGCCCCTCAACATGGTTTCCATTTCATTTCTCAAGCCTCATGCATTACCTTTTCTCATGGCTGAAACCCAGCCTCTCTTCCCTCTCCTGAAACTCCAATATTCACCTACTTACACACTACACCACAAGTATTACACTTACACAAAACTCACACAGCTACTGCCTCACGGCAGTAGCTTCTCTTCTTTGTTCCAACCACACACTGCACTCACGGATACCCACACATATATATACCCATATATGCAGTTCATCACACTCCACTACACTGCACCTACCTATATATACATCCACAACACACATTACACTCACACAGGAGCACATAACTCACACAACCACACTGCTGCCTTCTCGGCAGCCTCACCACACACACATAAACACACAACGCACGCACACACATACACATAAACACCCCTAGTTACGCACACACATAAACACCCCTAGTTCACGGCGCGCCCAAAACATACACAAACACAACGCACACACAGCTCCCTTCGGCAGCCTCACCACATAAGTATTTACCATAAATCATGGCAGCCCATGGCTGCCGCAGTCACCACACTCGCACACCTTCGCACACGGCTGTACAACAGCCCGCACAAACACCCAACCTGCCAAGACACATACCGTTCACGGCAGCTCACCAAAACCCACATGCACGCTGCCCAGCGGCAGTCTCTCTCTCTCTCACACTCCTATACCGCAGCCCATATGCTGCCCCACGTTAGTTTTCTCCTTTCTTGTCCCTTGAACGCGCACACACAGATCCCTAGTCACAGCACCATGGCTGTGACCACCCTTATTTCACTCACGGCAGCCATCCTTTCTGGCAACAACACCATCTCACAGCCACTCAAGCAGCACAATATACCCATCAGTCATATATATAAATATATAGCAAGTAAATCAAGGAAAACCTTACCGGAATGTCTCGCCGGAAACTCCCTCCGATCTCGTCCCTTCTTCTCTCGTTGAATCTCCCTTTCTCTCTGTGTCACGTACCAGATGGATGAGAGTAGTGCGGCTGCCCTTGTATAATAATACATATATATAATAACCCTAGATTGGAAAGTAACCAAAAGTCCCCCTATATTTTCAATTAGTCACTCAACTATTAATGAAACCTTTTATTTTTGTGAAATGGTCCAAGATAAACATTCACGCTAATTATATACTACAAAGATTGATTAATGGGTTGTTACGCTATCTCGTTTCACAAATCGTCACTAATAATATTACGATGCTGAGATATTTATTTATCAGTAGAATACACGTTAATGCTAAGCATAGAATATCGTCGCTAAAAATTAATAAAAAATATCGGCGCTAAGTAAAAAATATATTCTCCGCTAAAAAGTTTTAAATAAATCCGAAAAAGTATCGGGGTGTTACACTTACAATTTCATCCCTTCATTCACTCTAATAGAATCAAAATACTATCTCATCTCCCACAATTACTCACATTCAACCATTTACCTCATAGGACTCCAACACTCAAACATTGATTCACAGTGCACTATTTCAGCTACTGCCGTGTATTCTTGTCCAATAGATCCACTAACTCCTTTCTTGTTGTTAAGCCACTCAATCCTAGACAAATACACCATATAGATACAATAAACACCACACCCATTACAGCTACCGCCTAGTGGCTCCCTTTCTTGCAAAATTTACTCGCACATGCACCTCACCACTCACCCACGCACACACAACACATGAATTCATCCAATCTGCCCCCTTGGCTGACTTACATGCACCCAATTACATTCACACAACATAACTCACACACAAAGTAACACCTGTATACCTATTATACACACACATATATGAACAAACACATGTACACTTACACAGACTCACGCATGCAACACACACACACACACACACACACACACTAGCTGCCTTTGCAGCTTTATTTCCTCACAAACACAGATTTACACACACACACCCCTGTTACATATACACCATCTTCACACAACAAAACCCACACACCTTGCACCTTACACCCACTGCCCTACGGCAGTGGGGTTTCTCTCCCCTTTATTTCCATCAAACCCACTCACATATACATCCAAACATATACATAAATACACATATCTCACCACAGACACACACTACACTCATCTTGTACCCACAAACACCACTGAACTCACACCAAACACGGTTATGGCAGCCTTGAACCCATTCCATCAACAACACATTACACTGTAAATTGCAACTACGGCAGCCCATTTTCTCTCTTACATGGCATTCCCACGTGCCCAAAGCTTTTCTTTTCCTACCCGCAGCCATGGCTGCCATGGCCACAAACCCACAAGCTACAAAACAGCCCCTTATTCTCACAGCCATAAACCCAATAGCGAGCATTAGATACACACACATGAACTACCTTACAGCAGGTTCCCTCACTACTTCTTAGACACTCACACACATACATATATAGACACTAAACATAGAACACCTAACGGCGTCACTAAACACGCACACTAAACACTTGGCTGGTACCCTTTTCTAACAGCCGTTCATCGAAAATTCGCGAAGCGCTAGACCGATTCACCCAAAACCCACTTAGTCGCATATGCTTGCATATGTATATCCGCTGTTACGCACACTCAATATCTATACACACATATATACGGTACCCCTACCCATGTCCCTAAACCATTGAACAAACTTAACGTAAAGATTAAAAGACTTACCAAAAACTCTACGCAACTTCTTGGAAATTCTCTTCTCCTAGCCTTCTTTGTCTCTCTATCCCTCTCTCTCTCTCAACTCGTGGTTTGGAGATGATACATATGGGGAACGGCTGCTCCCTTTTGCAAGCCTTTATATAAAAGGCCTAATAGGAAAAGATCACAAAAGACCCTTTATAATTTCGTTAGTCATTTTAAATTTAACCCACTATTTTCTATTATTATAAACATGTCCAAAATACATTATTTGTTACAGTTTATGTGCTAGAAAGTTTTAATGGGTTTGATACGCTATCCCGCTTCCTCATTCGTCACCAAAGGTCACTAAAAAATATTGACACTAAGTAAACAATATCGTCGCCTAAAGTTTTCTATTTAAATCTGAAAAATATCGGGGTCTTACAGATGAAGTTGGACGAGTTGGTGTAAATTCTATGTATATCTTGCAACCGTGATGTGGGTAACTGTGTGTATTTTGAGCATGAATGGTGTTGGGTTGGGCGAATGAGAGAATTGGGGCTAGGAGGTGTTGCCAAAAGTAGGGATTTTGAGAAATTTAGGTGTAGGTGGGTAAATTCACGGGTGGCATAGTGTGTTTTAGTGTGTGCCATGGGGTGCGTGAGTGTGTGTTCTTGAGTGTGTGTTCATGTGTGTTTTAGATGAGTTAGGTTATAAATTAGGTGTTGTAATGTGTTGGTGATGTTGGATGTAGGTTTTATGTAGAGAAATGGGGAAGAAGGGGTATAGCTGTGGGTGAAGGGAGGAGTGTTCAATGCTGCGTAAGTTCGGGCGTGAGGTTGAAGAAGACTGTGCATGTGAAAAACATGAATTAGTGTGTGTTGATCATGAACAGTAAGTGTAATGGTCACTAAAGGTGAAAACTTAATTAAGCAGTTTTTTCAATAAATATTTAAAAATAACTAGAGACAGATTTAGCCAAAGTACAAAAAAGAGACCCCAAATATTATTAGGAGATCTACATCAGGGAAAAATTTTAGATTTTTTCAAGGACTGGAAAAGGGAAAACCGCAACTGGAAACCGTGAAATTTTACAGTGTAATTAAAAATATCAAACGAGCGCAATTTGGCGCAAACATTTTATGGGGACTTTAGGATATTGAGAAATTTTTTTTCCCAAGATTTTGGGCCATTCTGAGGTCGTTTACTATTTTTTCGCCGATCAGGCTTTTAAGCGCTCGGTCCAAAATTTTTGGAAAATTTTTTTCTAAAATACTTTTTAGCTTGGGAATGACTTCAGGAGGGTAAAAATAATGTTTTTAAGCGCTTTTGAGAATTTCTTGGTGCCGGGACCCTCGTGGGGGCATTTTAGTAAATTACCACCGGATAGGGGTATTTTGGTAATTTTCTCGGTAAGTTTTTCAAAGGACTTTTAGTCCGAAAAGGGTGGTGAAACACCTATAATGTTGTTTTGGAGTTGATTTGAGGTGATGGGAGCGATAGTGGACTCCGGGGGGATTTTGGTAATTTGCCACTAGACGGAGGGTATTTTGGTAATTTTATCGCGTGAACTCTGAACTTCACGAATGCCTTAATTGATCATTCTACGTTACCAAGAAGCGGGGAATGGGATGAAAATCCCTAAATGAAAGGTATCACCACTAGTGTGGTGCTCGGCTAGGTTAAAGACCTGACTGTTAGGTCGGAGTAACCGACCGCTATAGAACACGGTGAATAATTGATAAGATGAAAGTAAAATAATTTTATATTATGATGGTTAGTGGCTAATGAGTAAAATCTTATTTGAATAGCTGACCTTGCTTGCGGCGGTTTGAAATTATTAAGCTTGTCGGCTAAAAGCCAGCCAGGTAAGGATAGTACGACTCTTTGCATGCTACGAAATTGTTCCTCGTGGCATACCCGTCGTTGTTAGGGTGAAGTATGATGAACTTTTTATGGTGAATATGAGGTATCGGTGGTTGTTGTGCCCGTACCTCTCGTACTTGAAATATTGTTATGGTTTTTGACTAGCTTGTTTCCTAGTCTACTTTGTGTGCGTTAGTGATGATTTTGGGTTACCATTGTTGAACCTCGGTCGTATACTTGACTGAAATTTCTTGTTGAGTGGTTTGTTGAATCAAGGACGTGGGGTGAACTCAGTCCCCTTAGTCCGTTCAGTTGTTGTATTATGTGCTTTGACGGTAGCGTGGTTTGGAGATGAACAACTCTTCGTGAGTTCCCTTCTTGTGCTTGCTGTCTCTTTTATTTGTTTGAGACTGAGATAAACATCCCGGAGCACGGGACATTATGTGAAAGGAGGGCCAGTGAAACATAATCACAAGCAAACAGGATGTAGGGCGTGCGGGTCGAGTCAGTCGTGTCGATTGAGTCCAGTCAGTCCGGTCGGTGTCTGCATTGCATTTGACTTTATTATGACACTGTGATTTTAATGGCTTATATTTTATTGATGTTTAATTTGGCAATTTAGTGTTCACGTGCATTATAGTCGGTCAGTTAGTTCGGTCAGTCCAGTTCATTAAATATGGTGATAATGTTGTTCTGTTGGGCCTTAAAGTCGCTCAGTCTGACTAAAAGAAAAGAAAACATGTTGCTTGATCCATTGAATAGATGTTGTGTCATCCTTTGAAATTCTGGATTCTTGATATCGTTGAGGTTGATTATCATTTCTCCCAAGGCTGTCACTTCGTTGTCTGCGTTGTTCCTCATATTATCTCTACTGGGCGATTTGCGCTCATTCCTTACCTGTAATGTTTTCAGGTAGTCAAGGCGAAGTAAGGGAAACTTCGAGGAAAGGGAAGGAGAAGGCGCTTAATCAGGAGATCGAAAAGTAAGACGGCGATATGCTCATTTTGGGGACTAGACATTTTGTGTAAATATTTCCGTAGTGCTCATGTTGAGCTTTACGATGAAAATTTTTGTAAGGATGGATTTTGTGAAACCTGACGTATGTTCAAGGATGTTTTTAGAATTGCTCTGTATCGACAGGGTTTATAATGCAGTCATGACTGACAACCTGGCTCTGGTGACATCACTAGGGTTGGGGGTTTCACAGGTTGGTATCAGAGCATAGGCATATGATCCTGTAGACTAGGCTTAAATATTAAGTATTTACGGGGGCAGAAAAGTGTTTAAGTTACGTGTATCGTGTTGTACGTCTGATGTAAGTTTATATGCCTTGCAGGAGATTATGGCTGGAGCGGGATGGATTGATGAGCACATCATGGCCGGGGACGAGGAGGAGGAAGATCCCGAGGAGGACCCTTGGCCATTTGACGAGGAGCCCGAGGAAATAGATTTGTCGGGACCAGAGGATGGGGAGGAGGAACAGGAAGAGATTGAACCTGAGGTGCCAGTGGGATTTGTGAAGGTTGGTAACACCATGTATCGGACACATCATGTGGAAAATTTTTGGAAACGAAGGTATATTGAGGTGGTGAGGGAAAGGGATCACCTGGTGTATCAGGCGAAGGAGATGCGGGCTATGGAGGGGCAGGAAGTAGAAAAGTTAGAGCGACGTCGTTGTGAGGGGTTGGCACGAGCGAACAAAAGGGAAGAGTATACCTTTGATGCGGGGAGAAGGGTGGTTCGGATGATGCAGGATGGGTTACGAGAAACTCATCCGGCGAGGCCGATGCCGAGGGATCGGCGGGAAATTGTAACGACCCGGTCCACGGCCCCACCACAGGGCATTGCCTCCCTCAAAAGGGCTAGCCAATTAGGTATTTATGAGTTCCTTGGCAAGGTCTTATAAGAGTCATCTCATACTATTCCACATCCAATGTGGGATATTACAATCTCCCCTCCTTATACCTTAGCGTCCTCGCTAAGGCTCAATCACACATAGCCCAGAATCTTCCTCTCTAGCCAATGTGGGATATACCGGGCTCACCCTTCGTTGCCCCAACCATCCTCTTGATGTGGGATATACCCGGGCTTGCCTTCATTTCCCCAACCATCGACAACCCGACTGGATATCCCAGCCCGAGCTTTCGAGAGTCGGCTCTGATACCATCTGTAACGACCCGGTCCACGGCCCCACCATAGGGCATTGCCTCCCTCAAAAGGGCTAGCCAAGTAGGTACTTATGAGTTCATAGGCAGGGTCTTATAAGGCTAATCGCAAACTCTCCCACAACCGATGTGGGATATTACAATAAACCGTGCATCACCAACATCATCTCCGTCGACCGCCGCTGCGACGTCACCGATGGCGCATCGACAACCAACTCTATTTTATTTATTTATTTTTTGTCTCCGGCATCGCTCTCACCGGTCGATGGGCCTCGCTGGCATCCCGTCACCGGAGTTGCTGCCGTTGGCCGTCGCTATGGCTGTGACGCCATGACAATAGCGGCACGGAGGATCGATGATGGCACGACATGTTGATTCCGACGAAGATCTGCGGCAACAATTGGTCAGTGAACGGAGAGAGAGTGCGAAAGACCGGGCGATGGCGATCGTTGCTACTGTCGACTAATCGTGGGTCGTTTTGCGAGGATAGGTGCGGGTATTCGAACGGCGACCGGTCGGCGGTTAAAGAAGAAGAACCGACGACTGGCCGATGATGATCCGTCGCCGGTTGTACAAGCAGATCAGGTGGCATTCGACGAACTATGGGCGACAACAGCCGTGATCTGGAAGAGGAGTTGGCTTCCGATGGGGCTGCCGGCGACAGTGCGTGTGGCCGGAAGTGAGATTGCTAGTTCTGACAGGCAGAGGCGCCGCCCTCTTTAGGGCCGGCTGCCCTCCCTTTCTCACTGCGTGTCTTCTCTCTTCTCTCTTGTTGTTCTCTTTTCTATTTTTTTTTCTTTTCTCCTTTATTTCGTTTTAATTTGTTATATATCTATATATATTTTTTTTTGCTTCTAGTGTCTCCTTCTTTATAATCTCAAATCTCTCTCTATCATTTCATTTTTTTTCTTCTACGCTTCCCCCTGCAATATTAAAATAACTGAACTGAGAGATCAAATATTTATGAAATCAACCCTAATTTAATTATAGCTTCTCAAGTTACCAAATAACCTTCATTCATTTCTCTGTTGCACCCTGCGTCATAAACTACAACTTATGGTTGTTACAAATTGTCGTTAAAGACCAAATATTCTATTGCTAAAAAATCGTTGCCAAATACCTTATAACTAATAAGATAGGATTTACCATAAACTAGACATAAGGTTGGGGTATTACATTATCCTCCCCTTAAAGAAATTTTGTCCTCGAAATTTGATAATCCTTACACAGCTGATCTTAATCATGTTTAATCTCAGATAACCATCAACATAATACCCTAATGGCAGACCACCAGACCCGGATATAATCTCGAGCGGCTTTACAGGTACATGTACTAAAGACCTTAAAGCATCAAACTGTGTGAGGCGCCTTTAACACTCTTTAACCCACTGATAAGTCGTACCTCGAATATCAATACTCTTAAATCACAAGTTCCATCATACTGTAGTATTTCAACATGCTACTCTGTCTCCACTTATACAACCAATTCATCACTAAACAGTGAAATCTCACCAACCGAGCAATGGCCGCTAATAGTCTAAGTAATTTTTATCACAACTAACAGTAGTCTTAACTTGAGGCCTGGATATTACATTCTACTCCCGTTAAGAGAAATTCGTCCTCGAAATTTGGTATTCCTTGCATAGTTGATCTTAATCATGTTTGATTTCGAAAACCAACCAATATAACTCCTCAAGTGCTAACACGACTAAATCTACCTAAAGCATTCACATCAAACTCGAATATAATTTCATGCAACTTTATAAGTACATGCACCAAAAGACCTCAAACACAAGATGTGTGATATGCATTTAACACACCTTAATCCACTGATAACATGTACTTCGAAACTTTGTGTTACTAGATTCTTGTTCTTATTCGTGTCTGATCTCATCCCCCATCTTCACACTTAACTTAAAACTCACTAACTAGAATATGTCTAAGATTGATATTATCAAATTAGAAACTTTGCCAATTGTAAATGCTATATCCATATATATATATATATATATATATATATCATTTATAGAACTGAATCGCCTCTAAACCATGAAGTCTCACCAAGTACTCGAATTTCTAGTGCATCAACTGTAATCATTAAAATCAACCATAAAACCAATATGAGACTAGGGTATTACATCTTCTCCCAGCTAAAAGAATTTTGACCTCAAATTTTATTATACTTACCAACTCCAGATAATAGATCTTACTACGCAACTCAGATATATAGTAACCATCATACTAGTTGAGCGGTGCCTAGCCTCTGCACAAAATTTATCATCGACAAACTAATGTTTGTCGAACTTTCATGCTAAGCTCAAACTTATTAGGTCATCACTACACTTATAAAACTTCAAGAGATCATATAATCTTCCAAAAGTCCCAAAGTCTCTACATTCTGAACCAGCTTCGGCAACTGGAAACATTTCTCTAAACCGACCTAATCTAACTTCAGTCAAACGAAGTAAGTCTCCTTAATGGCATGTAACTTTCGAAATATAAGTCATCATCATCAGTCATAGCCTAAGCAACCTTAAACACTAACTGATGCTACTAAACTTGAATTATCAATTACGCGCTAATGGTTCTAGAACCACATGACCCAATGACCTTAATGTCTAATAATTTAGTTCTTATATGAAATACGCTTAAATTGAAGACCTATGCTCATAAGATTTTGATTGACGAAAATTCAAAAATTCATAATCGCAATTAACCAATCCCAAAAGGAACCCTTGATAACCCTAAGAGACAACATCATTTTCAAAAGTCACAAGCCTTTTTAACATCAAGAAACAACATTCACAATCTTAGCAGCTTTAATAGCCTCCAAAATACGAGTCAAGAACATCAGTACTTCAGTAACGTCCATCGTAACTTCAAACATTTCATTGTACTATAAGAGTCAGATTACAACCTAAGATTTTATAATCTAACCAACCGAATATTATTACTCAACCTCGAAATAGTTATGGCTCAGCTAGTACGAAGCTCATTGACTATACTTACTCCATTCCAACTCAACCAGATATTTAAATTCCTAATCATCATGCTTCTGCTATGCTTTTCAGATAACAAACCACAATATATTCTTTCGCATGGTCTACTTCGTAGTAGCAAGTTTAACTACAACCCTATGGTGCACCAAAGTACAAAGAATTTCTTACACATGACTTTCACTCTAAAGGATCAAATCTTGAGTTCTACCTTCCACTTTCGTCAGCCTAGTTACAAGTCTGCAAAATCATGTAACCTAACCAGCGATATCATTACTTAGGCTCTAACATCCCAAAATCGTAATGCTCTGATACCATTTCTGTCACGACCCGAACCCACGGGCAGGCCTGCGAGCTAGGCACGTGACCGGCCGCAGACCCTATGGACTCCAACCGAGGGCTCTGCCAGGCCTTACTTGCTAAAACGGCATATAATCTGCAGCGGAAATTAAAACTTCTATAAACTTAAATTACATTCTCATATTTTTATTTGAATACAATACTCATGCTACAACTCCTCATAACTCTAATTTATCAACAACTAAAACTAAACCAACAATCTAAATCTTTAGCGACTCAGCCAATACAGTCTCCAGAGCTCAGTGCCAAATTGTTCCTTCCTATGCTCGTCACCATCACCTTACTTTCAAACCTGAAATGATAAGTAAGGGATGAGCTTCCACATGCTCAGTAAGTAACCAATGATTCAACTAGCTGGACCATAGCATGTTAGAAAATGACTCACTTATATTATAGCATCATTAAGTTATCTAAAAATCATAGATTTGATAATATCAGGTAAAACAAAATAGAGTACATTAAACCAAAAACTGAAGCATAAAATCATTAGCGCAAAACTCATGACAACCAGTTCGATTCCAACATTGCTCCAACGATATGCTGCGGTCAGCGTACAGGCCCCACTGACTAGGGCCCGAAATCCCTCCTCCATCCGGGATAAAATTCTGTGGACGCATGGGCGAACCACGAGCAACATTACTGTGCATCAACGTACAAGCCCCGTTGACCAAGGCCCGAAATCCAACTTTCCCCCGTGGATATAGGGCACAGCAATCGAGTAAACCAAAAACCCCCTTTGGGTTGATCGTGAACAAAATCACTCATCAATTGATTCTCAACCATCCTCACATCCTTTCAATAATCCTCAACATGTTCAATATTCACAATAACGTCAATACAATACATTTCAAATCCGAGTTCCATTTCAGTTTCTAGGCAAAACATCATTTACATGCTAATCCGGTTTTTCCTTGACGAGAATAAAACACTAAAACCTTCTTTTTTTTTTTTTGTAATTTAAGCCAGAGCAGTTAAACGTACTTAAAACGATCAATGCTGAAAAACACTACATTTTTAACAGTAGATAAACATATACGTTGTATATAAAAACACTAATTGAATCAAAGGGTCACTTACTTGACGCTACGCAAATCCCACTTCAAAGTCTCTGGAGCGAGAACCTCGCTGCTACATCTTGCTAAAATAACGGTTAGGGCGATTCTTTTTTTTTTTATTTCCATGTTCCCAGCTTTACTATGACATGAAGGCATCATTGATGATTCCTGTTGGTTATTTCCTCAAACAACTCCGACGCCGCATCTGACCGCCCGCTACACAACCCTTCCAAAATCGTGCCCAGTTCACCATGCCATTCTCGGCATTTCATCACCGCTGTCGAGCCTCTCTCAACTAACTTGATGTCACTAACCCATCGAGCATGCCCTATTGCTACAATATACACAACCGCACTCCTCATGCAATAGTGTCCAACATGCACCCCTGTTACACCTTATCGTTCACAACCACGCCTACACAACCATGCCCTACAAACACCCCCCGTTACACACTATTGCCCAGCATCAACCACGCAGCATGCACCTTGTATGCACAATAGACACAACACCGTCATTGAACCACAACCGGAACCAAACCAATATCGCAACTACACTACCAAACCATGTTTCATAGTCAGTATCATCAACCCAATATACCGGCTGCTAGATCCCATAACCAACCAAACAAACACTACAAGTGCCATCTTTATACAACCCACAACTAGTCCACCACCATCATCACTACAATTCTACACCCAAAATCAACTCCACGCTGCACTCCACATTATGCACACAAACATATTGTACCCTGTTAGACACACTATGTATGCACACATTGTACACAGTTCACATTCATGCACATACAAACATGTATACACACTCACACTACACATACCCATCCAACTCGCACCATCATGCACACACGGTATCCCCATACACATCCCCTTACACACCATCGTCCAACAACAACCACCCCTGGATACTTGCCCAAACTCAGACATTGTACACCCACCGCACTACACGAACCCGTCTACCCACAAACACCCAACACATGCAGAACCTGTATATGCAGACATACACAACCGCCCTCTTCACCAAATATACACCCACACCACAATGCCCCATATACACAGCCTATTAGACACAATTTTCCCGACAACAACCACACCTACGTACTTGACAAACACACAGACGATGTGCACCCTCAGCTGTACATACAAACCACCAGCCATCGCCAACTGCCCCCAAATGGCCATCGTTTCATGTCCATCAAAATCATAACAACACCACCACCAAACCCATTTCCTAATTTTATACAGAGTGCCACCAAAATTCTTCTGTCCTAATTCATCCAATCAACAGGATTAAGTGCTATCGCCGCCGCAACCGCCAAGCTCCACCTTAGATACACCTCCATCACCAATTTCCACTAATCGGCCACACTCCCGGTCACCGTTCCACCACCCAACTCAATAAAGGTAACATAACTGAAACAATAAGCCTTTTCTATCGCCATATCAAATCGCCACTGTGACGTCACCGATGTCACCACCGTCAACCATCATCACCACAAACCCATGGCTTCACTACAATTACCGCCGGTCTCATAGCAGAACCGCCAGCGCAAAGATCGGCCACCCTAATCTCCCTCTCCATCCTAGTGAGATCTCCTAAGCACCAACAATCGCCTGTGCACCCAATACCAAAAGACCACCACTGCTGGCCCACTGTCACCAGCCATGCACCACCCTTTGCGATTTCCATAAACCGTGCATCACCAACATCATCTCCGTCGACCGCCGCTGCGACGTCACTGATGGCGCATCGACAACCAACTCTATTTTATTTATTTATTTTTTGTCTCCGGCATCGCTCTCACCGGTCGATGGGCCTCGCTGGCATCCCGTCACCGGAGTTGCTGCCGTTGGCCGTCGCTATGGCTGTGACGCCATGACAATAGCGGCACGGAGGATCGATGATGGCACGACATGTTGATTCCGACGAAGATCTGCGGCAACAATTGGTCAGTGAACGGAGAGAGAGTGCGAAAGACCGGGCGATGGCGATCGTTGCTACTGTCGACTAATCGTGGGTCATTTTGCGAGGATAGGTGCGGGTATTCGAACGGCGATCGGTCGGCGGTTAAAGAAGAAGAACCGACGACTGGCCGATGATGATCCGTCGCCGGTTGTACAAGCAGATCTGGTGGCATTCGACGAACTATGGGCGACAACAGCCGTGATCTAGAAGAGGAGTTGGCTTCCGATGGGGCTGCCGACGACAGTGCGTGTGGCCGGAAGTGAGATTGCCAGATCTGGCAGGCAGAGGCGCCGCCCTCTTTAGGGCCGGCTGCCCTCCCTTTCTCACTGCGTGTCTTCTTTCTTCTCTCTTGTTGTTCTCTTTTCTATTTTTTTTCTTTTCTCCTTTATTTCGTTTTAATTTGTTATATATCTATATTTTTTTTTTTGCTTCTAGTGTCTCCTTCTTTATAATCTCAAATATCTCTCTATCATTTCATTTTTTTTCCTCTACGCTTCCCCCTGCAATATTAAAATAACTGAACTGAGAGATCAAATATTTATGAAATCAACCCTAATTTAATTATAGCTTCTCAAGTTACCAAATAACCTTCATTCATTTCTCTGTTGCACCCTGCGTCATAAACTACAACTTATGGTTGTTACAAATTGTCGTTAAAGACCAAATATGCTATTGCTCAAAAATCGTTGCCAAATACCTTATAACTAATAAGATAGGATTTACCATAAACTAGACATAAGGTTGGGGTATTACAGAAATACTTCTCGATGAGGAGTATTGGTACATGGTACTCGCTCAGGAATGGAATAGGTTTTCTCCAGTTTAGAACAAGAAGGAAAAGGAGGGAGGAGTAATGTGTAAAAATGTATAAAGTTGACTACTGATGTGTAGGAATGTATAGAGTTGACTGTTGATGTATATGTTTGTATAACGTTAACTATAGGTTGTAACTGTTGTCTTTACCAAATGTATGTTGTATAAATGAAATATTGTACATACGAGTGTAAAAGATGTTATAGTTAAGAATGTTAATTGTGTTTATGTCAAGAATGGCTTGTCAATTGCGAAACCGAATGATTCCCCTAGTGGAGGAGGCTCCTAACTTAAGAAGGCCACCTACAGAAGCATCTTCGGCATGTGCCGGGGGTGAGAATGGGGAACATGTGGAAGCTGAAGTTAAAAATAATAATAGAGAGGACTTAAGAAGAGAACTGGCAGGACTGTTGCGGGAAATTGTAGGAACTCCTGCTGCACAGCCAGCAGTGGTGCCTGCGCCTGTACCGGTAGAGGGAAAGAAAGAGTGTCAATTTCGAGACTTTCAAGATGTTCATCCCAGTGAGTTTCACGGGGGTAGTGACCCGATCAAGGCAGTGGCTTGGGTTCGGGAAAAGGGAAAGGGCTTTTGAGATAACGGGGTGTGGAAAGCACCAAAAAGTGATTTTTGCAACCCACATGCTGAAGGGAGCGGCTGGTTACTGGTGGGATGTGCAAAAACAAGTTGAGGAAGGGAAAAAGCCCGACTGCCACTATGTTACCTGGAAGCATTTTAAACGGGTATTTAATGAAAAATATTTTCCCGTGATAGTGCAGAATAAATTGGAGATAAATTTTCTGAACCTGAAACAGAAAGACAAAATGATAGAGGAATACATACGAGAATTTGATGAACTAGCACGTTTTGCCACGCATCAGGTGATTACAGAAGAACGGAAAGTTAGAAGGTTTGAGGAAGGGCTGAGACAACCCTTAAGAAGAATTGTCAAAAGTTTTCAGCTACATATCTTCACTGAGGTTGTGGAGAAAACTCTGCTAATAGAAGCAGAAAATAAGGAAGCTTGGGAGGAAAGAAGAGAGCAAGGCAGGAAAAGAAATAATAACTAGCAACGGCCAAGAGATAGCGGGAAGAAATTCAAAAAGAGGATGGAGGAGGGGAAGTTCGGGCAAGGTTCGGGTCAAGTGGCAAATAAAGAATGTAGGTGGTGTGGACTGAAGCATGAAGGCACAAAATGTATTAAATCAACAAGAGCATGTTTCAAATGTGGTCAGCAAGGTCATAGGGCAAATGACTGTAAGTTAAATCAGAGGGTTTGCTTCCAGTGCCAGCAACCAAACCATAATGCGAAGGAGTGCCCGCAGCGGAAGATGATGGCTCTGGAGGGAAGGCCACGGACAATGGGCTGCGCTAATGCTGTTAACCTGAAGGAAGCCTTGAAATCAGAGGACGTGGTGACAGGTACATTCCCTGTATGTTCACGTCAGGCTATGGTACTATTTGATTTGGATGCCACACACTCCTTTGTTTCTCTAGCATTCGCTAATAAGCTAACTGTACCTGAGCAACCGTTGAATACAGTATTAACGGTTAACATATTTAGTGGACATGCCCTTTTTGCTACTAAGATATATAGGCAGTGCCCGATACAGATCTCTGGTCAGATACTATATACTGACCTTATACCCCTTGAGTTGGAAGACTTCGATGTTATACTTGGGATGGACTGGTTAGCGGCGTATGACGCTAACGTGGATTGTTGACGTAAGAGAATACAATTAGTGATCCTAGGAAAACCTAAGGTGATTATATAGGGAGATCGGTCAGTTCGACCTCCTTAACTAGTGTCAGCGATAGAAGCACGCCGTTGTATTTGTAAAAGATGTCAGGGGTATCTGGCGCATGTATATGATACTCGAGCTAGTGAACCGCAATTGGATCAGATTCCAATAGTGTGTGAATTTCCGGATGTTTTTTCAGCAGACCTTCCAGGGTTACCACCGGACAGGGAGATTGAGTTTAGTATCGATCTGATTCCAGGAACCTGTCCCACCTCAAGTCTTTCATAAGTCCAATATGAAGTATTATTGTTTCAAAACTAGACCCTAAATCAGGAAGAATAAGCTTTGAGCTGGGTATGTAGAACAATAAGAATGTTTAAGAGAATGACCACTGACCATGCCAATAGAACAAGAAAATCTACCTGATGAATAGCAGTCTTCAAGAAGAAAAGGTTGTTTTCATGTCATTCTAGGAAGTAGCTGTCCTCTTTTTTTTTCCTAGTTTGCATTGACAGGCAATTTCCCTGGTACAAATATATACACAAGCATAAACCCCACTTAAACTAACTCATAGCAATGACCCTTCCTTTTTTTTTTCTCCCACAAAAGACTCACAAACCCAACTCAATTTCACATGGATCCAAATCACGGCAGCCCCCCTTCCTTTTCTATGTGCAGAAACCCATGAAGCACACACCAACACACTGATTTACGCACCCTATACAAACAAAACTCACGCACACATTGTGTTCCCACACATACGGCACACACACACCCATCACGCAACTGACACAAACCACATGCAATACCCACTTTTTCTGAAACCCACATGCACACAAATATACACAACACAGCCTCCACTTTCCCCCTCTCTCACACGACAGCCCATGGCTGCCTAATTTTTCCATTTCTCTCAGCAGATCCTGAAAACACGCATACACACTATCACACCTGGGCACTCTACCCACCATCTAATCACAAAACACACATACACAGCAAATATGAGCCCACAATACTCACACACATATACTTTAAACCACCTGTAAACACCCGCACTCACACTTCGCACAGCCGCATACAACCATGGCAATACCCTTCGGCAGCCGCAAAACTCATAGAGAATCCTCACCCCACGGCCCTCTTTGCCCCTTAAATTTGTAAGAAGTTAAACCACAAGAAATGTTTAAAAATAAGCTTACTGGAAGGAATCCGAACGCTGGATAAATCTCTTTCACGTTCCTTCTCCGACTCTGATCCATGCTCTCTCTCCCTCAACCGTTTACAGAGTATATGGGAATAGAATTAGGGTCGGCTGTGGCATCTTATTTGTGTAAATATATATAACCCTAAAAGGAAACAAAATGACCAAAACCCCATTATGCTTTCGTTAGTCATTAAAAGAATTACCCACAACTTTTTTTTAATATTACGAAATAGTCCATAATAGTTATTTATGACAAAATAATGCACTAGAAAACTTTAACAGGTCATTACCTAACCCTGTTTCACTATTTGTCGCTAAAAGTCGCTACTTAAGCTATCAGTGCTAACTAATTATTTTCATCGCTAAAATTGCTAAAAACAAATATTGACGCTAAAAGTTTACCACTAAAATTTTACTAATGGAAATCGACGTTAAATGTCGCGTATAAAAGTCATCGCTTAAATTAAAATAACTGGCTAGCATTACCATGGTTTGGGGTGTTACACCAGTGGTCCTCGATAGAAAGGTACCTCTACCTACTAGTGATGAAGAGTAGAATCCAAAACCGGTGGTTGTGGCTCTTAACACTTTGAACCAAATTTTGACCTCAATGACACCGAATCTGGCAAACCAGCAACAAGGAGTACCGAATCCGGTCCAACCACAGCTACAACCTCAAGAAGAGAATATCCTGGGTGAGTTCATTAAACAAAATGCTACCAACCTTATAGAGTCATTGGATCCTATGGAAACAAAAAGTTGGATTAATGAAGTAGAGAAAGTTTTTCGAGCAATTCATTGTAGTGAGAACCAAAAGGTTTGATTCGCTATCTATAAACTGAGGGGTGAGGCTGGTTAATGGTGGAATATGATAGAGAAGAGTCTGATTCATCAACAATTCATTGATATCACTTAGGAAAAATATAGGGAATTGTTTTTCGACCGGTGAGTTTTCTAATGTGACGCAAGTGGATCAAGAATCGGTAAACTAGTTTGAGATGAGGTTTTCTCGTCTCGCTAAATTTGCAGTAAAGATGTTACTTACAAAGGTAGGGAGATGCTGAAAGTTTGAATGGGGGCTTAGGCCTGGACTGAGAGATGGAGTGATTTTTGCTCGGTTGATGAGCCATATAGAATGTGTAGACTTGGCATGTGCTTTGGATCAATATAAGTCCTACAAAAAAAGAGGGATAGGCAAGAGTTTTCCCAAGATAAATTTACAGAGGTTGGCAATCGTCAGTAGTTTGCACAGTCAGCACCGCAAGGTACTTAAGGCCCAAGGATGGGGCAGAGTCACAGATTCAGGCCCACTTCAGCTTAGGGATTTAGACCTAGGCAGAGTTTTGGGATTTGACCAGAGTAGAGCATGGGATTTGGAGGAGCACAAGATGTAGGCGCTGAACCAGCTCAGATTATTAAAATTGAACCATTGCAGAGTTTTTGGAGTTTGATCTACAAAGAGCACTGGTCAGGGTGGTGGTCAGCTTTTTTGGCCATCCCTGTGTCATGTGTGGGAGAATTCATGGTGGTAAGTCATGCCATAGATATATGGAAGGGTGTTTTAGGTGTGGCAGTATGGAACATCAGGTTCGAGAATGTCCATTTGTTAGAAATAATCAGTCAACTTCCCATCTTGCACCTACAGCTAGACTTTATTCTATGCCTACTCATAATGCTGCCATATTTGATGATGTGGTGTCAGGTACACTACAGGTTAACACATTAGAGGGTCATATTCCTTTGTATCCCTTATTTTTGCACGACGATTGAGGGTGAAAATCCGACTCTTAGAGGCTGATCTTGTGTAGGCACTCCGGTGCGAGATACTTGTAACACCCCGAAAATTCAGAACGTTAGACACTCACTCGATCAATTACACTAAGATAAAAATATCCTCAAACTCAAACAAATGAATGACTATTATCAGTGCAGCTAAACCATTAATCATATTCTTAGTAGATTATTATCGAAGAAACATCAAATCTAAGTCTGAAAAACTTGAAATAACAATATTAAACCACACAGGGTTCCAATGATAAATACTAAAAATTAAATTCTCTCGCTCGGCTCTGATTGATACCCAATGTGATCTATTGTTGGTTGTCACCTACGGAAAGGAAGTCAAACGAGAGTGAGCTTTTGAGAGCCTAGTAAAGTTGCTCAGGGATTAAAAACATAATGATTCGAACAATTTTCCATATAAGGTCAAATGATAATTTTTAAATGGATTATCAAATAAAACCACAACATTTTGATACAGACATAGGGACGAGTATCAACTCTATCCCTTAAAGTTGATAAACATTTCAAAACATTTTAGGCACAATAAATAACAAAAACAGATAACATTGAATATGAGCAGTACACTATAGTAAAGCCACCCCGGCAGTGCTCCGATACACATTACATACGCATATGTACACTAACTAGTCCATTTAGGTACTAGTTCATCCCAACCAAACATACCATCCTTACAACCCCAACATTACACACCGTCCTTATAACTCCTTATATTTTCTAATTCAGAAGAAATAAACACAATTCAAAATATTTTACAATGATCGAATCAATAAAACAGATGAGAATGAACAAAGAATTCCAAACGATCGCTTTAATGTTCAAGTTAGTGTTTTATGGGCATTTCTAAAGTGTTTTTATCTCAATCATAAAATCGAAGTTCAATGTAGTTTGTAAAATTGTTATAATAAAGTATTTGAAATCAGAGCAATGAAATAAGGTTCAGATGAAATTCCTTACCTCGATCCAAGTTATGCTAGTCTTAACTGGATACTCCTCAGTGTTGACATAAACAGAACATTCATATTATCAAGATACAATTTACTACGATATTATAAACCTAGCGCTGACTCACTCTTACTCTTAGAATGACCCGCTCGTCGTTTATGCAAAATTTTCAAAATACCCCTTGCATGAAAAATTATCCAAAACACCCCCTCGTCTCTAAATCACAAAATATCTTCTTATAAATAGGATCTTTTAAATACTCTTATTGTAGGTGAATTTTATCAAAACAGCCTTTCGGTAAGTAAAATTACCAAAAAAAACACCTTCTCGAGAGGCAAACTACCAAAACACGTCCCTGGTCGTCCTCGTTCCGAACAATTCCCAAAAATACTTTAAAACAATCTTTTAAGTATCTAGAAGTCATTTTTGGACTAAGAAGCATTTTAAAAATATTTTCGCTCAAAAAAAAATTCATAACCGCTAACCGGATTGAGCGTTAGGAGGCCAGTTCTGGTAAAAATATCTATCAACCTTAAAAACTGCAAAATTTTACAGACTAAACCATTTCAGTAATATAAGGTTCTCCTAAAAGTTTTGGATAAAAATAACCTAATTTGATACACTAATTAAATCGGGAACTCCTCATTATTGATAAATTATTTAACGCTCTTTGGGGACACAAAAAATTCCAATATTTTTGACAGGGTAGATCTCCTAAAAAAATAGGTGTCTTTTCTTTGCACTTTTCCTATGTCAGTCGTTAAATGGCTTTTAAAAATCAAAATAGGGACTGCACGCTAAAACTTTACTCTACATCATCTTTCTCCTCAAGAAACCCTAATCCTAATTGCTACTCTCTCTTCTTCCTCATCAAACACATCCACCACTCAGTCATGGCACACACAACACAACACCAAACTCGCATATTTTGGAGTAGAAAATCCATAGTTTGGACCTGAATACAATCTCAAAAGAACTTGACTTCTTCTACAAAATTATAGATCTCGAAAATATACATAATTTAGACTTTCAAAATGCCTAAATCGGATATTGAATGAGAAAGTTAGGGCTAGTCGAAAACCTAGACAGGAAATCTATCCAATTTTGGGAAAATGTTATTTTGGATCTAAAGATGATCTTAAATGAATTTGACTTATACTACAAACTTGTTGCTCTTGAAAAAAATAGATGATTTAGACTTTTGAATCTCCTAAATTAGATACTGTATAAGCAGATTACGGCTTGTCAAACTCTGGGTGAATGCTCAATACGGGGATTCGGGATTTTTTTTTATTTTTTATCTACAACCACCTTTCTCCAAGGGATTTTACGTAAGAAGGAGAAAAACACACATGGGACGGCTGATCCTATGAGTTACATTATATAGATTTGCACTAAAAGAAAATTTACTAAAAATCTCCCCAAACTTTAGTTATTTGTTTCCTAGATCACCCAAAACTCTTTAATATTACAAAAGACCCTAAAACTAATTCGGTCAAGGTTAAAAAAAAAATTTCGATAAAATAAAAAATTTCGGGGTGTTACAACATTGTCCATGTTGGGGATAGGAATCTTCATGTGGATCTCATCTCATTTGCTATTCGAGACTTTCATGTCGTACTAGGTGGGGATTGGTTATCCTCTAATCATGCGTCTATGGATTGTCATGAGAAACCTTAGTAGTGTTTTTAAAGAAGATATGAGTTGTTGTTTAAGTTAGTGATTTGATTTATGAGTGAGATTGGTGCTTCTGGAAAATGATTGGTGTTAAGTCTCAAAGTTTGGTTTGAGAGTACGATAAGAAATATGGAATCCTACCTTGTCATACCATTCATTCTTTTGTATGTTGAATTCAATTAAGATGTAAACGAATGCCAACTTGCTCTGAGACGTCGGAGAAGATATCATTCATATTAAGTTGTCTTATCCCCTTTTCAAGATATTTATCTGCTTCTTTTAATCTATTTGAACTTAGTGGGATAGTATCTGACCCACTGGCCATGGAAAAGCTCGAATCCTATTAAGGACCAATAATCTCTATTAATCGTATTTATTTCGAGTCATCAGGTTGACTTTGTTTCGTCATACCTATGTCATTTGTATTCGTCAATTTTTTGGAATGTCGTATATTCGCATTGTGAATCTCAAGAGCTAACAGGTATGATTTCTTTGAAGATTTTTGCATTTTGGTTGTCCAATTGCAATTATTGTTATTATTTGTTCCCTAAATGCTTGATTGAGATAATTGTTTGATATGATTAATATTAGATATTATGTTGTATAATCACCACTATATTATGTGATTGGTATTTGTTTAATGTGGTTCAAAATGGTAACATATTATAATAGCTATTCATGCCTAGTTAGATTATCAGAAGTTATTGTGTTCCATTCTCAAATGATTTTGAAATTGACAATATTTTATGTGCGTGTTTTTTTTATTATCTAATTTAGGACTTGTATAGTTTGAGTTGCCCTAATATGAGATTACGTAGACTCCTAAGACTCAGATAGTCTGTGATTGAGAGTAGACTTTGAGAAAATAGATTAGATTTTAACATATTATAATAGCTATTCATGCATAGTTAGATTATCAGAAGTTATTGTGTTCTATTCTCAAATGATTTTGAAATTGACAATATGTTATGTACGTGTTTTTTAAATCTAATTTAGGACTTGTATAGTTTCAGTTGCCCTAATATGAGATTACGTAGACTCCTAAGACTCAGATAGTCTATGATTGAGAGTAGACTTTGACAAAATAGATTAGATTTTGACGATTTATTTGATATTTCAGTATAAGGTTGAGATTTTGGTCAAGCACGCAATAATAGACCGCATGTTACTTACCTTTAGAACTAAATTTTTTTAAAACGTTTAATCAAAACAGATAATCAAATGATAAGATTATAGATTTTTGATAAATAATGTTATTGTGAATCATAAGTGATGTGCTAACTTAGAGCTTTAAATTTTAGTGGAGGTGCGATACATGCATGTGTAGAATCATTTTTTTTTGCGTTCTTTTAAGGTAACACATTTCACTGTAATGAATTCGGTAATAGTTTGAACTCGTTGATTTGATCAGAGTACGTAGCGAAAGTCTAGTGGTTATAGTTTTATGTCTTTTATAATGTATAAATGCTTATAGCAATTGGTTATCCATATTATTGTTTGTAGAACGCAAGTGATGACCTAACAGGTTTGAGTTTAGCATTATGATTTAAAATTTAATTGTTGCGTTCAAATATTCGTGGGACATGAATTTGGATGCGAAGGTTAGATGTAGCTCAGCTACTATGTGGTAGTTATCAGAGTTGTACAGTGGAAACATAGCACCTAGACGTTATAAGTAATAAGAAATTTGAGATAAAATTTCGAAGACGAAATTCAAAAGGTGTGAAGAATGTAATATCCCGTACTTTACTGAGCTGTTTAAAATAATTATTTGAGATCCAAAAAATCAACAGGTAATATTTTTTAGCGATACTCGGGTATTAGTAGAGTATAAAAGCTTAAAATGATTTTGGGACCCAAATGTAATTTTGTAAAGTTTTGGGGCCATTTTGTAATTCTGGAAAAATTATGAAAACGACATTATGTGTCATGTTTTTGAAAATCATGTCATATAGAATTGCCACCTGTTACTATTTTGTTTTGTGACCAATCACTTAAAATATAAACTAATGGTTTTCATAGCTTTAGGAAATTAAGCAGAAGAGGGGAAAAAAGGAACCAAAAATAGGAATCTAGAAAGAAAGAAGAAAAGGAACAGGAAACAAAGGAAGAACAAATGGCTTCTACAGTCGCAAGAGAGAGAGAGAGAGAGAGAGAGAGAGAAAGAAGAGGAAAATTTGTGAAAACATCTCCAAGGTAATCTATTTGTGGTGTGTGTAATTTGAGAGAGAGAGAGTGTGTGTGTGGGTGTGGGTGTTTTTTTTACTATATGTACGTGTGTGCTTTAAGTGTTAAATAATATCTAATTACTACTCTAGCTTTGCTCTTTATGCTCCTAATACTCATGACCTTGCCACTAGTGGTAATAGAAGGCCAATATTGAAGACAAAACTTTATGGGAAAATTAGGAAAAAGTGGGTTTTGGAGTTAAGTTTTTGTAGAAGGTGGGACATATTTCAAAACTTGAGAAAAAGTGAGTTTTCTTTTGAAAATTTCTGAATAGTGGAGGAGCTTAAAAAAAAGGGGTTTTTTTTTTTAAACTTAAGTTTTTGACTACCCAAACTACCCCTCCCCATCTTCTCCTCCAAAACAGCTTTCCCTCCAAACTACATGCCCCCCCACCCCCTTTCCTCTCCCCTTCCCACGCCTCACTCCACCCCACCCACCCACGCACCCACCTACGAACCTGTTATAATTTTCAATACCAAAAATTCCAAACATGTTAATCTCCTTCATGAACAACAACTTACATGCAAATGCTTTAGCCCCCATTTCTTCATGCAAGTGTGCCAGTGGTATTCGTCAAAATAGGATTATTTCTTCTTTGCTTTTAGAACAATGAAAAACTAAATATCAAGTTTTAAATATCAACGTCTAATTAAAAAAAAAAAGATAGGTTGGAACTGTTCTAAACTCGCTTCTATGTACCTAGCAGTTATATCCTTTGAATTTATGACATAGTTGTATAATAACCATCGAAAGTGGTGACTAACGTTACTAGCATAATTGAAATAAAGATAATGGTGATTGAGATTTATTTATTGGATAAAATTGAGGATTATGTGAGGGGATTTGCGGAGGTTAAAAGGGGCGGTGGATATTAATGGAGGGTGAGAGTGGGCGCTGTTGATGACCAAGCAAGTGGAAACACAGTGACAGCCTTGTAAATTCACACGGCGCTATCGACTACACACCCAATTAATGACACACGCACACAATTCACAGGAAACGAGATCATCAGACATAAACCTACGTGCAAAAATATGGTATCAAGTTTGTTTTCAAAGTTTTGTATTTGTCCCTTCGTATTAATATTCAGTTACTCTGCAAAAAAGTAAGCAGTTTGGTTCTAACAACACACAAGTCGTTGTGTGCAGAAACCCAAGTCCTTTTATGCAAAAGTGCATGTCGAATTCTGCCGACACCCCAGTCTTTTTATGCAGAAATTAAGGGGGGTACAAGCGCTGCTTTTGCTTCGGTGGGACTCCTAAAAAAAGAAGACCTTGCGGGAACTACACTTTTCCTTGCTAAAGGGTTTGGGATTGAAGAAAAGGAATGTGATTTAGCCGTTTTGTAATGAAAAGCACTGCAAATGAGGCTGCCCTTCTCCCTCGACATCTTAAGAGGATTCAATACATACAAGAAATAAGCTATCCAAGCATGCATTGCTAAAACACCTCTTTAGTTACCCCGTGAACAAGATCTAACTCATTGTTGCAGCTAGTACTAAAAAAAATCGAGTGAAACAGATAAGAATTATTGGTATAGCAATTCAAAAAGTTATTCTAATTTGTTAACATAAAGTTTATTACCTCAAAAAAGAAGCAGTGGGGAGAAAGGGAAATCTTGTAGAACTCACATTTTGAGAATTTTGGAAGCGGGCAACAGCATTTAGGCCTTGCCAAACACCAGTAATTTGTGAAGTTTTCAAGGCATCGGTGGCAGCAAATGTAGAATCACAGATGGCACATCCACCAAGTTGTTCCCCATTACTGAAGGGCCCATACCACTGCTCAACGAAGACTTTGGTGTTCTGTAACACCAACTTGGAGTTTTCAACACGGAGAACTTGAATGATCCGCACGCGTGATTCCCGATTCTGAGGATCAACCAAGCAGTGCTTCAACTCAAAAAGTCTAAACGTGGGATGATCCTTTATAGGCCACACAGCTACGTAACCTCCGCTGGACTGATACGCGAAGGAAGAAACAATATTAGATGCGCCTCCTATGATTCTCTCATTGATGCTGTCACCTCTCAATTAGGCCGCATTTTATCGGCCCAAATATACACATAGGTTCTGAGGAGAAAATGATCAACTTCAGAGTGTGTTTATCGATCAATCATAGAAGAACGGCGTAGAAGCACGGTCTGAGTGAAACTAGTCACTTTCTGCAGAAACCCAAGTCTTTTTATGCAAAAGTGCACGTCAGATTTTGTATTCTTGCATTAGTTGGAAGAGAAAAAAAAGACTTGAATATCTGCATTATTTGGAAGAGAAAAAAAAAACTTGAATATCTGCACAAACTGACAAGTGTTTTTGCATAAACGTACTTGTATTTTTGCAGAAAATGACTTATACCAGAACAAGGGTCAACAATTTTGGCGGGAAGGGTAATCTAGGAAGACCAAATTAATTGATTTCAAAAAACCCATTTTTTCTTAAGTGTACCCCTTGTTCAGAAATTTTAAATAGTCACCCCACTTTTTCTTAAGTTTTAGAAAGAATCCCACCTTTCACAAACATTTATTCCCAAAACCCCTCTTTTCTTTATTTTCCCAAACTTTATCCTTTGCCCTTGAGCACCTCTGTTCACTACTTTTTTTTGGGTTTTTATGATGACCATTAAATACTTGGATTTTGGTTGTACTGAGGTTTCTTTATGTAGTATGACAAGGATAAATTGAAAAGTTATGAATTGTGTGTAACTGTGTATGTAAGTGTATGTTTTTAGGTGGATTAGTGTGTTTGTGTGACTATGCAGTATGTTTTAGTGTGTGTTTGTTTTTTTTTTGTGTGTGTTTCAAATGGTGTGGGTTTGTGTGTAATGATGTGTGTAATAATGTATATGTGTTTATGTGTTGTGTGTGCGTGCGTGCGTGCGTGCGTTGTGTGTGTGTGTGTAAGTGTAAGTTTGTTAATGTGTGGGATTAAGTGAGGGTGAGAGGGGTATGTGTGTAGGGGGGGTGTGTAAGTGTAAGTGTGTTAATGTGTGGGATTAGGTGAGGGTGAGAGGTGTGTGTGTCCGGTGAAGGAATAAGGGGCTGTTGGATTTTGTGGAGAAGAAAAAGTACAAAGAGAGAGGGTTGTACATTAGACAGAACTTGGGGTTCTTGAGATCTGGAGTTATAAAGTGTCGCTAAAAGATTAATTTATCCCAGCAGTCCTTTCCAATTTTTTAAAACATGTTTTGATACAAGAACCTTTCAATGAAGAAATGTGTACAAGATTTCACTTTCAAGAAGTAGATGAGTACAAGTTTAAGCACTAGAACAAGAGAGATGAGTGTATGATGACTTATGAAAGTGTATATCTCTCAAATGTAAGCTCACAATAAATGCTCTCTTGAAAAGGATGAGAAATTAATGAAACAAGAGAGATTTGAACAATTGCTTTGATATTTGAGAATATGAAAGATAAGAGAGCTTTGAATGCAATTAATGAATCAAAACTATGCCCAAGATGAGTATTTATAGAGGGGAGAAAGAATATGACCGTTTGGAATTAGGTGGAGCGTTAAATGCGCCAAACGGCTATTGCAGTCGACTGTATTCCCAAAGTAGCCGTTGAAAATTCAAAATTTCTAACTTGCAGTCGACTGTAATCCAATGCAGTCGACTGTAATAGGCTACTGGAAGTATTGCAGTCGACTGCATTCCAATGCAGTCGACTGTAATACCTCACTGCCCAAGTTGCAGTCGACTGCAATCCAATGCAGTCGACTGCATTCCAGAAAATGCAGTTTTCTAGTTTTCAAAGAATGAAAAACTTTTATGCATGCAAGGAAAACCTATGGGCAAATTCTAGATATATAGTCATCGTAACGATCATCTCTCTACGTCTAGTTTACAAAGAAAGAAATAAAGCATAGTAAAGTTCAATCGACGAAATCCTTCTTTGATGCGTTCCGTTTGAGAGTCTTTGAACGATTTGCTCGTCTAATTTTCCATTTGCATGAGTGTGAGATTGTTCCTATTGCTTCATCAACTCAATGCATGTTAGACAGCATAATCATCAATGTTAGTTATCATCAAAATCAAATATAATCCTAGGTTAAATAACCGTAGGGTTAATAGTATTAAGTGCGGCTTTAGTGTTTAGCAATGAGTAATGGTATAAATGGAGATAGGGTGAAGCGTAGAGATTGTTTTACACTATTTTTGCGACTGTATACATGTTAAAAAATCATCTTTGGCATGAGGGAACTTGTGATTTAAGAATATTGATATTTGAATTGCACATTGACGGATATTGCAATCAGACATAATTAAGAGTAACAATCTAAGAAACATCAAATTTCGAGGACTAAATTTTTATGAAGTAGGAAGAATATAGCACCCCGTACTTTTGTGAGGTGTTAGAATAATTATATATTAGTCCGAAAAATAAAAGGAAGATAATTTTTAGCGATAATTGGAAATATGTATAATATGAATGGTTAAAATTATTTTGGGGTCAAAATATAAATTTGAAAACTTTAATGGCTAAACGGTAAACTATGTTTTTAGTGAGAAAAATGAGGAAAATAGTGATGGTATATATTTTTAGTGATATTTAGGGTTAGTGTTAATTTAGTAATGATTAGAATAATATTGGGATTGAAATGTAATTATACGAAGTTTTGGCGTTAGCTTGCAAATTTTGTAAGTTATTTAATTTAAGGTACACGTGTGCATGTGTTGGGTCGGGAGATTGGCATGTTACCTCCTCCTGCTTATAAGATGAGTCATCTTATAAGACGAGTCATCTTATAAGCAGGAGGTGGTAAACTGACTGACCAATTTAAGGGAGGGGATAACTGAACAAAGGGTTCCAGGCAAGAGAAAAAAAATAGAGAAGAAAAGAGGAAAGGAAGAGAATAAGAGGAGAGAGAGGAAGAAAGAGGAAAAGAAAGAAAAGAGAAGCAAGGGAGGGGTTCGGCAGTGGAAGGGGAGGGGGGAGAGAGAGAGAGAGAGAGAGAGAGAGAGAAGCTGCCACTTTTGGGGTAAGTTTCTCCCATTTTTTAGTGTAAATTAGGGTGTGTAGTGTGTATTTGTGTGTATATAAGTAAGGTGTGTTATTGGGTGTTTGTATAGTAGTGAGTGGAGTGTGTGGACTGAGTATGTGTGTGGACTGTCTGTGCATGTGCATGAGTGTAAGGTGTGTATATGTCTTGCATTGTGTGTGTAAATTGTGTATGTGTGTGTATTAGAGTTAGCAGTGTGTGTGTTAGTGTGTGGGAGTAAGTCAGGGTGAGAGTTGTGAGTTGTAGCATGTGAGTTCGCGGAAGGGATTGCTCTTTTGGGGAAGAAGAAGTGCTGAGAGAGAGAGGGAAAACTGAAAATTTGAAAGGTGAAATAAAAAGTGACGCTAAAGATAATTTTATTACAATAGTGTATTTTCTGAAATTTAAACGATGCTTATGAATTTATTTGGGCATAGTACAAAAGGGCAACCTCCATTACTTTTATGAGACCTACAATCTGAAATTTTCTGGGATTTTTTCGTGTTTGCGAAGCATGCTAAATGATTTTATCCAAAAAAGAGGTTTTGGTGTATTTTTAAATACTAATTTAAGTTAATAAGTTCTAAAAATTTTACAGTAATCTTATCTAGCTAAGATAGTGTCTTGTTTAAAGTTTTGAGGGTTTTTAATGTTGTTTGCTATTTTAGCACTGCTGGTCGTGGGGTCGTGGAGCGCACAGTTCGGCTATCAGTTAGGGTTTTGCACTCGAAAATTCCCCAACGAATTTTTAGTCCAAAAATTGGTTTTAGTTAAATTAAAAGATGTTTTTAAGTATTTTCAGATTTTGTTAGTGTGAATGCCGCCAAGGGTTATTTTGGTAATTTTCAGTTAAGAGCGATATTTTGATAATTTTACCCATAAGAGGGTTCTTTTGGTTAATTCACATGCAATAGGGATATTTTGATGATTTTACCGACGAGAAGGATGTTCTGGTGATTTAGATATGAGAAGGAGTGTTTGAGTAATTTTACCAAAGCCTTGAGTGTTTTGGTAATTTTTCACACCCGGTAGCAAACTGAGTGAAAACACATAGTTAAGCATTTGGAAGTAATTTATTTACGATTCATTTGTTCAGATATGGGAGAAGATGGTTGAGGTCAGATTCAAAAGAGAACTCCCAGATTCGGTTAGTGGTTCATGTAAGTGACTTGTCGATTCAACAAGTATTTCTATAAAGCATATATATTTATCTACTGTTGAAAAGCATTGCTTTCAGCCTTGAACTGTTTTAGTTAAATTTATCTGTTTTGTTTTGGAGAAAGAAATCTTTCTAAAAAGTCTGCAACCTAGACCAACATGAAAACAAAGATATTTGTTAGAATTATAATGGAATATGGGTTTGAAATGCTTGGTGCAGGTGAGATTAATGTGAGCATGAAATGTTTCGGAAAACTATTTTTAAATGTTGTGAGATGGTTTGACCATCAGTATTTGAAGGAATTACATCGTGATAAATGAAAATGGTGGTTTTTGCTTACTCGATCGATGTGCCACATATCTAAGGGGAAAAAGTTAGATTATGGACCCTGGTCTGGCCATGGGCGAAGTTGACCCCTACAAAGATCTAACAGCAATGGTGGCGGTGGTCAGCAATTTGGGCGAGGAAGAGCTCTGGTTGACTTAGCGGTGATGGCGGAGGTGTTGGCCACGGGTGATATCGGCATCCGCCAAGAACTGGTAGCGATGGCGGCGACTTGATGGTGGGTGATGCTTGTACGGCGCCGGTGTGGGTATCGCTACAGATTGAAGGGCGTGGTCGCTTTATATGGCGCATGAAAGATGGGTGTTGGGGCTGCGACTAGTGGCAGCATTAGGGATATGGAGATGGAGGGCAGAAGGAGGGGAAGAGGGTGTGAGAAAGAGATAGAGACCATGAATGAATTATCGAGTTCCAATAAGAAGATTAGTCGAGTAGCGGACGAGCACTTTATTTCTTACAGTGTCAGGGGTAATTTTGTCAAAAATACTGTCCACTACATAATGTCGCGGACGGATTTTAAAAAAATGTAAGAAAAAAATCTGGTTTGTCCATAGATTGTGCATGGAAGGCCAGATCGTGCGGGCAACTTAGCTGAAGTTGCCGCACGCGCAGTCAACAGATCAACTCCCTATATATATATATATATATATATATATATATATATATATATATATATATATATATATATATAAACCAACTCTGTAATCAGGCTTTAACCAATCCAAGAAATCAACTGATGGTTATTACCTACAGAAGGGAACAGAAAAAAGGATGAGCTATAGGGGTCACTCAAATTTCAATAGAAGAATATAAACGATTAATCAGATTTACTTCAAAAGCAATAAGGGAAGAGATTTGACTCTGTCCCTTAAATTAGATATCAATAGAACAATTTCAATTACACTGTAAAGAAGCAGATGATATATTGAACATGAGTGGTTAATAAGCCACACAGGTAGTGTAGGGTAATACTTAGCAAAGCCACATAAGCAGCGCTCAATAGCAATGTGATTACATATGCATATGTACACTAGCGTCTCCCGCAATACAGACCATCGTTATCACCCCTTATACACACCATCCTTATAATCACTCAATACACTACATGTCAATATATAGAGTACAATAATCGCTAATTCAATGAGTAAATCGATGCTCGATAAGTAATAAATTATGAGTATTGATAAGAATTTTTCAATGAACGCCAAAACTCAAAGCAGGGTTTAAAGGTAGAATACATGCTTATCTCAATTATAAAGAATAACGATAATAAATCAGAATGAAATACCAAATCAATTATGAGGAATTGGTTCGAATAAAAATATCTTCCTATAATCCAAACTATAAGCCGTTATTCAACCTTGTTTCAAAATCCCCGAGTTAACCTAAAGCGACTATTTAGTTATTAAAACAAATTCTAATCTTATAACATTATAAATCTTATGTTAATTACTCACTCCGACACTCTCAATCTAAATCAATACGAAACGGATCCCTCGGACGTTGAACTTAATCGATAGCCCCGCACTCCTTATAAGGCACTAAGATACCCCAAAATTCATAACAAAGCCTTATAAAATACTTTTATACCTTAAAACAGCATAATACAATGAGTTTTATGAATATTTTGAATTAAAAATAATTTTTTTAAATATTAGAAAAAGCCAAAAAGTAACAATTAATACTTCTAACTCAAATCAAAGTCCCATAGTTCATGAGAGCTTCATAATATATACAAAAAAAATACTAAAACCAAAATTAAGATTTTAAAAGCACTGAAACTATTGTAAAATCATATGTTTTGCTAAATAAAATGCGATATGGATTTAATATCAAATCAACTCTAAAAATTATGAAACTAAAATTAAAACTTATTTTATATCATAGAAACATTATAGAAATTTTTCTAGAATTTATTAAGGATTTTAAAGACTCCAAATAAATTCTAGAAAAATTGAATATTCAAAAATTATTAAAAATACTACATGATTTCAAAAAAATCTGAAATTTTAACAGTAATTCTAATTTTGCGCTAAAAATATTTCTATAAAGTTTAAGCATTTTATGACTATTATACAATACCCAATAGTCCAGTGGCAAGCACAGTATACCACTCACTACATAAACCAATTTCCCTCATCTTCTTCTTCCTTCTCTCTATGTGTATAGACTTCTTTTCTAGAAAAAACTCGCACACATGCCACCCTCTTTGCCCACTCCTTATGCATACTACACACACCCTACTTGCACACATTAACACACACTCTCTACACACACATACAATTATACACAAAAGTCACCACTCATCACAACTACTGCCTCAAGGTAGTCGCTCCCTTTTTGCGCGCGCGCTCGCCCACACACACACACACACACTATAATGCCCCAAAAATTCGAAGCTTCGTTGCCCTGAACTCCCAAAACGTTAATCTACCACATCACAGCAAAGCTGTTAAATCCTGTTTACTAACACATAATTCAGAGCATCTAATCCGATATCAACTCAAATTCTTCAAATACAAGATTATAAAACTACTTGAACTTGAATTATTAAGCATAAGTTCTTTACAACCTTGAACATCTGTAGTACGGGTTGATAGTACCGACCCATGCAGGGGTCTTATTATATAGTAGTGGTGGACTCACCAGAATCTCACACAACTCTAACCCATTCTTGGACATACTACAGCTTATCACCACCTGTAGAAGGGAGTCAAACGAAGGGTGAGCTTTTGAGAGCTTGTTAAGGTTATACAAGGACTACCAAAAGAATTACTAAAAGATTCCAAAGAATCCAACCGGCAATGATTTCCAAAATACTTCAAACGATAAAAAACTCAATGATTTTCAAAATGATCAAAATTCATCATAGATAGATACCAAAATAAACATTAACAATCATAACGGGTTCGAAAACGATCAGTAAAAGATTATCTTCAAAGCCATCATTCCGAAAAACAAGGATGGTTTTTCAAAGGATTTGAAAACGAACACAGTTCATTTTAGACAATCCTTTCCAGTCAATTCCATAATAGTCACGGTAAGATAAATTGTCAATAAAATCAAAGATGTTGATCATGGGCGATTGCGATGCCACTCAGGCAAAGCCAGTATGGTGTACACATGCATAATATACATGTATATAATTACTAGTCCCATTGGGTACTAGCCTGCATTCCATGCTGGATTCAAACCAGCCTTATAACGCCTCCCCACAGTATAGTTTCCCAGGCCAATACAAAATCAACAATATCAATGAGCATTAATATAAGCTCAAATCACCAAAATCAATTCGGATTTCAATAACAATAAACATACTAAGATAAGTCATCACTCGAAATTCCAGATTAACCACAACAAACAGCAAGGACGATTGCGAATAATATCGAATTTAGGCACAACAATTCAGAAGGACGGACATAAGCAATTATCAAATTTGCTCAACATGCAATAACAGGCGAGCATCAATAAGATTTCCAAATAGTCAGTTTAGTTTCAATATTAGGGTTTTCTAGACAATAACATGTTGATATCAATACTTAATTCAGTGTTCGACATTAGTCATAAGTAAATCAAAGGAGTAGTTATGATTATGAGTTACGAAAATAAGGGTTCGGATGAGAGTCCTTACCCAGGGTTTAGATAGAAACCTATACGTGGATCCAAAGCTTCGCTATCTAATCGGAAATCTTTTACTTTAACCTAAACGAAACCATCCAGTTAGTAGTATACAGTATATATTATGATATTATAAATCAATACGGACTCACACATACACCCAGAATGGCCCCTCACAGGGTATATAAAATTACCAAAACACCCATCGCACCCTTAAATCACCAAAACAACATTCTCGTAAATAGAATCACTGAAATAACTTTACTGTATGTGAATTTATCCGAAAATACCCTTCTTAGGCCGGGGTAGCAATTTATCAAAATACCTCCGGGGGTTCCGGTTCTGAAAAAACCTCAAAATACTTTGAAACACCATCCTAAAATAATTTTTGTATTAAAAAGAATTTTTAAAAAAATTTGTCTGAAAATCCTGAACCGGTATTGGGACTGAACGCTCAGAAGCTAGTTCGGCTGAAAATAGCTATTGGCCTCGGAATGGTACAAAATTTTAGAATATGAAACATATCAATAAAACAAGATTTTTCTAAAATTTTCAGATTAAAATAACTTAGTTTACTATGTTAAATAAATTTAAAATTTCTCCTAAGTGATACCCTAATTTAGCAGACACTGAAAATTCCCAAAAAATTCCAAAGCCTACGTCTCGTAAAAGTATTGGGGGTTACTGTTTTGAACTTTATCAAATGATCCCTACTATGTATAAAATTTTGTATAAAAACTGCCTAAAAATAATTCCTATCTTTAGTGACAATTACACTTACTATTGAAATTAAGACACACACTAAAACACCTTATTTACACGCATTGTCTTTTTCTTCCTCACGACTGAACACACACAGACACGCACAATTCAGACACTCACCCACTGCCATACACCACTACACATTTCTATACCTAAACACACTGTAATACATTAATACAAGTAAATTTGTACACATATACACACACCATCACCCCCGTAACACACACTCACAGACCATCACAGACACACACTGAAATACACATAAACTCACACATAGAGACCCTCACGCACACCAAAAACACTCTCAAATCTCATCCAATTCAACCCTACACGACACTAATACCTCTATACACAAACTCACACCACAAATCACTCACCATACACCTCCTGCGCACGAAGAACACACACATACACACACACACCCCTCTGCAACCACACACAATACATAGAAAACACCCACTAGCACACACTAAATCATACTAAAAAAGGATAGAGGAATACCCTTTTCTGCTTGATCTCTCTCAATCCCCTGCCCAAATTTCCCTCAATTTATCTATTTTTCTTTTTTTTCCCTCCCTTTCTCTCCTATTTCCTCTCTAATTTTCTTCTTGAGCTATGTTCTCTCTGTCTCTATTCTTCCTATTTCTTTATTCTATTTTCCTCCCACCGAATTTCCTCTTTAATTTTCTTCTTCTTTTATTTTTATTTAATCCAACAATCCATTAGTTTATAATTATATGTCATGAATCATCAAATAAACAATGAGAAGGTGGCATCATTTAAAAAAAAAACTCCTAAAATTTGACACATAAGTGTATATTTTCCAAAATTACAAATTGCGCCTAAAATTTCTACATTTGCAAAATAACCCCGAACTTCATATAATGACATTTAAGCCCCTAAAAACTTTTCTAATATTTATTAATTTAATTAGACATTACTAGAAACACATGTTATCACTCATTTCATTATTTATCATCACTAAAAATATTAATTATATTTATGCCCCTGAAGTTTTCCAAAATTACAAAATGACCCCCAAAATTTTGAAAATTATAATTTTGCCCCCAAAATCAAAACTTTTTAAAGCTTCTATATGCTACTAATAGTCGAGCATTGCCCAAAATTATTGCCCATTTATTTTCGAAGCACAGATGGTTATTTAAACAGCTTTCGAAGTTGGGGATATCACACACACACACACACACATGCCCACCATTTCACTCTATCCACATACTCACATATACACTATACACACATACATGCATATACCCAGAAGACACCCATATACCCAGAAGACACCCATACACTCACACAGACACACACTATCACATCCACACCTTCGAGCTTTTTTTTTACACACTCATGCATACCAGATGCACACACAGGTTCACACAAGCACACACTTACACGCATTACATGTACATACGACATCCTCCAAACCTTCCCCTTCACAACATTTCATACATCACAGCGAAAGCCACTACCTCAACAGTGGCATTCTTCTTGTTCAACTCATGCACTCACCGATTCCTTAATTGCACACACAAATTCATCAAAGGCAGTAGCTTTTTTATTGTCCAACAAGCACATAACTCTCATGGCAGCCACCATCACTGCCCCTTTATGGTTCCTAAACAATATAGTAGCTATCATTAAATTTTAACTTATGGTTCCTAAAAATTTGTCGCTAGAGGTTGCTGATAAAATATTGTTTATGTAAATTGATGCTAAATGTTGCGACAAAAAATTGTCACTAAAGAACTATAACAACGGGCTAGAAAATACAAGGGTTTGGGATATTACAGCTTAGGTATGAGATTTTGTAGTCTCTTAAGCCTAAGATAATTTGCGATTGAGATTAGACTTTGAGAGCGTGGATTAGGTTTTGACAATTTACTTGATGTTTAGATTTTGGCCGAGTCACAATAGTAGACCTCATGTTACTTGCCTTTAGAAATGATTGAAAGATGGTTGAAATTAGTTACAAAAGATTCTAGTTAATGACAAGAGCTTTTACTTATTAAAATTCTCTAATGGGGATACGATAGGCAAGATTCTAGATTCGGGTCCATGTCATTTTGTGAATAAATGAATTGTCTTGTAACGTTGGAGACTTCGTATGAATTTGTGCAAGGAATCCCTTGATGTACTACCATTGTGAGTTAGACTCTACAACATAGCAGTTGAGTATCTGACAGCTAGTGGGTTGAGTCAAGAAGCGAGTGGCATTGGGAAGCCATTATATGCTGACTCGCTTAAAGGAGAGATGTGAGAGGACAAGTTTTGCCCAAGTGTGTGTTGAGGTTTCTGCAACCGAGGAGCTCTTTGAGAGCTTGTTATTGTGCCGACTTAAGTACCTTGCATGAAGGGGATCCCCCCTTTGATCTTGTGATTGCTTGAGCAGATTATCGGTGGCGCCCTCTAGTATTTATGGTGTGCAAGTGCTTTAGACATATTATCCTGTCTTCTGCTCAAATTGAGACAGATATCCCCCCTCTTCCCTCATTTTCTATTCCAAATCGTTCTCCTTTACCATCGTTGTTGCTGCTCTAGAAAAAGAAACAGTTGAAAAGCAAAGGTAAGGGAAAAGTCACCAGGGGCCTTCTTCATCTCTAGAAGCTATTTAGCAGAGTCATAGTTAGCAAGAGACTAGGCACCAGCAGGAGCTTGGTATCCGGGTGCAGGTTAGTGCCCAACATACTTCTTCTCAGCAGGAGGTCAGTATTCAACAGTCTATTCTACCTGAGGTACCTTATCATACTCATAATTTGCCAATTATTGATCCTGATTTGCACTCTACATTTTGCATTTACATTCTGGCCTGCATGTGCACTCTGAGTTTGGCTTAGATCCAGACTTTGAAATAGATTTCATTCCCTGCACTCTTACTACAAAAAAAAATATGTCTTCTCATTCTGGGAATATAATAAATCCAGACTAATAATAATAATAATAATAATAATAGAAGAAGAAGAAGAAGAACAACAACAACAACAAGTCTCCCTGTCGGGCAAATTTCACCTGACTTTACTTAGTTTTATAGCACCTTTCGGTATTTTTGTATCACGCATAACATCTTTTTGGTGGAGTTCTCAAGGATTGAATATAAGTGATAAGCAAGTGGAGGCCCAACATATGATTGCCTTATGCTTTTTAAGATCATTGAAACTGGAGTAGCAGCTTCTAACGCCTTGGTTATGTGTAACCATAGATCTCCTGGGTGGTCCTCTATAAATAACTACTAATTCTCCGTGAATGGTAGCATTTGGGTGTTGTGGAATCCCAAACTAGTTAATGTTTATTGTCTTGAGATGTCATATCAAATAATTCACTATCAAGTGAACTTAATAGAGAGGTTGTTTCCTTTTTTTTTGTTTCCTTTGTATGTGGATCAAATGAATCTAGTGAGAGGTCTATTCTCTAGCAAGAGCTTGAGTATAGGTCACTCTTTTTTGGGAATGATCCTTGCTTGTTATTTGGCGATTTCAACGCCATCTAGAGTCTGAGAAGTTAAGGGGTAGCAATAGGTGGCCTCGCTACTGTCAGGAGTTTCATGAATGTTTAATTACTTTGGCACTTTCAGATTTGAAGTACTTTGGCTTTTTTTTATATGTGAACTAACTGTCAGGATGACAGTGATACTATTTGTACGAAGCTTGACTGTGTCCTTGAACACTTAGATCTCTAAATATCCTAAATCTGAAGGGGTTTTTTGTCCTAGCGGTATCTCCGATCATTCATCCATCCCCATCCACTCTCTTATCAAAATTGAGAAGGTGCCCAAGCCATTTAAAAATTTTGATATGTGGGCCAATCATCATAAATTTTTGCCTTTGGTTGCTAAAGTGGGGGGCATGCCCCTTACAGGTTGTGCTATATTCAGGGTTGTCAGGAAGCTCAAGCTTCTCAAGATACAGCTTAAGGACTTTAATAACGAACATGTTAGCAACATTTCAGGTAGACTTAATACGACTAGTTTTTCTTTGGAGTATGCTCGGAACATGTTAGTTTGAACCCTCTTCATCCAGTGTGGTGTTGGATTGAGAAGGATAAGCTCGAGATTTTTGCTAGAGTGAGTGGAGAGGAAGAGAGTTTCCTCAAGCAAAAATCTGGGACTCACTGCCTTAATATGGGATACAAAGTTAATGAATTTTTCTTCAAGTCAGTAAATAAGATAAGGAATTTAAATAAACTTAGTTCTCTGCTTCAGCTAATGGGACCATCCTCAAAAACTCAAAGTTGGTTAAGGCTTCTATTCTTGACCATGTTCAGAGTTTTTGGGGACTCGTGGTCCGGGTCACTATCCGAGTTTGATTGAGTTGAGGAATTGGTGTCGAAATCCACTTCAAATTTTTAACAGCATCAGATAGGTCGAGAGGTAACTGAGGATGAGATTCGGAGGGGTTTCTTCTCACTCAAGGATGGTAAGTCCTTTGGTCCTAATGCGTATAAATAACCTTTTTTTTAAGAGGGCGTGACATATTATGAGGGTGGAGATAGTGGAGGTGATTAAGGATTTTTTTGGGAATGGTCAGCTTCTCAAAGAAATTGTTCCCAACCTATCTTGGCTACACCTATAGGCCCACTAGGGATCCCAATTTTTATGACACATCGGCACATTCAACAGTCAATTTTTTCAATGCTCCCAAGCATGTCAAAGCGACCATGCTCAAGTCACATGAATTGCTTGTGAAACAACCTTGGCGTGCCTTCGCCCTTAGGCAGGTCGCCACCTTGGGGGTCAGCCACCGCAAGGGGGGTCGGCCACCGCAAGGGGGGTCGGCCACCTACCTTGACGACCGACGACCATCACTCACAGTGGCACGCCATAGTCGCGATGACCGTCGCTCGCAGCCGTGCTCCACCATAGTCGCTACGACTGTCACTCGCAGCTGCACTCCGTCGCCGCGATGACTGTGCCTTCGCCGTGACCCCCTTCGCCCGCGTGCCGTTACCATACATACTCCATCGTGCCCATGCACCACGCTGCTGATACTGCCTTACCCCCTGGCTCTTTATCACACTACAGTGCCCCCGGCACCATGACCGCGCCCATGCACCACTTTCGTGACATGTGCCCCTCGCACTAGGTATTGTCTTACGACAGTCGTCGCCGCGCCCGTGCGCCACAATCATGTCACACGCCCCCAGACACCACACCATGCGCCCTTGCCATGGATGTGGAACATACTTCGACCCACTCGCCGGAGTGTGCAGCATTCCAAGGGGCTTCGCTCGTAGTGCTCCGGCACAAAGACCATTCACAGCAAGATAGGCTCGTTACCACAAAGCTATCACCGTCTTCATTCCAGGGGGCTCCGCTTGTAGTGCTTCGACATGAGGACCTTTCACTGTGGGATAGGCTTGTTACCACAAAGCTATCACCGTCTGGGGTGATTTGCATGACACTAGGCACTGAGCTGCGACCATGGCCACTCACGTTACTGGTGATCATCGGCACCCCCAAGACGATGACCCCCGGGTCATTCCGGGATGGGAGCAGGTCTTTAGAGGGCATCACGCGTAGTCTGCCTGGTAGTTGGTTACAGAGGCAACCCTTGCCGCTGTCAGGTTCTCTACGCATCTCTCTACGCACCTTATGGGATTTAGTAAGGGCTTGAACCGGTGGCTGGGGCAACGAGCTTACTCTGATCATGCCATCACAGTGTCTTCAGTCTTCTTAGACAGGCAGAGAGATGCTGTGTGGGGCAAGGCAGTGCAAATTTAAGAATCAGCAGTCCGATGGAGAATCTATATTTGTGGACCCCCTGGTGACGTGTCACTCCCAGGGGTGACACGTGTCAACTGATTACACATTGATGACACCGACACACTTTTTCCTATAAATAGGGGACCTGCGATTTCATTTTCAACAGAACTTTCTCATTTGTCATTTTCACTTTCTCTCTAAAAACCCTTTATCTTTGGAATTCTAGAGAGAAACACATTTGGATCCCTGGCATCGGACCTTTGACGCTGCACCCCTGACGCTGACCCTAGCTTGGATTGTCAGTCGCCAGCCCTATTCATCTTTGCCCTGTCTACGCAGCACGCCAGCCCTCACGGCCTCTCTGGGAAGCCTTACTCTCTGCCCTTTCTCTACCCTCACTGTCTCTCACTTTGCATACTTGGAAGTTGGCTCGGACTGTAGCCTTTGTGGCACCTCCACGTAGGTACGAACCCATTTTTGGCGGCTCCGCTGGGGAGGTGAGCATCGTATTGCAGTCTGCCTACCTTCCACACTTAGGTGCCATGCCTGTGCAACCGAGAGTGACGAGGGCTACCAGCCAAGGCCTTATCCATACTGTGCAAGAAGAAGCCCACCTCAGTGACCAAGAGGAGCATCATGTGCCGTCCGACTCTAAGACCAACCCCATGATAACCATCCGACGCCATGCCCCCGACTTGCTCCGGTCTACCTTTCCTGACTGCCGACCTCCTGCCTGCTGACACTACCTTTGTGCAAACCACACCTCAAGAAGCTGCCCACCACCACCAACCTTTATTTACCATTGTCATCCCTACAATACCTCGGGTTATCCGGTTCGAGGGCTCAGGTGCAAGGATCATTCCGATCGGGCACAAACCTTTGCCTGCTTTGTATGTCACCATGACGTGTTGTCTCCTTATGGCTTCAATGGAGTTGTATTTTTCCAGACTTAGAAAATTTTCAAGCTAACATTGTTTTACTGGCACCACCTTTGATGCCATCACCCACTTCCTTGGGGGCTTTACCCCTTTCCAACCCCTTCTGCATGCCTCTCGTTGCAGGGACTTTGTAAGTGGTGCGTGGGGTGGCTTGAGCCACGCTATTAAGTCTTGACACTAGGCCCCACCTCTGTTACTCAGCCGATCATCCATGCCAGCCCACCACCCTAAGTCCCCCCTCCCTCTCATCTCAACCCCTCGTGGTCGCAGTTGCATCATCACCCAATATCCTTTTTTTATTATTTCAACACTTAGAAAAAATTCTTCATTTTTTGCAGTCAGGTCACCCCCCCCCCCCCCCTCGGCGCAGCCTCCTTCAGCACCCTTGCCCCAGCTCATCACTTAGAAAAAAATTCAACACTTAGAAAATTTTTTCAACAAAAGTCTTGGGACTTAAAAATTTTGAATTTTTTTTCTCTCATGTAACCACCATCCCCCTCACCTTCTCTCGCACACTTACAAAAATTTTCCATCCTCCACTCCCCCCCCCCCCCCCCCTCAGTCTTTTCCTTTCACTTAGAAAGGTTTCTTCTTCAAACAAAATTTTCATATCCCTCTCATGCTTTATATATACATTTTGAAAAGTTTCTTTGGGGGTTTTGCAAAAAAAAAAAAAGAAGAAGAAGAAAGTCAATCAAAAAATGAAATCAAAAACAAGTTTCAAAATGAAAATAAAAAAGGGGCAAAACCCAAAACCCACCTGCGTGAGACCCGACCCGCCCGACCCGCGGTCGCCCCGACCTATTTCCCTTCTTTTCAATCAGTTTCCAGTGGGTCAAGCCCCCGCCCTATTCATGCCCACGAACCCGACCCGTGCCCAACCCTAACCCTAATCTTTTCCTTCTCTCTTTCCATTTCGGATTCCCTGCCGCGCCTCCCATTGCCGGTAGTCCCCATCCCCGCCGACCCCCCTCTCCTGCTGACCCCCTTTCCCCCACCTCATCCCTCCTCGGCCGGCCACACCGCCGCCGACGGCCTCCCCCTTGCTATTTTTTTCTTCCATTTCTTCTTTTCTTTATCATCCCAACCCCCTATCCCCGCCGACCCCCCCTCCTACCCCCTGTTCCCCTTTGCCTTCTTCCACTTCCTCATGCTGACAGCGTGCGGCAGCCCTAACCCTTTGCCATTTATCCTTAACCTTCGGCAACTCTTCCTGTCGAACCAGCTGGCTGATGCCCACACCCACGTCGACCCCCCCCCCCCCCCCCCACGCCGACCCCTTCCCTGGCTGACCCATTATGAGTTTAAGCTCTAACTTACACATATACACCAAGCAAGATTCATGGCTGTAACAACGTTCAATTGTATGACAACCCAAATGCTTAAATTTGATAAAAGAAAAGAATGTAATGCCAAAAACATACGGTGTTAATAGAAACACAAAATTAGAGAACAACAAAACCTCAAGGGCGTGCTTGTATCTTCTGTAGAATCTGAACTCCTTAATCAATCATATTTATACACCACAACGTGACCATTTAATACACTAAACTACTTCAGTGCAGTGTAGGCATAGCGTGTATCTGAGAATTTAGACTAGCTAGCTACACAAATTCTGTGATTCATGGAAGACTTTGTCATGGAGTAGTCGTCGCCATGCCTCGGCACTGCAACGACTGTCCCTGCGGGTCGTCACCGCGACCCCGGTCGCCCATCATTCGGGCACCGACTCCACGACGCCCATCGCCCGAGCACCGTCTCTGCGACTCCCATCGCCAGGGCGCTGTCTCTGCGACCCCCATCGCCTGCACACTAACTCCATAACCTCGCCCCTACGCCTCATTGTCGTGCCCTTATGTAGCACCCAAGCATTCCAAGGTTTCAATAGGTGGTGCATGAGGTGGCTCGAGCCACCTACTCTTCATCCTCATCATGCAGTGATGACGTCAGTGACTCTCCGGCCAAAGAACATCAACAATCTTGCTAAGTGTTTATGTGTGCAGTGCCCGCTGGGGGTTGCCCCTCCGCGCACACCACACGCAAGGGGCTTATGTTCTCAACCTATCTTGGCTACACCTACAGGCCCACTGGGGGTCCCAATTTTCATGACACATTGGCATATTCAATGGTCAATTTTTCAACGCTCCCAAGCCGGTCAAAGCGATCATGCTCAGGTCACGTGAATTACTCGTAAAACAACCTTGGCGTGCCTTCCCCCTTAGGGGGGTCGACCACCTTGGGGGGTCGGCCACCTCAAGGGAGTCAGCCACCATAAGGTGGGTGGCCACCTTGGGGGGTTGGCCACCTTAAGGGGGTCAGCCACCTACCTTAACGATTGACGACCATCGCTCGTAATCGCGCACAGTAGTCGTGATGACCGTCGCTCGCGGCTGCACTCTGCCGTAGTCGCGATGACCGTCACTTGGGGCCGCGCTCTGTCATAGCCGCGATGACCTTCTCTCACGGCCGTGCGCCGTCCATGTAACCCTCGCCATTGCTCGCGTGTCAGCTTCACGGTACCCGTCACCAGTGGTCGTGCGACGGCTACCATTGCCCGCGCGCAGACTTTGTGACACTCATCGCCTGTAGCCACGCACGGTCGCCGCAACCCCCGTCACCTGCACGTAATCACCATACATACTCCGTCGCGCCCATGCATCGCACAACTGATACAGTCGTGCCCCTGGCTCTCTGTCACACTACAGTGCCCCCGGTACCATGATCGCGCCCATGTGCCACTTAAATGACATGTGCCCCCCGCACCAGGTATTATCTCGTGACAGGCGTTGTTGCGCCTGTGTGCCACAATCATGTCACAGGCCCCCGGGCACCACACTCATTCACCACACCATGCGCCCCCACCATGGACGTGGAACATGCTTCAACCCATTCTCAGCAGTGTGCAGCATTTCGAGGGGCTCCGCTTGTAGTGCTCCGGCATGAGGACCCTTCGCAGTGGTATAGGCTCGTTATCACAAAGTTATCGCCATCTTCATTCCAAGGGGCTCCGCTCGTAGTGCTCCGGCACGAGGACCCTTCGCAGTAGGATAGGCTCGTTACCACAAAGCTATCGCTGTCTTCATTCCAGGGGGCTCCGCTCGTAGTGCTCCGGCATGAGGACCCTTCGCAGCGGGATATGCTCGTTACCACAAAGTTATCCCCGTCTTCATTTCGGGGGGCTCTGCTCGTAGTGCTCCGGCACAAGGACCCTTTGCAGCGAGATAGGCTCGTTATTACAAAGCTATCGCTGTCTGGGGTGACTTGCATGACTCTAGGCAGTGAGCTGCGACCATGTCCACTCACGTTACTGGTGATCATCGACGCCCCTAGGACGATGACCCCTGAGTTATTACGGGACGGGAGCAGGTCTTTGGAGGGCATCGTGCCTAGTCAGCCTGGCAGTTGGTTATAGGGGCAACCCTCACCGTTGTTAGGTTCGCTATGCGTCTCTTGACACACCTTGTGGGATTCAGTAAGGCCTTGGACCAGTGGCTAGGGCAACGGGCTTACTCTGATCATGCCATTATGGTGTCCTCAATCTTCTCAGACAGATAGAGAGATGTGTAGGGCAAGGCAGTACAAGTTTAGGAACTGGAAGTCCGATGGAGAACCGGTATTTATGGACCCCTGGTGACGTGTCACTCCCAGGGGTGACACGTGTCAGCTGATGACACATTGATGACACCAGCACACTTTTCCCTATAAATAAGGGACCTAAGATTTTATTTTCAATAAAACTCTCTCATTTGTCTTCTTCACTCTTTCTCTCTAAAAACACATTCTCTCTAGAATTCTAGAGAGAGAAACACATTCGAACCCCTCATATCGAACCTTTGACGTTGCACCCCTGATGCTGACCCTAGCTTGGATCATCGGTCCCCAGCCTTATTCATCTTTGCCTTGTCTGCATAGCACTACCAGCCCTCGCGGCCTGTCTGGGGAGCCTTACTCTCTGCCATTACTCCACCCTTACTGTCTCTCACTTTGCATACTTGGAAGCTGATTCGGACTGCAGTCTTTGTGGCACCTCCAAGTAGGTACGAACCCACTTTTCTTGGCATCAAAAGTTAACCATACTTTCCTTGTCTTAATCCCCAAAGTGGCTAATACCTCGAGTCGTGATGATTACAGGCCTATTTCTTATTATAACACGATTTATAAGTATATTGCCAAGATTATTGCTAATCGTGTTAAAGTGGTGCTTGGGGACCTCAGTGATCCTTCCCAGACGACCTTCATTGCCTTTCAGAGTATTGCAGATAATATCCTCTTGTCTCAAGAGCTCATGTGTAACTATAATCACGACGATTTCAGGGTTCCTGGATGCACCATGAAGGTGGATTTGATGAAGGCCTATGATTGTTTTCATTGGAATTCTCTCTTTGATGTGTTGGTATTACCTAGGTTTCCTCTTACAGTCATTACATTGGATCCCCTACCTAATACATCGTCCGGCATATTTAGATTACTATATATCATAGATGTCTTGCAGGGATGTTGCAGAGGCTAGTAGAGGTAGTCAGTTTCACTACCATTGGAAATGCCAAAAGGATGGTATCTTTCAGCTTGCCTTTGCTAATGATCTCATGCTTTTTTGTCAGGGTGACCTTGATTTGGTTCAAGTCTCGAACATGGTCTCACTGTATTCCAGCGGTTCTCAGGACTCGTTCCCAATCCTAATAAGAGCCATGTGTTCTTCTCTATCATTGAGCCTACCACCAAGGCTTTGATTCCTTCTTGTCTTGGCTTTCTTGAGGGAGAGCTACCTATGCAGTATCTGAGGGTCCCTTTGATATCCACTTGCTTATAGAAAGGGAACTGCCAGCCCCAGAAAGTCAAGCATTGGACTTGTAATTACCTATCGTATGTCGGTAGGGTTTAAATGATTAAATCAGTTTTGTTCTCTATATAAGTGTATTAGGCTTCAGTTTTTATCCTTCCAAAGAAAGTGATTCTATAGATGGAAAGGATATTTTGAGCTTTCCTTTGGGCACCCTGTGGATGGAAATGGGATCAGAAAATGGGGGCTATGTACCACGAGACCCAAGGTGGCTTAGACTGATATATGTTGTCTTGAGGAAGAGGGTGGCCTAGGTATTAAGCAGATTGAGGGGTGGAACTTTGCTGCCATCTCTAGGCACATTTGATCCATCATATCCTTCATGTCAGATTCTGTCTGGCTACGGTGGGTTAAGTCCAATATGATGATAGGAAGGGGTTTTTGGGAAGTCTTTTGTCCCAGTGATTGTAACTGGTCCTAGCACAAGATTCTTATGGTTGGGAATATGATTCGTTCTTTCCCCCAGTATGTTGTTGGGGATGGCAGTATAATCTCTCTATGGTCTTATTAATGGCATTCGATAGGTTTTATCATTCTTACCTTGCTGGTACGTAGGATTGTTTCTGACTCGAGTCTGGGTAGGCAAGCTAGGGTTTCTGATGTGATCTTGGGCTCCACGTGGTGTTGGCCTATGTCTAATACATTTGAGCCTATGGAGTTGCATGAGAGTACCCGTAGCTCATTTTGTCCTGCCCCAGATAGACCTGATAGATTTGTCTGGATGACAATGGTTATGGGGAGTTCTCCGTTACGAGTATGTGAGAAGCCCTTCGACATAAGTGGCCTTTAGCTAGATGGGCTTGCCTGTTGTTGTGTAAGTGGCATGTTCCATGTCATAACTTCATCTTATGGCTGGCCATTAGGGAAAGGTAAAGTATACATGATAGGTTATTTGCTTTTCATGTCATGATAGCATGAGTTGTGTTTTTTGTCGCATTCATTTTGAGTCCCATAATTATCTAATTTTTAGATGTATTTCATGCATGGATTATGGTCTATTATTCAAAAGTAATGCAATTTTAACTGGCTTATGTTAAGTTGGCAGGGTATGATCGATAGAGCTTCCTTTGAGTGGCAGAGCCCTGAATTCCTGACACCAGTTTGTCGTATAGCTTTTGCAGTGCTAGTGTACTACATTTTGGAGAGAGTGGAATTTTTTGTTCCCTCCAAAATTAGTATACTGATGTGGTTACTTGTTCTGTAGGTCCTCTGCAGGTCATCTGGTGGAGGTTGTTAGCTAATTCCTTAATTAACCGATGGTTCCAGGGTGAATGGAAACTCCCGGACTCCATCTTCGCTTTATTCGCCTTAGTAAAAGTTTGATGATATATGGTTCTGGGAGGGGTTTAGTCTCCATCTTTTTTCATTTTCTTTCTCTTATTTTCTCTTTTATTGGGTTGGTGAGATAAGGAACTTGGCCATGGGAGTGCTTTAGGTCCACTACCCTAGGTAGTTTGGTAGAGGGATGAGTATGGACCAGTGTTGGTTTGATACAATGCTTCTCTAGTTATCATACTTTTTGTCGATGAAGGGGAGTAAGATCCTCTCAGGTATGGCTCTTTTTGTTATCTCCAGCTATATAAGCTGCCATAATCTCTCACTCTTGTCTTGGGGGTAAGGTCCTGGTAGCCTCTTGGCTAGGTGGGTTATCTTTCCCTTACTCACTTGTTGTTTGACTTAATTGGCACCCATACTCATATCCGTACTATGTCTTCATCAGCTGGATATGACCTTTCTACTTCCTCTCAGGGACCTTTTTGCAGGCGGGCCCCCATTCTTTTTTTGTTAAGGGGATTTGATTCTTGTTATTCTATTCATGCTTATTTTTGGCTTTCTTGCTTTTGTTAATATATGGTCTAGGATATGCATGTGATTGTCCTTATTTACAGATATATGTATTAGTTATGTATTAGCTTTGCTACGCCTCCAGCATATGCCCACGTATGTTGTATTTGTTAGCTACCCCAGGTACCCATTTCGCTGAGGCCCCCGTGTACCCGTTTTGCTGAGGGCCTATAGGAGCCTTCTATGTTTGAGACTTTTTTCTTTGAGGTGTTATTGATATTGTCAAAGGGGTCTCCCTCCCCGGGGTATGCCCCTTGTACATTGTATTTTGATTTGAGTTGTATTCCTTGATGCCTAGCATGTGGAGACTCCGTTTGATGCATGTGCCCCTCTGTCGACCTTGGTAGATGCAGCAGATTGAGGAGTATCGGCACAGGCATGGTTTCTAGGTTGAGTGACTGGCTTGGTGGGCTGGTTTGTTCCAGGTGGCGTCCTCACATGATGATGGTGCATTCTTATGTTGACTGTTTTGGATTGGCAGGTTTTGTCTACATTGATATCTGATAAATTGGTCCAAATACAGATAGATTCTTGCACTCTTTTAACGCAATTTGTCGCTGTCACTAGTGCGGTGGTCATTCTATAGTGGGATCGTCAGGCTCTTTAGGTGGCTTCACTTGATGATGTTACCTTGAATCGACAGATTTTGATTAGATAGACTGTAGCAAAGTGTTTTCTTTTGATGCTTTGGTTCGGCAGTTATGTATTACCATATTTTGTATTGATGCCAGTATGGCATGTTTCAGCCTAGTTTAGGTTTACTCGCTAGTCGTTGCTTTGCTAGACTTGCTTTCCAGGGATATGCCCCTTGCATTAGTTGTAATATTGTTTCATCCGTTGATATATTTTTATTTACCAAAAGAAAAAAATGCTACTTAGTTAACTAATGTAGTCCGATCCAGTCCAGTCAAATTTTTAAGTGTCCAAGTTTTGTGGTTTTCTCTAGATCAACATCCAAGTCCTATTACATGTCCAGTCCAGTGTTGGTCGAGTTAGTAGCTAGCCCAGTCCAATTGTGTCAGTCCAGTCCATTGTCTAGATTTTATACTTTAAGGCCCTGTTTAACACACATTATTTTTCCAGTTTTGAAAACTAAAAAAAAGTTGCGTTTGGTAACCATTTTCCTTTTTTTTTCTTCAGTTTAAAAACCCAGTTTTTAAATCAAGACTATTTTTAAAAAGTCCAAAAACTATTTTTTTTCAGTGTTGGTTTTTTTTTGAGACCACCACCACCACCCTCCCACTGCCGGCAGCCACCTCCCACCGCCGGCCGCAGGCGATCACCGTCGGCCGCAGGGGATCACCGCCGGCAGCCACTGCCGTTGCCGGCAGCGGCGGCAACCACTGCCGGTGACTGCCTGCGGCCGCCGGTCACCGCCGGCAGCCACCACCGCTGGCCACCGCCATCGCAAATCACCACAAAAAAAAAACTAGATTATCAAACACCCAAAGAAAAACTAAAAAAAAAAACTGGGATATCAAACACCCACTTGTTTTTGAAAAAATTAAACTGCTCTTTAATTTATTTATTTTTTTGAAACTGAAAACCAAATTTTTTTTTCAAACGGAGCCTAAATTAATTAGTTTGTCTACATAATTTGAGGGAAATAATCTGTAAATTATCTCTGATGTAAAGATTTAATCAATCAATTATATGGTTTAGAGAGGAATTATTCCCAACCTGGTACATCTCATCTGTAAAACCAGAGATAATTACTAAAAATAGGGTCAGATAATGCCTCAAAAATCAGGAAAATCATTTTTTAATAATCGGATGAATCGGCCTATTTTTGACTGCTCGGCTAGTAATCAACTTTTGTCCGCCTCCCATTTTATCCAATATTCTGACTTATATTTAACCTTGCAGATTTGCATAGTCAATCATATTAGATTTTGCAACCCTGAGAACTATAAAAGGGGCCATTGACCTTCATTTTTAGAAGTTGAAAACCTTGAGACCTTATTCTTTTTAGAGCTTGTGTACCATTTCTTTGTGAAGTGATATGCTATCTGTCTCGAGAATCTTAGCCACTCATATTCACTTTAAAAATCCCATTTAGTCTTTGCATTGTGGATCATTTGAACAAAGTCCTGAGTATTCATGGCAAACTACTTCGAGAGGTAATTTAATTAGCTTTTTAGTAGAGAAAATCACATACAAGTGTCTCCCATTCCCGTAGTAACATTTTTAGTTAAAAACACAAAAAGAGTCTTTTACATTTCTTTGTCTATGTCAACGACCAAAATGTAGACTACTTCTCATAAGACCAGAGTCGAACTATGGTAACTTTGATTCTGGTTTGTCTGACCAGATACGTTGGCGGATGACCATCGATGTCGAGTGAAAGCCAAAAAACATAAAAATAAATATAAATAAATAAACTTAGGATAGTATTTATTGCAGTTTACATGTTTCGAGGCCAAAAATCCATAGAAATAAAAAGAGACCGAAAGGGAATGGTGGGTCACTAACACCTTTCTATTGTATAACTTAGTACCCGAACCCATATCTGGGTTTCTGATAGATTAGTTGTCCTTTTAAAAACTTTAGAGACATTTTTAGGGTTTTTCTGATTTTCCCTATTTTGCTTAAATTAAATAAGATGTTAACTCCATTTATTCCTTTTTGGTGAGGGATCTTTCAAGGCGGTTCGCTATAGTGGCGACTTCACTAGGGACTAAAAAGTAAGAGGAGTTGACTTGCAAAAAATTTCTTTAATTTGTTGGCCTTTTTGTATTTCTGTGGCATGTACAATGTGAAGTAACTTTGTTATTTTCGCTCTTATTTCTATACCTCACACATGCACACGTCTTACCCCGACCACCCATTCGAGAATAACCATTAAAGCCCGTGGTCCTTGTAACACTCCCAAAAATCCGGAGCTCTGTCGCCCCGAACTCCCAGGTCGTTAACCTACCAGATCACATCAAACCTGTCAAATCTGTTCACTAACTCATACTTCAAAACATTTAATCCGATACCAACTCAAATTCTTCAAATACAAGCTTACAAAACTGCTTAAACTTGGTTTATTAAAACCTAGGTTCTTTACAACTCGGGTCCCTATAAACAAGGTGACGGTATTAACCCACACATGGGTCTCATTACACGAAAGTGACAGGCTCACCGAAAGTTCACACAGACTCTAACCCATCCCCGAACCTGCTACATCTTATCATCACCTGCAGAAGGGAATCAAATGAAGGGTGAACTTTTAAGAGCTCAATAAGGTCGTACAACGATTATCAGGATTACAAAAATGATTCCAAAGAATCTAACTGACGAAGATTTTCAGAATACTTCAAATGGTTAGAAACTCAATGCTTTCTAAAAGGATCAAAATTCATCAGAAGTAGATACCAAAATGAACAATAATACTCATAATGGGTTGCAGAATGATCAATAAAAGATCATCTTTAAAACCATCATTCCAAAATACGATAAGGGTTTTCCAAAGGATTTCAAAACGTACACAGATCATCTGAGCCAGTTCTTTCCAAAGTACACTGAATTTCTCGAGGGATTTCAACCCAAGCACAAATTATATTAGAAAATACTTTCCAGTCATTACTTTCCAAAATATACTAAATTTCTCAAGGGATTTCACCCAAGCACAAATTATTTTAGAGAATACTTTCAAGTCATTACCATAGCAGTCACGACAATATACAAAACAGAGAAAATAAAAAATCAACATTGATCCTGGGGAGATTGCAATGCCATTCTGGCAAGCTAATCAGAGTGTACACATTCATGATGTACCAAAATACTAGTCAACTTGGGTACTAGCCTACTTTTCCTACAGGATTCAGACCAGCCTTATTACGCCCTCCCACAGAACGGAAACACATGTCAACATAGAAAAATCAACAATATCAATAACCTTTAACACAAGCTCAATCACCAAAATCAATTTGGATTCCAATAACAATAATCATATTGACATAAGTCAGCATTCAGAATTTTCAGAAGAAATCGGAATTTTCAGAAGAAAAATCATAGATAAACAACAAAAACGATTGCGAATAATTATTGAATTTGGGTACAATAATCCGGAAGAACAGATACAAACAATTGTCAAATGTGCTAAGCACGCAATAACAGGCGAGCATCATAAGATTTCTAAAGAATCGATCTAGATTCAATATTAGGGCTTTCTGGACAAGAACATGCTGATATCAATGCATACTTCAGAGTTCGACATTAGCCGTAAGTAATTCAAAGGAGTACTTACAAGTACGAGCTATCAAATAAGGGTTCGAACAAAAGTCTTTACCCAGGATTCAGATAGAATCTCTTACCTGGATCCGCAGCTAAACTATCTAACCAGAAGTCTTTTGCTTTAACCTAAACGGAATAATCGAATCATCAGAACATAGACTACAACACAATCTTATAATTTAATATGAACTCACACATGCTCACAAAATGAACCTCCCTCACCGCGTATGTAAAATTATCGAAATATCCTCAGGTGTAAATTACCAAAATAGAATCATTATAATAACCTTATTGTACACAAATTTATCTAAAAATAGCTTTCCTAGGTCAAATATCAAAATACCCCCTGGGGTGGCAAATTACCAAAATACCCCTGAGGGTTTTCGGCACCATAAAAATTCCAAAATATCTTAAAATGCTATTTTAAGCATCCTAATATCATTTTTGGCCTAAAAAGTATGTTAGAAATGTTTTTCCAGAAAATTCCGAACCGTTGTCTGGACCGAGCGTTAAAAGACCAGTTTTGCGAAAAATACCTATCGGCCTCAGAATGGCACAAAATTGTAGAATATGGAACGTATTGGTAAATAATTTTTTTTCTAAAATTTCCAAATTAAAATAACTCTGTTTACTATGTTAAATAAATTCAGAAGTTTTTATAATCGATACTCTAGTTTAGTGCCCTTCACGGATACCGAAAATTCCCAAACAATTCCACAGCGTACGCCTCATAAAATTAATAGGGGTCATTTTACATGACTTGGCCAAAATCAGCTCGGAAATGACCTTAAAAATTGCTTAGTAAACTACTGTAATACGTGATATCCGATCGAACGTTACATGACCAACAACGCTAAAAATAGCAAACGATATTAAAAACCCTCGAAATTTCAGACAACAAACTATATTAGCCATATAAGATTATTGTAAAAGTCTCCAAGTTTAATAACTTAAGTTACTATTTTAAAATACACCAAAACCCCTTGGTTAGATAAAATTATTTAGCATGCTTTCCAGACTCAGAACATTCCACATGGTAGGTCTTGCAAAAATAATTGGGGTTACTATTTTATACTTTGTCCAAATAAATTTTTAAGTATGTTTTAAAAATTAGAAAGGAAACTGCTTGAATAGTAAAATGTTTTAGCGACACTTTTGAGTCCACTCCCAGCATCTTCTTCCTCTCGGCAGCCCTGTTTTCCCTGTCATACATACTTACACAACCCACTTACAGTCACCCAACCACACCACTAACCATCTAAACACACACCTAAACACCTACACCCACACTAATACACCTACGACACGCACAACTACACCTTGTATACACACAATCACACTTTTTTGGTGGTTAGACCACCTGGTATCCGGACATCACATTGGGAGCCGACTAATCGAGTTCGAGCCGGGCAGGACCACATGGGCGACAAAGCTTTCCCTACCAAGTTTTAACGCAGCTGCATTTCTAGGGCTCGAACTCGAGACCTCTGGTTAAGCTAGGACAACCCCCTACTAGTTGACATACGCGCTTGGTGGTATATACACACAATCACACACATACACCACACCCGAAAACCTATGAACCAAAACACACACACTCGTACACACCGTACACCTACACACACTAAACACACAGCAAAACCCACACAAACTAAGCCCACAACAACCACTAAACTCACCTATACACACTAAAATTACACAACTAAAATAAAAGGGAAAGATTACCTTTCAATGATTTCTCCGAATTCTCCTCTTCTTCTTTCCTCTCTCACTTTCTCCTTTCTTCCTTTCCTCTTCTTCTTTTCTTTTCCTTCTTTTCCTTTCTTTCTTCCTCTTCTCTTTTCTTCACCTTTTCTTAATTGCCCGAAACTCACCCCTGTTTTGGTTTTTTTTTTTCTTTCTTCTTCTTCTTCTTCTCTTTAGATTTATCCTTCCATTTATTTACAATATACTTCGTTAGTCATCCACAAAAGCAAGAGGTGGCATTTCATTATCCGAAGCTTCTGAAAAAAAAATTGACAGATAAGGCTAAACTTTCAAAAATTACAAATAGCCCTTCAAGTTCCAAAATTTGCAAAATGACCCCAAAAGTTTCAACGCTAACCACATTGACCAACCGATCAGTCTACCCATCAGGATAACCAGATGGTTAGTCGGAACCTTACCCTATAGAAAAATTCCCAAAAAGGTTTCTAGAATAATCCCAAAAATACCCTAACCACACTGACCAAACAGGTGGTTTACCATCAGGATGACCGAGCAGCTAGTCAGAACCGGAAACATTTCCCTAAAAAAACCCAGAACAAACCCTAACAACCTTGATCAACAGGCCGATGGGCCAATTTTTCTACTAGATAATTGGACGGTTAATCAGTTCTACTCCGCAACATTCAAACAATCTGAAAAAAACCCAAAAAACCAAAAAATTCCCCTCTCCACATTAAAAGGTATGAGTAAGCAAGCTCGATCTCTGTGGTATATGTAATTAAATTCTTGACAAATTCCTTTATACAGTTAAGGCTAAGCATGTTGGTATCAAAACTCGTCCCGAAAGCTCTCACAAACTCCAATGGCTGAGGAATTCCCACAAATCTCACATTTAGTCTGTATTATCAGTGAACTGTAGAAGGATTTTCAGAATGATCTCGCCACTTTGATAGATCAACAATCTCAAATAGCCGAGGAATTGGACAATCTCAAGAAGAGAGGTAGGAAAAACCGAAAGATGGGGAAAAGAAGAATGACAAGAAGAAGGGTCCAGAATTTGATTGGTAGTATGAATCCAGGGATTAGGAAGTGAACTCCCCCGGCTGTTCTAGAGTGGAAAGACAAACTCGCGGCACTTGAATCTCAAATCTCAAATCACTAGACCTTAGTTCCTTGACCATGAACCTCGATGATAGATTGTCTTCCAAGTTTAAGATGTTGAAGATGGATAAGTTCAACGAGACCACAGATCCCAAACTGCATGTTAAGATATCATGACCGAAACCCACAGATGGGCCCATGAGTTAGTGTCGTGACCGGCCATAGGCCCCTTAAGCCTCCACTAGGGCTCTGCCAGGCCTATTACAACTTATACTCAGAATTCATTACAACTTGCTAAATTCTATAACAATTCATTGGCTATTATAAGCCTCACATAGAATTTTCTTAAAAACTAATTTAAAACACTGATTTACAAGTCACTGACAACTATGAAGAAATTTGAGGAGACCTAAGCTCCACACAATAGTTCATTCAGACTAACATCCATAAAACTAAAAATTCATAATGTTAATAGAAACTTCATTATTCTAATGATTCTCTTCGGGCGCCCATGTCCTCGTGTTGCTCATAAGGATTTGCCTCCCCTGGGTCATCACTTTAAAAATAAGTAATGAGCGAAAGCCCAGCAAGTACACAAATCATGTTCCTAAAATGGTTTTGAGGTTTAATAAACATGCCATGGTTTTCATTTCCAATTCAGAAATCACTATTACCATCACCAAAATATTCTTCATTTCAAATACGCATATATATATATATATATATATATATATATATATATATATATATATATATATATATACACACACTTACACAAAAGGTTCTTAAATCGGGGTATGACATCAAGAAACCTCATTTTCATCTATCACAGATAATCCATACTGAGGGTGTGCTGCGATCAGCGTACAAGCCCCCTTGACTAGGGCCCGAAAGCCCTCTTACACCCGGGATAAATAATTGTGTGGATGCAAGGGTGAATCACAAGCAACAGTACTGTGCATCAACGTACAAGCCCTGTTGACCAAGGCTTGAAGTCCAACTTTCCTCTGTTGGATATGGCGTGCAACAACCAAGTCAAGTTTGCCATCTCATTCATCATGTATCGAATTTAAATTAACTACTCACAGAATAGAGCATCACATTTTTTTAACTCAATTCTCATCATATGATTTAACATGAAAACATATGTATGACAAGGACTTCAAAACCTTTCATTTGATTAAGTCAGGTATACGTTTACATATTTTGCAAATAGAGTATATGCAGGAACATGGCAGGAGTGCTTACATGGGTTACTAAGTGGTTCTGATTCTAGTTCCCAAGCCTGCCCAAGCTCTTGCCGATCAAAACCTAAACAATAAATCGTACGGATGTTATTTATGGCCGTTAAATCATGTCTAGTTGCTAAATTTTTCCTGAGTGCATGAAATTACCAAATTGCCCATGAACTTGTGCCAATTACCAAAATAGCCCCAATGCCTAACATACCACTACACTCCCAAAAGTAACTCAAAACACTCTCTTAAACGACTAGGTGGGTTTTCAGACAAAAGGATCTTTCTAAAAAGTTTCCATCCGGAGCCCTAAATTGCTCCTTAAATTGAGTACTAAGGATCCTATTTCAAAAGTATATCAAAACAACACCATAATGCCGCAAAATTTCAGACACTCAAGCATCTTAGTAAGATTAGATAATTGTAAAATTTTTGACTAAAATAATTTTGTTTACTGTGCCAATTAATTCGAAAACATGTTTCCAAAATAAAATCATTTCAGGCTCTTTACATGCCTAGAAAAATACTAGAAAATTCTACATCCAAGGTTTCACAAAAATAAGAAGAATTTTAATTTCACTCTTTACCCACATATGCTAAAAAAGGACTTCAAAGTTCTGGGCAATGGATTAATCTGTAATTCTAGAACAACATTTTTCAGCAAATCCTAGTTTTGTGCATTGACCATCTTGAGGTAGAAATATGACAAATCTTAGAAAACTTAAGTACGAAGTTAAAGTAGACTTGCCTAGGTTTTCAGAAATATAAGGATCAAAAAAATTCATTGAGTAATGAATTTTCTATAGCAAATCAAAGTGGCTGATAAAAACAACACATCTTTGCGCATACTAGTTTTGTTTAGTAGTTATTTTGGAGCACAAATATACAAATCTCAAAAAACTCAAAACTACAAAAGTAAACAAGACAATCTGAGGTTTCTAAAAATATAAAGTTCACAAAAACCCAATAAGTAATGAATTTTTAGTGACAAATCAAAGTGGCTGCCAGAAATTGAAAAATTTTGGACTTCTACGGTGAATTGCATTTAAGGTCATTTCTCCATATGCAAACATAAGATTTTGAGAAAACTTTAAACTGAAAATTTAAAGTGGACCCAACAAGGTTTTAGAAAATATTAAAACACCTCAATTAGGTTAGTAATGAAAGAGATATCGACAAAATCCTAACTTACTCTTATGCTGCTCTACAGCAGCCTTCTTCTCAAACACACCCATATCTCACTCTCTGAAAAACACATAATACCGTAACACTCACACCAATAGCCACTGAATTTATACACAAAAACCTATCTAGACCACCCAATAACATGGCCAAAATTAAAGAGGGAGGCTAGAGATTTTTACCTTGAAATCTTCTTGCTCTAGCTTGCTTCTTCTCTATCATTTTCTCTCTCTGGACTTCACTTCAAAGAGGCAGACTAAAAAAAATTTGATGGATGGAGCTTTACTAGGGTATTTATACTAACCTTAATAAGGAATTGTCTTAGATATCCTTGAACTTTAATCGTTTTTCTTTCCTAAGTTTACCCCTTTGCTTTCATGAATTTCCCTTGTATTGAACTTTAATTTGCTTTCCTAAGTTTACCCCTTGCTTTCATTAATTTTTCTTGTACCCATTTTCATTCTATTTACAACTTATGGTCATTTTAAAATGTAGCTAAATGTCCCAAATAATTTGTTCATGACAATCGTCGGTAAAGCTTGCCAATTACCTTAATAGTCGCTAAAGACTTCAAATGATATCACTCATAAAAGTTGTCAGTAAAGAATAAATGACCGGCTGAAATTCCATAAAACCAACTCTAAAACTTTGGGTATCACCTAAGATGTACGCACATGTGCTAGCCCTTTATGTAATGAATCAGAACCAGTTGAGACAGTTGTTCCACTGTACTCTCACGAGAGTCGCCTCTCGTTGGTTCCTCACTTTGGATGAAGCCCGAGCTCGGACGTGGAAAGATGTAGTGAGAGAGTTTGTGTTAAGCAGTACAAGGACAATGCTAACCTAGATATTACTTAGAGAGATTTGGAGACCACAACACAAGAACCCGGAGAGTTAGTGTCCGCCTTCATCATGAGATGGAGAAATAAGGTAGCTCAGATCGTGAACCATCTTACGGAAGAAGAGCAAGTGAATACCTTAAGGCTAATCTGCTTCTAGTCTACCATGACTATATCTTTGGCCATTACCACATGTTGTTCAAAGCTCTTATGCGATCCCTCATATAGATAGAAGATTCCATCAATAAGGGAACCATCTCTCCTGAGTCAAAGCCAGAGGTATATCGAGCCGGTCCAAGGAGTTACAATGCCTAACCCAAACCAGTTATAGCCAACAATGTGAAAACACCCTAGATAATGTCATGGAAGGCCACTATAGATACTAGGAGGAAGTTCACACCGCTGAATGTGTTGATGCCTAAAGTCTTTGAGCAATTGTTAAGAAGGACTGTGATACCTAAGTTGCTACCGATCCCTATGCCGGCAGTAATACCAGAAGGGTATGATGTACAGGCTTTTTATGCCTATCATTTTGGGGAAGGGACACCCCCATCGAGAGATGCATAACACGTTGCCACGCCATACAAGACCTTATCAACAAGGGCGAAGTCTCCCCTTGCATGAAGCTGAATGTTCAGAAAGAACCCTTGTCGTTTCATAGGGTTAACTGTATTAATGATAGCCGACCACTCATAGATCTGGCCATTTTTATTGTTCCAGCCAGCCAACTTCAGCGTACAATTTTCTGCCACAGTTTTGTGATATGATTACAAGGGAAGAGTTATTGGAAGGCAAGGCCTTCACTGCCGGGGAAGAGTATGATGAAGAAACTAATTTTATGTTTTGACCCAATGCCGAGGTATCCCACCTAACCCAATCAGGCCAAATATACTAGGCCGCTTCCCTCCCAACCAAATCTGACCCATTGTTTTCTCAAGACCTCCTGATAATGAAGTCCTAAGATAGTTGAAGGAAATCCAAGCCAACATTTCTATATGGGGGTTGTTATTTTCCTTATATGCCACCGACAAGCCCTCATCAAACTACTTAGCAAGGCCCAGATACCAATCCAAACCCAACCCAATGACCTATCCCAAGTGCTATGGGCTATACATTACGAAAATACCCTTATCTTTTCTGAATCAAATTTGCCCAAATTAAGATCGAGCCACAATAACCTGCTCTATATCACCATGCGAGCGATTTATAAGAATGTTCCCTTAATCCTCCTAGATAACATTTCTGCCTTGAATGTTTGCCCCTTACGCACTGTTCAAGCCCTTGCAGTGACCCCTCAGAGTTCACCCTTTCCAACTAAGCCATCTGAGCCTATGACAATACTCGAAGGGAGGTGATCGGTACGATCAAGCTCTCGATGACTGTGGGAACCGCTAGTTTTGATGTTGATGCCAAGAAAAGTGGGTTCGCAGTCGACGTGGAGGTGCCACAAGGAATGCAGTCCGAGTCAGATGCCAAGTATGTTGATGTGAGACACAGCAAGGGCGGAGCAAGGGCGGAGCAAGGGCAGAGACCAAGGGTTTCCCAGACAGAGCCTGAGGGTAGCAGTGCTGCGAGGGCAATGGCGTAGGATGAATATACGACGACAGTCATAGTCCGATGCTTAGGTCCGGAGTCAGGGTCCTGTATGTTTCTCTCTCTAGGATTCTAGAGTGAGAAAGTGAAAGTGTTCTAAAAATGTCCCAGTTCAAATGAATTCTCAAGACCTCTATTAATAGAGGTTGAGATGATGATGTCATCATGTGACACGTGGCGCTCCCCGGGAATGACACGTCACTGAGGGGTCCACAGCTGCTGGTGCTTCGCTGACTGTCGAATCGCATATTCACCCTTCCTGCCCCACACAGCGTCGCTCTGTCTGTCTGGAAAGACTGGCTCCCACAGCGTCCATGTGGCCAGAGAACCCCCTTGATCTAGCCTCCAATCCAAGCCCTTGCAGAGTCCCACAGGCCTGGCAGTGGTGGGGAAGACCCGACGCCCAATTGCCAGGCGGACTAGGCGCGATGCCCTCCAAAGACTTGCTCCCGTCTCGGAGTGACCCGGGGGTCATAGTCCATAGGGGTGCTGATGTAAGCCCCAGTGCCGGAGCATGTAGGCCAGTCACGTAGACACCCTGGCGAAGATAGTGTCCCGGAGGAGTCGCCTATCCCGCGGGTGAGTCCTTGTGCCGGAGCACTCAGAGCGCATCAAGGTAGCATCCTGGAGGAGCCGTCTACCTGGCAGAAGGGGAGTTGAAGAGCTCCCTGACGGAGATAGTGTCCCAGAGGAATCGCCTATTCTGTAGGCCGAGGTAGCATCCCGGAGGAGCCGTCTACCTGGCAGAAGGGGAGTTGAAGAGCTCCCTGATGGAGATAGTGTCCCGGAGGAGTCGCCTATTTCGTAGGCCGAGGTAGCATCCCGGAGGAGCTGTCTACCTGACCGACCGAGGTAGCATCCCAGAGGAGCCATCTACTTGGCAGAAGGGGAGTTGATGAGCTCCCTGGCGGAGGTAGTGTCCCGGAGGAGTCGCCTATCCCCACGGTAAGGCCTTGTGCCAGAGCACTCGGAGTGAGTTAAGGTAGCATCCCGGAGGAGCCGTCTACTCGACTGGCTGAGGTAGCATCCCAGAGGAGCCGTCTACCTGGCAGAAGGGGAGTTGAAGAGCTCCCTGGCAGAGATAGTGTTCCAGAGGAGTCGCCTATTGTAACGACCCGATCCACGCCCCACCACAGGGCAATGCCTCCCTCAAAAGGGCTAGCCAAGTAAGTACTTATGAGTTCCTTGGCAAGGTCTTATAAGGGTTATCTCATACTATTCCACATCCGATGTGGGATATTACAATCTCCCCTCCTTATACCTTAGCGTCCTCGCTAAGGCTCAATCACACATAGCCCAGAATCTTCCTCTCTAGCCAATGTGGGATATACCGGACTCACCCTTCGTTGCCCCAACCATCCTCTTGATGTGGGATATACCCAGGCTTGCCTTCGTTTCCCCAACCATCGGTAACCCGACTGGATAGCCCAGCCCGAGTTTTCGAGAGTCGGCTCTGATACCATCTGTAACAACCCGATCCACGCCCCACCACAGGACAATGCCTCCCTCAAAAGGGCTAGCCAAGTAGGTACTTATGAGTTCGTAGGCAGGGTCTTGTAAGGCTAATCGCAAACTCTCCCACAATTGATGTGGGATATTACACCTATCCCCGCGATGAGTCCTTGTGCCGAAGCACTCGGAGCGAGTCAAGGTAGCATCCGGAGGAGCCGTCTACTTGACTGGCTGAGGTAGCATCCCAGAGGAGCCGTCCACCTGGCAGAAATGGGAGTTGAAGAGCTCCCTGGCAGAGATAGTGTCCCGGGGAGTCGCCTATCCCCGCATGATGTTGCACACTCCGGAGAGTGGGTTGAAGCATGTTCCACGACCAAGGCAAGGTGCGCATGGTGTGGTGAAAGGATGGACCGATGCAAGGACCATGGTAGTGTGACAAAGAGCTAGCGGCACGACTGTGTCAGTGGCACGACGCATGGGCGTGGAGGAGTGAGTAAGGTGCCGGGGGCACGTCTGTGCTAGTGGCGCGGTGCAGGGGCGCGACGGAGTGAGTAAGGTGCCGGGGGCACGTCTGTGTTAGTGGCGCGGTGCATGGGAGCGATGGAGTGTGTATGGTGCCAAGGGCACTGTAATATGACAGGGAGCCTGGGGGCGTGACTATGTTAGTGGTGCGGCGCATGGACGCATCGGAGTAAGTATGGTTTTCGGGGCACAGTGTGACGTCTGGGCAACGACGGTCGCGGAGTGAGTTCCAAGCGACGGGGGTCGCGGAGTGACGTTCTGGCGATGGGGGTCACGGAGTGACGTCCGGGCAACGGGGGTCATGGAGTGAGTTTTGGGAGAAGGGAGTCGCGGAGTGACGTCCAGGCAACGGGGGTCGCGGAGTGATGTTCGGGCGACGGGGGGTCGTGGAGTGAGTTCCAGGAGACGGGAGTCGCGGAGTGAGTTTCTGGCGACAGGAGTCACGAAGTGACGTCTGAACGATGGGGGTCGCAGAGTGACGTCCGGGTGACGAGAGTCACGGAGTGAGTTTCGGGCGACAGGGGTCGCGGAATGACGTCCGGGCGACGGGGGTCGCAGAGTGAGTTCCGGGCGACGGGAGTCGCGAAGTGAGTTTTGGGTGACGGGGGTCGTGGAGTGACGTTCGAAAGACGGGGGTCACGTAATGACGTCCGGGCGACGAGGGTCGTGGAGTGACGTCTGGGCGACGGGGGTCACAGAGTGAGTTCTTGGCTGGGTGACGGGGGTCACGGTGTGACATCCGGGCGACGGGGGTCGGGAGTGACTTCGGGGCCCCCTTGAAGTGTAGTGATGATGCTAAGTATGGAAGCCAAAGGCCAACCTCTTAGGGGAAGGCCAAGGCCAACCATTGGGGGAGGCCAAGGCCAACCCCAGAGGAAGGCCGAGGCCGACCCCAAGTGGGAGGCCAAGGCCGAGGCCGACCCCAAAGGGGAGGCCAAGGCCGACTTCCTTCGATTGATGCCAAGGTGTGCCGACGGGCGAAGGATGAAGTGCGATGGTCGAAGCGTGATGAGCAGTCGCGCAAGGATCAGTTTCTTGGTGACGAAGTCACGTAGAAAAAGTGAGAAGTGCACGTGACTTGAGCATGCACGTATTGACCGGTTGGAGGCGTTGAATGTTGCCTGTTGCTTGTGCGGATGTGTTATGTGAAATGGGACCTCAAGTGGGCCTTTGGGTGCCACCAGAATAGGTTGGGAACAGATGTTGAATTTTGAGTTTGGATATTCTAGCTGCATTTAACCTACTGGTGGGAAGACCGTGGATACACTCTGTGGGTGCAATCCCTTCTACATTAAGTAGAAGGTCAAGCTTGCTTCGTATAAGGCCCTCTTCACCATAATTGAAGATTTATAGTTACAACATATTGGACAGATAGAGAAAGAAAAGGATAGTGTGCAGGTGCTGAACAACTTGTTGAATGTTCTAATCAGTAGATTCATAATGGATGACCCGGTCCAGTGTCTCAAATATGAGGAAGTTGTCACGATAAAAACTTCATCACCTTTGCCTCTTACAGCAGTACAACCATGCTCCCTTTGTTAAGGAAGTTTTAATACTTCCCCGAAAAAAGTTTAAATCGGAATCGTCAGGGAATTCCCAGCTTTCGAGATGTTGAGAATAAGAAAGATTAATGCAATTTAGGTTATAAGCCAGACAAAAAGGATAAGAAGGAATCCATGAGAACGATTGCACAACCAAAAAAGACAAGGAAAGCGAACATCTCACGAATGTCAAAGGCATAACCTAGGTCCCCACCATGAATGGATGCTTTGTCAAAGAAGGAAGAGTAAGCCCTTCTATGGATTTCCAAAGCTAGTTTATAATGTCGAGACTCATAAGTGGATCTAAGGTTAGAGATATTCTACAGCTGTTAATGGGTTTAAGACGAGGAACTGCCATTCTAGACCGAGCTGGGTACCGAAGAAGTTTCTGATTGGATGGATTTGATGGAACCAGAAGCGATGACAGCATGCTTCACTGATGATATGATTATCTTGGTGCTTATCTATAAAGTGGACGACCACATCATAAACCCAACAAGCCTAATAACTCTAGCACAGGGCGATGCACAAAATTGGTTGGTCAAATACGAACTGCTGACTGTGTGGGAAATTATGGAAGGAAGTCATGCTACCCAAAGATGCTCCACAACCAGAAGACTTGGATGCTTATGTCAACTTAGCCAATTTGAATATGTTTATTTATTATGTTTTCCCAGACTATTTGATTGATAATATAATGGTTGATTTCAAATATCCCTTGGTTACTGATGTAGGTTATGACAAATTAATCAACACGTTTAATGATGAATCACACCTTATGGACCTAGAAGATAAAAATATTTAAAAGAAATAGAAAATTGAGAATCTAGTCGTGTCTAACCAGTCACTGAAGAAACAGTCAAAGTCAATATAGGCACACCCAAAAATATAAAAGAAATCAAAATAGGGGCCAGCCTAGATAAAAGAGGGGGAAGAAACCACTGCATTCCTTATGAAATTTATCGATGTATTTGCTTAGTCATATAGCGACATGCCTAGTATAGACCCATTTATTTTGTAACACCACCTACATACCCTACCTGAAGCAAAACCCATTAAGCAGAAGCTCCACAAGTTGAGGCCAGGGCTGTCCTTTAAGGTTAAGGAGAAGGTCATGAAGCTACTCCATATTGGAATTGTTAGAATGATCGAGTACCCTACCTGGCTAGCCAACATCGTACCCATTCCCAAGCCTTTAGGTCAAGTCAGAATGTGTATCGACTACTAAGACGTAAATCGGGCTTCTCCAAAGATGACTTTCCTTTACCAGCCGAGTATGAGTTAGTATGATTTCTTTGTGGGGTATAACTAGATAAACATGGCTCCAGAAGACCAGAAGAAGACAACCTTCGCAACCCCTAGGGTACCTTTTGTTACATCGTGATGCCTTTCGGTCTAAAAAATGCTAGGGCTACATACCATAAAGCCACTACCACCCTGTTCCATGATATGATTCATAAGGAGGTAGAATTGTATGTAGATGATATGATCATCAAGTCAAGGAAATGAGAGGATCATTGCACAATGTTAAGAGAATACTTTGAGAGGTCAAGGTAGTACTACGTGAGGCTAAACACGTGGAAATATGTCGTCGGAGTTAACGGTAACATGTTGCTAGGTTTCATGGTGAGCAAAAGAGGGATAGAGGTATAGAGCTAGACCCTTCCAAGATCAAAGTCATAGTTGAGATGCCCTCACCCAAGACTGAGAAAGAGGTCCAAGAATTGGGTCAATTCCATGATCTATGAGCCTTTGTTTATATTGTTGAAGAAAGATACGACCATAAGAATGGAACCATTTATGCCAAAAAGACTTTGACAAGATCATACAAAACCTTAGCAACCCTCCAGTCCTAAGCCTACAATACCTGAAAGCCTTTTCTTGTTGTATCTAACTGTAACTGACACCACAGTCGAAGCCATGTTAGCCCAACATTTGGAGAATTCTTTGGTTAAGAGAGCCATTGATTATGTCAGTAAGAAGCTGACTCAAGAAGAGGTGAATTAATTAACTTTAGAGAAGATATGTGCATATCTGGTTTGGGTAACACAAAGATTGAGACATTATGTTTTGGTCTACCCCATCATGCTGTTGGCTAGAATAGATCACATGAAGCCACCTATTTAAAAAACCAGTACTGTCCAACTGCACCACCAAATGGCTTTTATTACTGTCAGAATTTGATATTACATACTGATGCCAAGGAAGATGGGTTCATACCTATGTGGAGGTACCATAAAGGTTGCAGTCCGAGTCAGCTTCCAAGTGTACAAAATGAGAGATAGCAAGGACGGAGTAAGGGCTGAGAGCAAGGCTTCCCAGACAGACCTTGAGGAGTGGTAGTGCTGTAGAGACGAGGACGAGACGAACAGGGCCGGCACTCAATAGTCCAAGTCAAGGTCTGAGTCGGGGTCCAATGTTACGGCCCAAAGTTATGTTTCTCTCACTAGAATCCAAGAGCTCCCAAATTCTAGAGTGAGAAATTGATTTTGTAAGAATGAGCCAAAAAAGTCTCTTTTTGAGTTGTAAAGTTCACTATTTATAGGAAACATTGTGCTTAGGTCATAAAATGCCACATGTCATCCTCTGGGATTGACACGTCTCCAGTGGTCCCAAAATACCGGTTCTCCTTTAGACTGTCGATTCCCAAATTCGTGTTGCATGCCTCGCACAACATCGCTCTACCTATCTGAGAAGACTAACCACACCATGACAACATGATTAGAGTAAGCCCGTTGCCACAGCCACCGATCCAAGCCCTTACTGAATCCCATGAGGTGCGTCAAGAGACGCGCAGAGAACCTGACAGTGGTGAGGGTTGCCCCTGTAGCCAACTGTCAGGCGGACTAGGCGCGATGCCCTCCAAGGACTTGTTCCCGTCCCAGAGTGACCCGGGGGTCATTTCCCTGGTGGTGTCGATGATCAATGGTAACATGAGTGGACATGCTCGACGTTCAATGCTCAGAGTCCGTGGCGAGGGGTCCTCGTATCGGAGCCCCCCGTGACTGTGACGGCGATGGCTTTAAGGTTGTGAGCCCATCCATGGCTGCGATAACTATAAGGTTGTGAGTCCATCCCGCTGCGTTTGATTGTGACGACGATGGCTATAAAGTTGTGAGTCCATCCCATGGCGGCGATGACTATAAGGTTGTGAGTCCATCTCGTTGCGTTTGATTGTGACGACGATGGCTATAAGGTTGTGAGCCCATCCCGTGGTGACGATGACTATAAGGTTGTGAGTCCATCCCGCTGCGTTTGATTGTGACGGCGATGGCTATAAGGTTGTGAGCCCATCCCGTGGCGGTGATGACTATAAGGTTGTGAGTCCATCCCGCTGCGAGGGGTCCTCATGCTAGAGCACTACGAACGGAGCCCCCCGAAAGTAGGTAACATGATTGTGGTGCATGGGCATGGCGACTACCATCGCGAGACATTACCTGGTGTTGGGGCATGTATCATGAAAGTGGCGCACGGGGGCGGCGGTGAACTTTGCAGAGATAATACCTGGTGTCATGGGCACATTTCATGGAAGTGGCGCATGGGCGCAGCAGCGAACGTCGCGGAACAATACTTGGGGCCGAGGGCACGTATCATGACAATGGCAGTGCTGGGGCACATGTTATGGATGTGGCGTACTAGCGTGGTGACAAACGTCGCGGAACAATACTTGGTGCCGGGGCGCATGTTATGGAAGTGGCGAATAGGCGCGGCGACGAACGTCGCGGAGATATACTTGGTGCCGGGGCACATGTTACGGAAGTGGCGCATGGGCGCGACGATGAATGTCGCGGAGATATACTTGGTGCTGGGGCACATGTCATGAGAATGGCGCATGGGCAAGGCGACGAACGTCGTAGAGCAATTCTTGGTGCCAGGGGCACACATCATGAGAATGGTGCAAGGGCACAACGACGAACGTCGCGGAACAATACTCGGTGCGGGGGCACATTTTATGGAAGTGGCGCATGGGCGCAACAACGAACGAAGCAAAAAAGTGCGTAAATGAGTATGCGGGAACCACCGGGGGAAAGTGGCCAAGGCCAACCCCTCCTGGAGGCCGAGGCCAACCCCCTAGGCCTGGGGAAGGCCGAGGCCGACCCCCTGGGGTTGGCCAAGGCCAAATGGCCAACTTCCATTTTTGGAGCCCAAGGCCACTTCCCCTTTTGGCAAACTTCGGGCGCGCCGACAGTAGACTTCCCCTTTTGGCGAACTTCGGGTGCGCCGACAGTAGGTGTTTTGATGAGCGATGACAAATCTGGAAGTCACGTCGTGACGAGCGTGTTGCCAAGAATCGTACCCACAAGACGAACAAAGCGCCGAAGTCACATAAAGAGAGTACGGAGCGAACAAAGTACACAAGGGACTTTGCACGAAAAGTGAAGAACCGGGGGGGAAGGCCAAGGCCAACCCCCCATGGGAGGCCGAGGCCGACCCCATGGCCTTGGGTGAGGCCAAGGCCGATCCCATGGGGTTGGCCAAGGCCTTTGCCTCTTGACCCCGTCGTTTCGGTTGCGCCGTCGGTTGACATTTTTTATGAAAAGTTGTTCGGGTGGTCTTGGTGCGATAGTCGTGCTACCGTGAGTCACGTTAACGTGAAATAAGTTGTCTAAGTTGTGCACAAGGCGCGCACGGAGCGAAAAATGTACGTGAATTTAGCGTGCGTGCGCTGACTGGTACGATGCATTGGAAATTTGACCGTTGAATCTGTCGACGTGTTTGCGCGAAGCGGGACCCCTAGTGGGCCCTTGGGTACGACCAGAATGGGTTATGAACATAAGGACCCTGCGTGTGGTGTGCGCGGAGGGGCAACCCAAGCGGGCGCCGCACTCATAAACATTGGTCTTTGAAAAAAAGTGCTGGTGTCGAATCTTGAGGAACAGGCGCAATAGTAACAAAAGACGTGGGGGAGCGGAGGCTTCCTTGAAATTTGCAAATTTTTTTCGCGAAGAAAAATGCGTTAGCACAAATAAAGTAATAGCTGTATCGAGCGAGAAAAAGGCAGAGTGACGAAAAATGGAGTATGCGTATCTGTTAGTGTTGGCGTCAAATGAGAGGTAGCACGAAAAATAGAATTTATCCGGAAGTGGGTTTTCGCAAAAAAATTTACTAGCGGTAAAATTAATTACGTAAAAGTTGTAGCGTTAATCCCAACGAAGATAGCGCAAAAAATACTTAAGCTAGAGAGAAAATGGGTAGCGGTTTGAAAAAAGAGTTGTTGGGAGTTTTGGGGGGGAAGTTTGAGATTGAATTTTGAATGAAAAAAGAGGGGGAAGTTTTGGGGGGAAAGCTTAACACTTGTGGGAGAAGAAGGGGGGAAGTTGTGGGAAGTCTTGCATTTTCAAGACTTGAGAGAAAGAGAGGGAGATCTTACACTTAGAAGAAAAAGGAGAGAAGAGAGGAAGAGAAAGAAGAGAAGAATAAGGAGAAGAGGAAGGCTTGAAGACCCACATGATATTGAGGACTTCACAAGAGGCCAAGAGGATGCAAGGAGGTAAGAGATGAGGAGCAAATGGGGGAAGGGGTGGCCAAGGGCCAACAGCCACGGCGGCCGAGGCACACTGCCTGGCCAAGGCCGAGCATGGGGGAAGGAGGGGAGGGGGCATGGTGGAAGGGGCTTGGGGAAGGAGGGCCAAGGCCACGGATGGCTGAGGTTGACCAAGGCCGTGAGGCCGAGGCAGATCGGGGCCACCCGGCCGAGATGTGGGAGGGGGAAGAGAAAGGGGGAGGAAGGATGGGGAAGGAAGGGAGGGAGGAAGGAAGGGGAAAAGAAAATAGGGGGAGGGGAGGGGCGGCCTTGGTTGAGGCCAAGCGTGGTGTCGACGAGGGCGGGGAAGGGGTGGGGAAGGGGAGAGGGGGAAGGAGGAAGAGGAAAAGAGAAAGAGGGAGGGAAAGAGGGAATATGGGAGAAGGAGAGGGAAGAAAGAAGGAAGGAGAGGGAACGACAGGCTGAGGCTGACCGGGCCGAGGCCGAGGCCGGCGGGGGTGAGGCCGATCAGGGGCATGGCGCGCATGGTGGTGGCTTGTTTGACGCGAGGGAAGATGTTGGAGGATTGCTAAAAAAATGAGGAAGAAGCAAAGCGCGCGACGTCGCGGTGGAGCGAGCAGGCAATCAAAGGCGTCACATGGTGACATGTTTGGGGACGATGAGGCCAGGCCAGTGGAGATATCGGGGGTGCCATTGAGCTTTGATAGTGGAGCGAGGAGCTTTGATCCAGTACCGAGTCAAAGCAATGTGTTGTTGATGGCGAAGGGAGCGGTGCCCGGTTCCCTCCGAAGGAGCTATGGCAAGAGCTGAGTCAGTGAGTGGCTACGGATGTGTTTCTAGGGGTGGAGTGCTTCGTCGATGGCGATGAGTCCGATGGTTCCCTCTCGGTATGTCCGCACCCCGAGTGACGTTCAAGGGCCACAACACTATGCCAGTGGGGTAGAACTTTTGGTGTATGTACATGCTAGAGCATTTGGCTTGGGTGGAGAGGTTGGAGGTGTTGGGATTGGTGGCTGCAATAGAGGCAATGTTCAAGGTGATTGATCCGGTGAGAGATCTTAAGAGCTTGACATTGTTGCTTTCTAGGTGGAGCTCGCAGACTCATACATTTATCACGGATTTTGGGGAGATTGGGCCAACACTTCTTGACGTGATGATGTTGACCGGGTTGCTGATGCACGGGATGGAGGATGCTTGTGCATTGTAGTTGATGGCGCCGGAACGGTTGATCGTGAAGGGGCTGTAGGGGTTGCGAGCGAGATAAAGAGCCATCGTAAGGGGACGTATAGCAGTTGGATCAAGCACTTCTATGGTACGGCGCCAGCACTACCTGGGCAAAAGTCGGTATCGGAGAGTAGCTTTCGCATGGGTCCTTACTACAAGTACGAGAGATATGAGCTTGCGGGTTTCCTCACCATGTTCTTGTCGAGGTACGTGCTTCGATTGTCTTTGTTTCAGCATCTCTTGCATGCTGTGCTTCAATTGCTTTTGTATGCGTTGTAGCCAAGTCTTATACTTAGAGAAAAAAAATTTACGCTTTGAAAAAAAGTTAACGTAGTCATACTACCATGCATTGCATTTTATTATCTAAACAGGGTTGGGTAGTCATAATAGATGTTGTATGTTCTATACCTGTAGGTTTGTATTGGAGGGTACGCCAGAGGATGGCGTTTCCCTGAGGGTATTCAAATTGGCCATCTGGATGGCTGGGGCGGTCGCGTTGGGCTGGCCCCTATCTACTTAGGCACGTTGTACTCACGTCTGGATCAGTTTTCCAATGACGTGCAGAGGTCGTATGGACACTATCAGGTGTCGACATACACAGATTAATTGTTTTTACAGTGGTATCTATTCGAGATCTATGTGGATTACCGGCCTGTGAGGTTTCCTCTGGTACAACCGTCATCGAGGAGGACTATAGTGACGAGGCCCAGCAGGTCCGTGAGGTATCAGCCTAGTACGCAGGTGGCCGGGTATATGTTTGGGCGGGCGGGAAGAAGCCCGGGTGTGAGTTAGCGGACATATTTGACGATCAAGATGAGTGCATTCCTCGTCCATTTACTGACATGCATAGTTCGATAGTATTCCTCCATGGATTGGTCTGCAGGACAGTATTGTGCGACTGCATAGTCGAGATTAGTTGACAGACATAGCGGTGGCCTTACTAGTGGCATATTTTTCGGGGTGGCTTCCCGTATTAAGTGATGATGGCGGGAAGCCGGCTATTAACCAGTATTACATGGCGAGTAATAACCCCGACCATCTATCAATGAGTTTCGATTATGATTTGGAGCCTCCATGTGGTTATGCTAGGCCATGGGATGTGAGGAAGGCCTTTGGGTATACGATCCTATAGGAGGCACGAAAGTGGCCAGTACCGACAGAGGATTGGAGGAGGCTCGGGACATTGTCGACAAGGGCGATGACAGTCGGGTATGCGCTATGGTGGACGCGAGTGCGGGCGATGTGGTCAGAGTGGATGTTGCAGGTACCGTCCGACAGGCAACAGGTCGACGTCTTTGCCGGGGACAGAGGACTGGGGCTGATATCAGCACATGTTGCGAGGCAGTCAGGCATGTCGATATTATTTATAGGTGTATCAGATTTTTCAGTGCCAGCACGCGCGTCGCGGGTGTCGGGTGCCGGCAAGGATCCCATTTCATCATTGAGAGTGGGTATGATGGAGAGTGCACTGCAGGCAGGCGCGGGTTCATCAGCAGGGGTAGACACAGACCGAAGAGGCCGTGGGAGGTGCTTGAGGAGTCAGACTCTGAGGTTAGTGTTACTGCTTGTTTTCATTACATAGTTGTTGATTATCATGTGAAGTGTGCTCTAACCTTCTTCTTTTGTTCTCTTATTTTTTTTGACAGGGACTTGATGATGCGGATGATGCCATTGATGTAAAGTCTGACGATATGGTGGGGTATGCTGAGGCCATCACTAATGATACTGGTGGAATGGATGCTGAGGCAGCCGAGGAGATAGATGTTGAGGCGACCGACGAGGTCTAGGAGATGGATGCCGAGGCGGTCGATGAGTGTGAGCCGATGGATAGTACGGCCGTTGAGGAGGTCGCAGTGGCAGAGCAGGCAGTAGCCTACATTGTGGAGCCGATTGAGCCGGCCAGTCGTCCGAGTACGTCGCCTATCTTAGTTGAGGAGGTGTTTGGCGGCCCGATGGGTCATACGTTTTAGAGGATGATTGGTGGGCCAATAGGGAGCCAGATGTTCCGACGGGAACACACGACAGGTCGCGAGCTACACATGGGATGGTTAGAGACTTATTGCCGCGACAGGAGGTACCTGGTTCATATGTTGTGGAGCCTGTGGTGGATACATTGTCAGGGTCAGCCGTAGATGCGAGTGATGCTCTGTTGGCTATGCATGCTGCTACCGTTGGCGTGCAATCAGTGGGTGGTGGGGTGACAGGAGGCGTGATGCTAATGGCGGGTCTTCAGTAGGACAGGTGGATGGTGCACCATGGGAGGGTGTCGGATTGTCTGATTTCGTAGTCTGTCAGTTAGAGATGATTAGGGCGACACAGCCGCTGACATTTGCTGGGCCTAGGACCATGCGTGGCGCAGCATTGACGAGGGCGTTGCACACTACGCTCGTGGATTGGTTGGCGACACTTGGTGCGGTGCCAGCCTCAGCTTGGACTTCGGAGGTCATATATGATTTTATGTCGGAGCTCGAGCCTTTCGTATCTTTTGGCTTCCAGTTGGACTGGTTGGCCGATTATATTAGAGCGAGGGGACAGAGTGCCGAGGCTGTGGCTAAACTGACCGCTATAGACGCTCAGGAGGTGGTTTGGCAGGGTCGTAAGCGAGTGCTTGATGCAGAATTGACAAATATGACCCGGGAGGTGACGGAGATAAGGGTCTGGCTTGTCGAGGCAGAGGCTCGACAGACAGAGGTAGAGAGGCGGCGGGCTGAGTGAGATGATAGATGGTCTGACTTACAGAGACATCGATAGGCATTAGAGGCGTACACTTCTGATCATGTTAGTGGATTGCTTGCTTCTTTACAATAGATGTTATGTACTTTGTATTTTTTTTATCTATCGTTGGTCCGTAATGGCCTGCAAACTTGTGACCTGTATGCATTTTGTTAATATTGATATGACAATCATATGGTTATTTTGTACCTGTGTTTGTTATGAGATGATGCTTAGCTGTTGATGTGCTTGTATGTCTGGCATGTGGTGTCTGTCCGTTGTGGTTCCCCCCTCCCCGCCCGTAGCAAGCGACTTAGTGAACGATGTGTAAATGAAAGAGTGCATTACATACAGTAATTGAGCCGAGTAAATGATCTTTCCATTGATAGTATTTAGGCCAAAATGCCATTACATGAGTAAAGTAAGCACTTGTAATAGTTAGCAAAACTTACAAGTCATAAACATGTGTGCATATACAAAAAAATCTATGTGTGTAAATATTGTAAGCTTTTGGCGGGCGAAGCTGGGGGGAACAAGCCGCAGTTGGTCATGCATAATACTTCTTCAAATAGTAGTCGTTGATAGGTGACGTGATTTGTCCATCTTCCATGTTGAGCAGGAGGTAGGAGTCGTTATCTCTGGCTTCATGTACTTGAAGTGGTCCTTCCCAATTCGGTGTGAACTTGGGGGCTAACATGTTGGCACGTACATGTTTAGCGGCCTGGAGAACAAGGTCGCCCTCGACAAATGTCCTTTTCTTCACAGTCTTTCCATATGCCTTAGTGAGTTGTTCGTGGTACTTCTTCATATGGCATAAGGAATTGGCTCTTCTTTCATCAAGTCCTTCAAGGGTGGTCATTCTGGTTTCTTCCTCCCCAAGCCCACTGCTTAGGGAGAGTTTGGCTGATGCGACTGCAATCTCAGCTGGGACCACACACTCATCCCTGTCGATAAGGGAAAAGGGTGTGGCCTTTGTTGTTATGTGCTTGGAGGTTCTATAAGCCCAAAGTGCGAGGCTTAGTTTTTTGGACCATGAATCACTCGCATCATGGACCATTCGTGACAATACCCGCAGTAAGGTCTCGTTAGAAGCTTCGGCTTGACCATTCCCTTGTGGGTAGTAAGGGGTGGATGTAGCGTGGTTGATGTTCTATCCTTCCATGAAAGCTCGAACATCCCTATTGATGAAAGGCATGCCGTTGTCAGATATGATACACCGGGGGATACCAAAGAGACAAACGATGTGATCGCGCAAGAAGTTGGCAATGGTGCCTCTCGTGGCTTGTCGTAGAGGTATGGCTTTGACCCACTTTGTGAAACGTTCCGTTGCGACCATAATCCAAGTGTCGCCCCGTGATGTGGGTTGGATGGGGCCTATGAGGTCGAGAGCCCAGGAGTGAAATGGCCATGGGGCCAAGATCATGCTGAGGTCGGACATCGGTGTGTGCATTCTATCAGCGTGTCTCTAGCAGGGTTGGCAGTGTCAGACATGAGAGATCGCGTCAGATTCCATAGTCGGCCAATAGTACCCCAGCCTCAGCAACTCTGCATATAGCTTCTGAGATCCTTGATGCTCACCACAATCACCATTGTGCACTTCGTTAATCACCTCGACTGCTTGGGCACCCTGCAAGCATCGCAAGGTGAGTCCCGAAATTCCCTTGCGAAATAACTCGCCTTTCGTCATAAAATATTTGACCGACTTACGTTTGATAGATCGTGCTAAGCTGCGGTCAGGTGGTAGGACCCAGTGGGATAAGTACTGGATGAAAGGTTGGCACCAGTTACCTTCAACGTCAATAACAAGTTCGGGTATGAAAAATTTAGCGGCAAAACGAATAGTGCAAGGGGGTTTTGTGATAATTCTCAAGTTAGGGTTTCAGTGTATATATATATATATATATATATATATATATATATATACACAATCTGTAGAGAGCAGTCGACTCTAACTAACCTTCCCTTAGTATTTTCGATCCACGGCAGAGAGATAGAGAAAGCAACAGTGAAGTAAGTTTCTGGCGGAGTTGTCTCAGTAAGTTGCTTTTAGATTATGATTTATGTGTATATATACATGTGAAGATCGTAAAGTTCATAAATGGGTTGCTGTATTTACAGTTGCAGCGTTGTGTGTGTGTATTGGTAAAAAAAGGGTCCATGGCTATCGTGAGAGAAGGAACGGTTATGGTAGCCGTAGAACACCAGAAAGTGGGTAATGGGTAATGTGTGTTGCGTGATGTTTGGAGTGTGTGTAATGTATGTATGAAAAACGGGGGGGAGGGGGGGATGTGTGAGTTTTGGTTGTGTACGATGTGCATTTTAATGGGTGTAGATGATTGATGCATATGTTTAAGGGCGTGAAGGAAGGGAGAGGCTGCCTTGGGCAACAGGTAGGTGTGGGATGAATGTGTGTGTGTGCATGTGAGAAAGGTGGAGTGATGGTGTAGTGTGTGGGAAGACATGGTGCGCTGTGTGCGAAAAAGTGACTAAGGGAAGGGGACAGCCATGGAGGGGCTGCCATGGCTGGTTACAAGCATATTTGGGTTCATCCAAGAGAGAGAGGACCTACTGCTGGGCAGATTTAGTGTGCACTGTATGTGGGCCTTGTGTCGGGAGTATAGTGGTAAAAGGGAAGGGGAATGTGGGCTGCCTAGTGTGTGAAAAGTGTGTTTTGTTTGGACCGGGTGAGCATGGTGTAGACAGCCATGGGCGGCTGTGTTTGCAGCCGTGAGGTGCATACATGTGTGTTGAGTTTTTGTAGTTTGTGTGGGAGTGTAGGGGAATGGAGAAACTATATATGAATTTAATGGTGCAAATTGCATTGCAGATGTGTTAGTTTAGGTAGAAGATGGAGAAAGTGTAGTGGGTATTAGAGTGCAAATCTAGTGTTTACAAATTAGTGTTAGGAGTGCAAGTGGGTGTGGAAGAGTGCACTGTGTGCGTGAAAAGAAGGAGAGGAAGCTACTCGGCAGTAGCTTGGAAGGAGTTAGTGGGAGCTTGTTTTAGGTATATAGATGGGTGAGAATGAAGATTGGAAACTAATGGATATTGCATGTGTTTATATGTGTTGTATCCATAAATTGGGTGTAAAGGCAAGTAATGGGTATTGTGGCTGAAGTGATTGCACTACTGGGTAGGCGTGAAGAAGGAGAAGACTGCTTAGAGAGAGGGAAAGTGTATGTTTTGGCATGTATATGTGACTGTGTGAGTTCATGGGTATCCATGAAAGAAAGAGAGATGATTTATGGGTGAAGTGTTAGTGGGTTTGTGAATACGATAGTGTGCATATCAAATGGGAGCTTCGTGGGGTTTTGGCTGTGACAAACATGGCTGTTAAGAGAAGGAAAGTAGTTTGGGGCAGTCATGGGACTGCCGTGGGGGAGGGGGAGTTAGCTGAGTGGAGTGTAAAGGGAATTTTGTGAGTGAATTAGGTGTTTGAATGTGTGTATATGGTGAATATGTTGCATTTCATGTGAGTGAAACTGGGGTGTAAGGAAGAGAAATGGGTCTGCATGGAGGTGTATGTATTGTGAAGTAAGGTGATGTGGTTAATGGGTTGAGAAGAAGGCACTGTGTTAGAGAGGGAAGGGATTAAAACTAGACTTAAAAAAGTGTCGCTAAAGAGGATCATTTTAGTGGTTTCTTTCCTAAATTTTAAAATATATCTAGAAACTTATTTGGACAAAACTCAAAGAAGTAACTTATGTTATTTTTGCAAGATCTACACACACTAAAACTTTCAGATTTTTCGGAGCTTGGGAATCATGCTAACTAATTTTATTCGTAAAAGAGATTTCATTGCATTTTGAAATAGTAAATTAAGTTATTAAATTATGATACTTTTGTAATAGTCTTATATAACTATGATAATATATATTCCAGAGTTTCAAATGTTTTGAAAGTCGTTTGCTATTTTTAGCATTCTTACCAGTGTAGCGCCCAAACGGATATAGCGTAACGCTTCATTTTTATGATAGTTATTAAATTATTTCTAAAGACCTCTTTGGAACAGATTTAGAAAAAGTCCCTTTAATTTTGGGAAACCTTCGAGGTGAAATTTTCTCAGATTTTTCTGGACATGGAAAATGTCTCGAACAATTTTATTTTCAAAACAGGTTTTTGAATTATTTAACGTAGTAAACAAAATTATTTTAGCCTAGAATTTTACAGTGACCTTAAAGTACTGAAATGCTTCGGTGACTAAAATTTCGTGGCATTCCGACGCCGTTTGATATATTTTTGAAGACAAGGTCAGTAGCGCTCAAATTTAGGGCCGACTTAGGGTTCCGAGTGATAAATTCCCGGGATGACTGTTCTTGTTTGAAAACCCATCAGTGGTTTAAAAAGACTCTTTTAAGTTATATCTAGGTGGATAATGGTATGTTGGGCATCGGGGGCGAATAGGTAATTCTACAAAAGTTGAGAGGTAGTTTGGTAAACTTCACTCACTTAAGAGAAACTTGATACTTAGGCGTGCTCGAGCGATAATTAATGACGTCCTTGTGGTTTGTTATTTAGGTTTCGGTAGTCAAGAGATAGGAGCGACTGTTGATCGAGCTCAAGAACCAATTATTGAGCAAGGTAAGTACTCCTGCCATATTCCTCTGTATACCCTATTTTCCGTCTATGTATATGTACAAATGAATTGTTCAATTAAAAGTTTATGCCTTTTGCACGCTACTGCTCTTGTGTAAATTGTTTGATGATAAAATACAACAAAAATGCCATGGAATGTTTTCTATGAGGAGTGTTTTAAAGTTGGCTCATATATGTTGAATGAGATGGTATTCTGGCTTGGTTGTTGCGCCCCATATCCACAGAGGAAAGTTGGATTGTTGGGTCCTGGTCAACGGGACGATACGTTGACGCACAATACTGTTGCTCGTGTGCGCCCTTGCATCCACACCAATATGTATCCTGGACAAAGGAGGATTGTGGGCCCTAGTCAAGGGGGGGCACATACCCTGACCGAATAATATTTATCCCGGGTGGAGTAGGGATTGTGGGCCCTAGTAAGGGGGAATGTACGCTGACCGCAGCATACCTATGTTATGATGAACTGTGATAGTTGTTAATGAGCCTTCTTGATGTCATGCATCGTTACTGTGAATCTTGGATGAATTGCTTTCATAAATAATGTTTACCAGTTTTAAATCGAAGAGAAACCATGGTATGCTTTTATGAATCCCAAAACCTATTTTAGGAATGTGGTATGTGTACTTACTGAGCCCCAAGCTCACCCCCTTTTATAAATGTTTTCAGGTGATCAACTAGAGGAACACTAGTATTGTAAGGGAAATGAGAATGAAGCCGCGGGAGATGCTTGTTAGGAGGCTGAATTAAGTTCCTTGAGAAATTATGATACTGCTGGTTTATTTCTAGAATTGTTTGTAGCTTAACTCCATGAGGTTTCCTTTAAATAACTTATACCAGTCATTATGGAGGAATTTAGTAGAGATAATTTTGGGGAGATCTGTAAGGACATTTTAGAAGTCGTATTATGGTGTTAGTTAATGCATGATTTTAGAATTGTTGACAGGTTTAAATAAGGCCTGGCAGAGCCCTTGATTTGAGTCCATTGGGTCTGCGGCCGGTCACGTGCCTAGCTCATGGGCCTGCCTATGGGTTCGGGTCGTGACAGTTACAGTTGGTATCAGAGTTGTTCGGTCTTGTGGTACTAAGAGTATAGGTATATAATTCTGTAGGCATGGAGCCATAAAGTATAAGTAATACAATTCTGTAGAATCGTATTTCGGTTATGAGTGTGGGGTAGGATAATGGTAGAGTTAAGAAGTCTGCCTTTAACCTGTGATTATATTATTCCTGAGAGACGTGTTAGAATAACCCTGACAACTAATCATGGTATCGATATGGCTCATGCTCGTAGCACATGCAGAAGAGACAGTACAGAGGGTCCAGAGGTCCCCGATAAATAGGATTACAATAGGTATGAATAAGATGAGCAGTGATTCTTTTCCCCGGCATTGGAAAGACATGACAAACAATCCTTAGATTAGGAAATGTGTTATATGGAGGTCTTTATGATTATAGAGGGGCACCTTTACCCAATTGAGAGGAATAGCAGAAACCAGAACCAATGGCAGCACTGTTAAACACTATGAACCAGATTTCGGCCTTAACGACATAGAATCTGGCAACCAATAGCAAAAAGTACCAAATCCGGTTTAACTATAACCACAACCTCATGATGAGAGTACCTTGGGTGAATTTAACAAACAAAATGCATCTAGCTTTAGGGGGTCATTGTTTCGAGTAATTGATTGTAGTGAGAACTAAAAGGTTGAATCTGCCATCTATAAACTGGGAGGTGAGGCCAATCAGGGGTGGAAAATGGTAGCGAAGAGTCTAACTCATCAGCAGTTAATTATTATCACTTGGGAACAGTTTACGAAAATATTTTTTGACCGGTACTTTTATGAGATTTCATGAATAGATGTGAAGGGAATTTCTCAATGTGACGTAAGCAGATCAGGAATTGGTAGGAGAATTTGAAATGAAGAATTTGTTACCTCGCTAGATTTGCAGTAAGGATGTTACTGAAAGAGGCAATATGTGCCAGAAGTCTAAGTGGGGGCTTAAGCCTGGACTGAGAGATGGGCAAGAGATTTTCCCAAGGCAGATTTGTAGAAGCTGACAGGCGTCAGTAATTTTTATAGTCGGCCTAGCAGAGTGCTGAGGGCCTCAAGATAGGGCAGAATTAGAGATTCAGGCTCGTATCAGCTCAGGGATTTAGACCTGGAGCGAGTTTTGGAATTTGACTGGGGTAGAGTATGGGATTCGGAGGAGCGCGGGGTGTAGGCAATCGATCAGCTCAGGGTATTAGACTTAGACCATCGTAGAGTTCTAAAGTTTGACCTACATAGGGTACTAGTCAGGGTGATGGGTCAGATTTTCTGGCCACCCCATCTGTCATGTGTGAGAGAAGTCAGGGTGGTGAGTTATGCTATAGATTGACTGGATGATGTGTTAGGCATGGCAATGTGGAGCTTTAAGTTCGAGACTATCCATTTATTAAAAATAATCAGTCAACTTTCCGTCCTGCACGTACAGCTAGTGCATCAACAAGCAGAGGTCCTCGTCAGGAAAGAGGACAATGATGATAGTGGTAGGCTCAACAACCCGAAGTCTAGTAGAGGCAGAGGCCTGGGACATCGGCCAGACTTCATTTAATGTCTGCTCAGGATGCTACTACATCCGATAACGTGGTATCAAGTACACTAAAGGTTAATGTAATATCCCGAACTTTGGGAGTGGGTTAAAATAACGATCGGTGCTCTGAAAAAAATAAACGGGTGATAATTTTGAGCAATCCTCGGATAGTAGTAGAGAGTGGAAGCTTAAAATAATTTGGGGGCAATAATGTAAAATTTGAAAATTTGGGGGCATTTCCGTAATTTTGGAAAACTTTGGGGGGCATTTGTGTAATTTTATAAAAATAACCTAGAAATCATATTTTGAAATCATGACACCTCCTCCTTGGAAATGACTAAGCTACATGAAGGATTAAAATATTGGAGTCGTGGGTAAAAAAAAAAGGAAAACAAACCAAACAAAGATATGAACAAAGAAAGAGGAGACAGAGAAACAGAAGAACTGAAGGAAGAAAAGAAAACAGAGCAAAAAGAAGGAGCTCTATGCTCGGTAAGAAAATCAGAGAGAGAGAGAGAATTTAGGAGGAAGATGAAACAGGAAACAAAGTGAGAAAGAAAAGCCAGGAGAGAGAAGAACAGATAAAGAAAATAGAAAACAAATAAGAAGAAGAACAGGGGATTTCGGCGGGAGGAAAAACAAGGAAGAACCGAGAAGATTCGAAGCCATGTTTAACAGGTAAACCCCCCAAACTCGTAGTAGTCATGTCCTGTGTGTGATGGTGAAGTTTGTGTGTGTTTTCCGTTACTGTGGGGCATATGCTCGAGCCATGAACATGGCTGTCGAGCCATGTTGTCGAGGGGAGTTTTTTTTTGGGATTTAATGTTGCGGATGGTGGCTTGTAGCCATGAAATTTTGTAAGCTAGATCATATGATCAATATGTAATCAAATTGGGAGCTGGTAGGAGGCAAGAAAAGAAAAGAAAAGAAAAAAAAAGAGGAAACCCACGGCTGGGCAGTGGGTGTTGGTGAACTTGCGGCGAATTATGTGATGGGTATTTGGTGGAATTATGCATAAATATCTCGAAGTATGGTGATGGGATGTGTTAGGAAATTATGGAGGTGATTCTGTGTGTGTGTGTGTCTATTGATGCTTCTTGTGTATGTTTAGAGCTTCGGAGCAGTGGACTGCTCGTTGATGGGTGGGAAATTGTCGTCGCTGTGCATTGTTAGTGTCTTAGGGATCTCTTTTGTGTGTAGAAAGGGGTGAAGGGAAAAGGGAAATACTGTAATGCATAGCCATGATATATTCAGCGTGGGTGAAGTGTAATTGCTGTGAGTGGGTCTCGGGTGTGTGAGTTTAAGTAAGATTTGGATATGATTGTGTAATCTAATGGTGTTAGGATGTGTTTGTGGAAGTTAGTCTTACATAGGTTTTGTTTTATTAGATTAATGACCCATTTGTGGGTGTATGTGTGAGTTTGGAGGGGTTGGGTGCTTTGGCTGGAGGTTGAAGAAGACACTGTGTGAAAATTAGGTGTGGTAGTGTGCGTTAATTTGAATAGTAAGCGTAATTGTCGCTAATGCTAGAAATTTCTTTAGGCAGTTTTTTTCAACGAATTTTCATAAATAGTTATGGCCAAAATTAGACAAAGTTCAAATTGTAACCCACAATATTTTTATGACATGTATGCTTTGAAATATTTTGGGATCCGCGAAGGGCGCTAAATTGGGGTACCGATTAAAGAAGTTCTGGATTTATTTGACATAGTAAATAAAGTTATTTCAATCTGAAAATTTTGTAAAAATCTTATTTTACTGATATGATTCATTATCTAAAGTTTTGTGCCATTCTGAGGCCGATAAGTATTTTTCACGAAACAAGCTTTTTAACGCTCGGTCTGGACACCGGTTCGGGATTTTTGGACGAAAATTCTTTAAAATGCTTTTTAGGTCAGAAATGATATCAGGATGCTTAAAATAGCGTATTAAGATTTTTTGAAATTTTTTCAGTGCCGAAAACCCCAGGGGTGTTTTGGTAATTTATCGGCCCGAAAGGGGTATTTTGGTAATTTTACCTATAAGAGGTATTTTGAGGTAAATTTACATTCAGTGAGATAATTTTAGTGACTTTACACATGTAAAGGTCATTTTGATGATTTAAGTGTAATGGGAGGGTATTTTGGTAATTTATCACCACAAGGGGTATTTTGGTAATTTTACATTTGAAAGGTATCTTTGTGTAAATTGACATAAAATAAGGTTACTTGGGTGATTCTACTTACCAGAAGGCCGTTTTGGGTGATTTAAGTCCGAGAGGGGCATTTTGGTAATTTTACACCTGAGGGCATTTGGTAATTTTACATACACGGTGAAGGGGGTTCATTTTTTGGAGTATGCGTGAGTCTGTATTAAGTTATAATATTTTGCTATAGTTTGTGTTATAATGATTCGATTATTCCGCTTAGGTTAAAGTTAAAGACTTCTGGTTAGCTAGTTTAGCTACGGATCCAGGTAAGGAATTCTATCTGAACCCTGGGTAAGGACTTTTATTCGAACCCTTATTTGATAACTCATACTTGTAAGTACTCATTTGAATTACTTATGACTAATGTCGAACTCTGAAGTATGCATTGATATCAGCATGTTCTTGTCCAGAAAATCCTAATATTGAATCTGGATCGATTATTTGAAAATCTTGTGATGCTCGCCTGTTATTGTGTGCTGAGCAGATTTGACAATTGTCTGTATCCATTCTTCCGGATTGTTGTGCTTAAAACTCGATAATTATTCGTTATCGTTTTTGTTGTTTATCTGTGATTTTTCTTTTGAAAATTCTGAATGCTGACTTGTGTCAGTACGATTATTGTTATTGGAATCTGAATTGATTTCGATGATTGAGCTTATGTTAATGCTCATTGATATTGTTGATTTTTTTGTGATGACCTGGGCTTTCGTTCTATGGGAGGGCGTAATAAGGCTGGTCTGAATCCTGCAGGAAAAGCAGACTAGTACCTAAGTGGACTAGTATTTCGGTACATCATGCATGTGTACACTCTGGTTAACTTGCCAGAATGGCATTGCAATCGTCCCAGGATCAACGTTGATTTTTTATTTTATCTGTTCTGCATATTGCCATGACTGCTACGGTAATGACTGGAAAGTATTCCCTGAAATAATTTGTGCTTGGGTTGAAATCCCTTGAGAAATTCAGTGTATTTTGGAAAGAACTACCTCAGATGATCGTGTACGTTTGAAATACCTCGAGAAAACTCTGTTGCATTTTGGAAATGATGACTTTGGAAAAAGGATCTTTTATTGATTGTTTTGGAACCCATTGTGATGGTATTTGTCTATTTTGGTATTTATTTATGATGAATTTTGATCATATTGAAAATCATTGAGTTGTTTAGTTCGTTAAAGTGTTCTGGAAATCTTCACCAGTTCGATTCTTGGAATTGTTTGTAATTCTTTTGTTGGTCCTTGTACGACTTTACTGAGCTCTTAAAAGCTCACCCTTCGTTTGATTCCTTTCTGCAGGTTTGGATCAACAGTAGGTTGCTCAGGAATGGGGTTTAGAGTTTGAGTGAGATTCTGATGAGCCCATCACAAATGTATAGCGAGACCCCTGCACGGGTCGGTACTGTTAATTTACTTCTTAGAAATTTGTATTGTAAAGGACTTGAGCTATAGACTAGTTTAAGCTAAACAGCTTGTAATCTAGTATTTTGGGAAGTCTGAGTTGATGCTGAATTGGATGAACTAGAGTATGTGTCAGATTTGACAGGTTTGATGTGATCCAGTAGGTTAACGACCTGGGAGTTTAGGGCAGCGGAGCTCCAGATTTTTGGAGGTGTTACAGTTAATCCATTTGATGCTCGTATAATGTTTGATTCTAAAACGACATACTCTTTGGTATCCCTTACTTTGCATAGCTATGGAGGGTGAGGACGCGCCCTGTATGAGCTAATCTTGAGATAGGCATACCATTGGAAGAGTCTTTGATTGTTCTACGGTCCTCCGTGACTATACTGGCCATGTTACGGATAGGGATCTTTCGGTCGATCTAATCCCATTGGTTGTTCAAGGTCTCGCTATCATACTAGGCATGAATTGGTGATTATCTAATCATGCATCAGTGTGCTGTTAGGGAAAACCCTAGTAGTGATTAAAAGTTTGTAAATTATGAGTGGTAGTTAAATTGGTGATTTGATTTATGATTAAGAATGGTGCTATTGAGGAATGATTGGTGTTAAGTCTGAAATTATTGTGGGAGCACGATAAAAATTTGAAAACCCACCTTATCATGTCATTCATTCTTTTGTATGTTGAATTCAAGGGCGACTTAAATGAATGCGAACTTGCTTCTAGACGTTGGAGAAGAATTGATTCTTACTGAGTCCTCTTATTCCTTTTTTATGATATTTATCGGTTCCCTTTTTCGAATCTATTTGGACTTTATGGGATAGTATCCAACCCACTAGCCATGAAAAAGTTACAAGTTCCATTAAGAACCAATAACTCTTACTAATTGTAATTGCTTCGTGTCATTGGGTTTGCTTCGTCATACTTGCACCATTGTTTCTGTACTCGTCATATTTTGAAATGTTATAAAAGTATCATAAAGTTCGAGCCAATAGGTATGGTTTTGTGAAAGATTGTCATGTTTTGATCGCCTGTTTACGATTGTTGTTATCATTTGACCTCTAAATGTTTGGTTGAGATACTTGTTTGTGTGGTTAATGTTAAATAGTTTGTTGTATAATCATTACTGTGTCTTTGTCACTGGTGTTTGTTTAATATGTTCTAAATGGTAACATGTTATAGTTTCTGCCTGTAGTTAATTTGATTATCAGAATTTTGCTGCATTCTATTCTCAAATGATTTGAAGATAGGAAATATGTTATGTACGTGTATATTTACTTGGTTCAGGATTTGCATAGTTTCACCTTCTCTAATATGAGATTTGGTAGACTCTTAAGCCTTAGATAATCGGTGAGTCAGAGTAGACTCTGAGAAGGTAAATTAGAGTTGGACAATCTATCAGATGATTCGATATAAGATTAGGATCTTGGCTGAACACATGATAATAGACCGTATGTTACTTGCTGTTAGAACAGAAAGCTTTTACACGTTTAACAGAAACAGATGATCGAAGGATAATGCTATAGATCTTTGGTAAATAATGTAATTTTCAATCATGAATGATGTGATAACTTAGAGCCTTAAACTCTGGTGGAAATGTAATACATAGGTACGCATAATCATATTTTGCATTATGTTACGAGAACACGTCTCTAGATGACGAATTCAGTAACAGTTTGAACTCGTTAATTTAAGATATCAGAGTGCCTAGCGAAAGCCTAGTGGCTACAGTTTTGTTGCCTTTTGTAATGAGTGAGAGCTTGTAATGATTGGTTATCCCATGTTAGCTTTGGTAAACCGCAAGTGATGTGTGACCATTACTTAGTGTTTTAGTACGCCTTGAGCTTAAGGTTAAGCTTACAATCGTTAAATAAGTTGTGCAAGTAATAGAGTCTCTAGTACAGTATAAGTATAATGCAGTGGAAACTTGTTGTATAGTATCAGTATAATGCGTTGAATTCGAAGCGATGCAAGTCCAACTCAGTGAGTTTTGTATTAGCTAAGCCATGGTTCATGAAGTACTGGAACGGTTAGAGCGCAAGTGATAACCTGACCAAGTTGAGTTTAGCATTACGATTAGAATTTAATTGCTGCGCTCGGGTATTCATCGGACTGAACTTGGGTATGAAGGTTAGATGTAGCTCAGCTACTATGTTGTAGTTATCAGCATTACGCAGCAAAAGCGTAGTGCCTAAATATTTTAAGTGATACGATATCTGAGAGAAATTTTGTAATACCCAAAAACTTTCTTTCTTGTGTTTAAAAAAATAAGTATCTAAAGTTTTCAGTCGATGAATAGTAACTTCAGTCGATGAACAGTACTTTTCAGTCAAATTAAAACTATTTTCTGTCTAATTAAAGGTGTTTTCGGCTGAATTAATCAACTTTGCTTCGAATGAAAACTTGTGTTGATTTGAGGAGGAATGGGTATTGAAGTTTTCGGTCCGATAAAAATAGTTTTCGGTCGAATAAAACCTTAAGATTTTGGAAAATGTATTTTCACGACTGAAAGATTAAGTCAAATGAAACTTGTTTTGCTTCGAATGAATAGTGTAATTCTTACCTTCATATAAATAGCTTATTTATTTTCTTTTTAGCCCTTTTGTTCTCGGTTCCTTGCTCCTTTGCGGCACAGAGAGAGAGAGAATATAAGGCGTGGAGAGCTCCTTTGGCGCTAGAGTGGTGCTTTAAGGTTTTATTTTGTTCAAAAACTTGTTTAAGATAAGGGATTTTATCGCTTTTTGCTATGGAAAGGTATTTTTGAAATTCGAATGTTATGTTTATCAAGTTGGTTTATCCATATTGGTTTGTATTTGAATTATTCCACTTTTGCCCTCTTTGAGAGCATTGTTTACCCTTTTCGTTTGTGCTTGATGATACACATCTTTGAATTCGTACATTTGTGACCGTCAATTTAAGATTGAGAATGACTATGTTGAACAACTCTCAAAATAGAGAAGGTCCTTTGAACACATATTTGTTATACTAGAGAGCCGGAGCCTCTTAGTACGCTCCGGAGCACACGTTTGATGTTTGTATGTTTGGTTCGATATTTGAGTCTTATGACCACCATAGGCATCGCATGTTTGTAGCATACCCTACAAATAATTGAAATGTGTTTTGGGTTAAACGCTAATCTTTGGTACTTCGATATTTGATAGTAAGACATGATTGGTCCGTTTGATCTAATATTGTTATTAGATTATGCCATTATTGATTGACATCTTACACCATTTGTTTACCCTACTGGGCTACTTGAGCTCACCCCTTTGTCTTCTTACCTTGCCTTTGCCACAGGTGAAGGAAGTAACTCTTGATTCTTATGGCAACTTTGGAGCTATATATATATATATATATATATATATATATATATATATATATATATATATATATATATATATATATATATATATATATATATATATATATATATAGGGAGCTGATCCATTGCTCGCGCTAGCAAATGGAGTTAAGTTGCAAGTGCGATCTGACCGTCCATCCTGAAAGATGGACGGCCCAGATCGCGCCTTTTTCGAAAACTGTCAGTCGTCCGCGACACTATGTCGCGGACGAACTTTTTTACCTTTTTGCCCCTCCACCCGTCCGCTACATAATGTAGCGGACATTTTTTTGACAAAAATACCCTCATGTTCAATCAGCTACATTATGTAGCGGACGAGTAGGCAGGCACTATTTTTTTTCTGTCCTTTCTCTCATTAAAATTCTGACATGGTTCTCTCGTCAATTTCTGACACACTCTCTTTCCTCTCTCTCTCTCATCAATTTATGACACTTTCTCTCTCCTTTCTCTCTCTTTTCTCTCACCATGATTTCTTTTATGGGTTCTGGATGTAGCACAAATTTTCATAGCATGGATCTTGTTCAGCCGCGAAGAAGAGACGTCGAAGAGCAGCGCCGGAGCATTCAGGCTCGAAGAAAAGGCATTCAAGTAACAGTGCTACTGCCTCACGGTAGTGTCCCTTTGTTCATTTCTCCCTCACACACGCACACATGCACTCTCACGCAAGGCAGCAACCTGATGCTACTCCCCTCTCCTTCTTTTTTCACACACAGGTGCACTAATCCCCTCGCCCTCACCTCCTCACGGCAGCCATGGCTGCTTACCCACGAACCCATCACTGTATCTCATTAGAGCCCGTTTAACCCTCTCTTTCTTACTTTGTTTCTGCAAACTTTTATCATTTAGGTAACCATACAAACAAAAAACATTATCTGAAGAAAAAATGTTTCCAAAAGGCCAAATTCACAAAGACAAAGCAGAACATGAGAGAAAGGACAGAACAAATGTTTCATGTCAACTCGTCCGCTACATAATGTAGCGGATGGAACATGAGGGTATTTTTGTCAAAAAAAGTCCGCTACATTATGTAGCGGACGAACTTAAAAAAAACGTAAAAAAAAAAAGATTTGGACCGTCCGCGATACAGTGTAGCGGTTGGGTGGAGGGGCAAAAAGCTAAAAAAGTCCGTCCGCGACACTATGTCGTGGACGACTGATAGTTTTCGAAAAAGGTGCGATCTGGGCCATCCATCTTTCAGGATGGACGGTCAGATCGCGCTTGCAACTTAACTCCATTTGCTAACGCGAGCAATGGATCAGCTCCCATATATATATATATATATATATATATATATATATATATATATATATATATATATATATATATATATATATATATATATATCATTTTGGAGGTTTTAGTTGCTCTGTATATACCATTATCTTAGAACTGTAATAGTATATCATGAGGTTTGTTTTGAAGTCGCGGCCTCCCGGTTTGGGGGTGTGACAAATTTTGAGGACTAAATTTTTATAAGGTGGGGAGAATGTATTATCCCGAACTTTGAGAGTTATTTAAGATAACCATCCGTGATCTGAAAAATAAACGGGCGATAATTTTGAGTAGTGCTCGTTTATTAGTAGCGTATGGGAGCTTAAAATGAATTTGGGACAAAAACATAATTTTAAAAACTTTTGGGGTCATTTTTATAATTTAGAAAAACTTTGGGGGCACAATGTAAATTAATGTTTTTAGTGGTGAAGAATAATAAAATGAGTGATATCTAGTCAAATTAATAGAGATTAGAATTAAATTGAGACCTAAATGTAATTACACAAAGTTTGGGGCCTAAATTTTAATTTTTAAAAGTTGGGTGTTAGTTGTCAATTTTTGGGGAGATTGAGCATAATGTGGCACCTCCTACTTTTTTGTAATGACTAATGAAATTATACAATAAAAAATATGAAGTGGATAAAGTCTTAAGAAATACAAAAGAAAAGAAAATAAAGGGAAATTCGGGGGAGGAAAATGAAAATAAGCAAATAGTGGAAAGGAAGAACAACAATAGTAGCAAACGGAAAACAGCGGAAGAAGGAAACAGAGAAAAAACACAGGAAGAAGGAAACAAAGGGGGAAAGCTCAGGTAGAAATTCTCTCTCAAGGTGCATGTTTATTTAGTTTCTGTAATCTAGGTATGTGTTAATTCTGGTGTAATTTTAGTTGTGTGTGTGTTTTGAGTGTGTAAGAGCTGGTGTGTGAAGAACACATTATGTGCGTGTGGGAGAGAGAGAGAGAGAGAGAGAGAGATTATGTGTGTAGATTTAACGTGTGTGTTAGAAGTGCTGTGTGTGGTAATGTGTGTAAACTGTGTGTGCATAGGTGTAAGTAGTGTATAAAGGGTGGAGTTATGTGGTTAGAAGTGCGGTAGGGTGTGTGTTTGTGAACTGTGTGAGTGTGTGCATTTGGCAGAAGGAAAGGGATGAACTATGTGTAATTAAGGTGAATTAATGTGTGTTCCAATGTAAATAGTGACTGGAATTGTCACTAGAGAGGGGGAGGGGGCGGGGGGAGGTTAGTGTATTTGTCTGAATTTTCATAAATGGTTAGGGTCAGAATCGGACAAAGTCCAAAACAGTAATCCCCACTATTTTTACAAGATGTATGCTATGAAATTTTTTGGGAATTTTCGTTGTTCGCAAAGGATGCTAAATTAGGGTATCGATTAAAAACATATTCTCAAATTATTTGATATAGCAAATTAAGTTATTTTAATCTGAAAATTTTAGAAAACCTTATTTCATTGAGATGTTTCATAATATAAAATTGGGCTAATTACACCTATATCCCTGAGGTTTGGGGGTAATTACAGCCAAGGACAATAGTTTGGACAAATTACACTTATGTCCATTGACCAAACGGAACCCTAAAAAACCTAACGGTTTTGATAAAATGACATTGTTACCCTTAAATTAAAATGTTATTTTCTTTCACATGCCATTAATTTATCTTTTAAAAAAAACAATTTAATGTTTGCTCTAACACCCCCCACCCAACCCCCCTAATCCCCCCCCAACCCAATTTGATCTCTCATACTCCCCCGACCAGCCTCCCCCTTAGCCTTCCCCGTCTCCCCGTCTGCCTTCCCCCTCCCCGTTGCCGCACCACCCTCCCCCTTCCCCTTCCCCTTCCCCGTCACCGCACCACCCTCCCCCTTCCCCTTCCCGGTCGCCGCGACCACCCTTCCCCTTTCCCTTCCCCGTTACAGCGACCACCCTTCCCCTTCGCCGCGACCACCCTTCCCCTTCCCCTTTCCCGTCGCCGCTACCACCCTCCCCCTTCCCCTTTCCCGTCGCCGCTACCACCCTCCCCCTTAGCCTTCCCCGTCGCCGTGACCACCCTTCCCCTTCCCCTCCCCGTCACCGCGACCACCCTCCCCCTTCCCCTTCCCCGTCGCTGCAAAGTTAGTCAACAGTGATGGAGGTAACGGCGCAAGGGAGCTGCCGGCGTGGGGCAAGTGGAGATGCTTGCCGGCGCTGAGAAATTTGCAGCTTGCGAATTGGGGTTTTGAAACCCTAATTCGCGAATTGGGGTTTTGAAACCCTAATTCGCGAATTGGGTTTTGAAACCCTAATTTGCGAATTAGGGTTTTGAAACCTAATTTGCGAATTAGGGTTTTGAAATGAGAATTTGCAGATTGCGAATTAGAACCCTAATTTGCAAGTTAGGGTTTTTCAGTGAGAAATTTGCAGATTGAGATTGATGAAATAGACTGCTAAGGAACAAATCAATAATTTTAGGGTTTTCAAACCCTAATCTTTAAATTAAACCTTGAAATCTTAAATTAAAATTTTTAAATATATTCAGTATATACATACAGTACAAGGGGCAGTATCGTCATTTTAAAAATACGTATTGATGATATCATAAAAAAAGGATACTTTTTGGACAGAACCCTGACGGATGGACACGGGTGATACATTTTAAAAGTATTTAGTCACGGAATGTTACATTTTGAAACTTTGTGTCCTTGACTGTAATTACCCCATAACCTCAGGGACATAGGTGTAATTAGCCCTATAAAATTTTGTGTCATTCTGAGGTTGATAGGTACTTTTCGCAAAACTGACTTCTGAGGGCTTGATCTGGACACCAGTTCTAAATTTTTGAGCGAAAATTCTCTAAAATATTTTGTAGCCCGAAAATGAGTTTAGGATGTTTATAATAGTGTTTTAAAATATTTTTGAACGATTGATTCTTTTTTTTTTTCCGTCTGAACATCCAGCTTTACAAATGAAAGCGTACGAATGTCTTTCATTATAACTAATCATTGGATTAAATTAAATAATTAGAATTCAATATATGTATGATAGATATGGAATAAAATATAGAAATGTAATAAAAAGAATTTGAAATGTCATTTGAATTCAAAAAAAAAACAAAAATTATGGCGCGGGGAACCCCAAGGGGTATTTTGGTAATTTTTCACTATGAGAGGGTATTTTGGTCATTTTACCTATAAAAAGTATTTTTGAGTAGATTCACATATGATAAGGATATTTTAGTAATTTTATTCACGGGAGGTATTTTGATAATTTACCACCCAGATGGTAATTTTACCTATAAACGGTATTTTTTGATAAATTCACATGTGGGAAGGTTATTTTGGTGATTTTACTTACCCGCGGGGGGGGGGGGGGGGGTGTTAATTCACATATGAGGGGTTTGATAATTTTACAACTTAGGGATGTTTTGATAATTTTACATAACCGGTGAGGAGTGTTCATTTTAGGAGAATGTGAGACCGTATTGAGTTTATAATATCATAGTTTAGACTGTATTCTAATCAGTTGATTGTTTCATAAGGCCTGACCCTTTATGGACTTGTGGCTTTAACCTTTGTCTCAAGGGGTATAGCCCGTGTCACCAACATGAACTTTGATTTATTGATAGTGATTTCATTCCTGCCAAACACTCAAAAGTATAAATTAGTGCTTGAAAGAAATAAAAAATTATTACATTTTTCTTTCTTTTGGTAGTCATGATTTTTTTAAACAAATGCCAATCTTTAACAATACGAATATATTGCAAAAAGAAAAAGATATATATATATATATATATATATATATATATATATATATATATATATGCCGATCCACACCCACCGGTGGAGAAATAAAATTTCTCCACCAAACCGCTACAAAGAGTAGCGGTTGGCATTATTGATTGCAAATACACAACAGCAACACTTTGTTGCGGTTGCGCCCCCCGTGGACCCCCTCCCCCTTCCCCCCCATGGCCCCCCCTCCCCCTTCCCCCTTCCCACCCGTCTCCCCCCACCCCCTGCCCAACCGCAACAAAGAGTTGCAGCTGGCCCCCCTTCACCCACGTGGTGTCCCCCTTCCCCGCCACGTGGCCTTCCCCCTTCCCCCATGGCCTCCCTTCCCCCGTCCTCCCCTCGGCCGCCACGTGGCCTCCCCCTTCCCCCCATGGCCTCCCGTCCTCCCCTCCCCCCATGGCCCCCCCATGCCCCCAACCGCAACAAAGTGTTGCGGTTGGCCCCTTCCCCCGGTCCCCCTTCCCCCGCCACGTGTCCCCGTCCCCCTCTCCCCCGCCACGTGGCATCCCCTCCCCCGGCCACATGGCCCCGTCCCCCCCCACCATGCCCAACCGCAACACTTTGTTGCGGTTGGCATGCCAACCGCAACAAATTGTTGCGGTCCCCCCACCCCCACCCCACGTGGTGTCCCCCCCCCCCCCCCGTGATGCCCCCCCATGGCCCCCCTTCCCCCTCCCGTGATGCCACGTGGTCACTCACGGATTTTTTTTCTGTCTTCTTTCTTCTCTTTCCTTCACTTTTTTCTCTTTATAAACTCTCCTCCTCGGTTTCTTCCACTTTTCTTCCACTCTCCATCATCTTTACCAACTATCTTCATACTCCATATCTCACCTACAACAATACAAACAAAAAAATTTTACGCTAGAAGCTCGGTGGATAACCGCTAGAAGATCGATGGATTTTTCTTTAAATATATATGGTGTTCTTGGAGGATCTTGAGGAGGTATACTCGTATTCGTGGGGTTCAGTTGTCCTTGCGCACTTATATCGAGCATTGCACAAAGCTACGAGAAAGGGTGCCAAGTCCATTGCCGCCTGCCTCACTCTATTACAGGTTTGAGCATTTATTTTCTTTGTTGACGTGTCAATATATTCTAGCCTCTTAATGTGCTAATTCCAGATGATGTTTGCATTCACAGGTTTGGTCTTACGAGAGGCTACCCACGGGTCGTCCACAATCGCGGGAATATTCCGATGAGACGTGGCCTAGGGTGTGGGCCTGGGGGCCTACGACCAACCGGAGGAGACGGGTAGACCCGCACCACCATCTAAAGTTCTATCGGGGGGAACTTAAGATACTCAATGCATCCCAGGTGACGTGGCAGCCATATAGCAAGGTGATGCATCGGTTGGATGAGTGGTGTTGGCAACTTCCGGTGTCGTACGTGCTGGCAGGTTTGGTTCGGGTGTCGCTTATTCACTTCGAAGTATGTGAGTTTTAGATGCCCGATCGAGCTATGAGGCAAGCTGGCTGTCTACAAGGGATACCAAAACCCGCTGTAGACATGCGGCCATACAGGAGTGGTCGAGGGCCGAACTTCGAGGTGCTTGATGCCTTGAATTTGTTGAGCGACGAGGTGCAACAGTGGAATACCTGACAAGAAACATATGATAGCCTTGTATCGCATAAGGCCGACAGCATCAGCATTGAGGAGTACCCGCAATGGTTTCTCAAGGTGACGCGCACGAGGGTGAATCGCCCTTCCCAGGCGAGGAAGACATCGTATGCGCCACGTGAGATCTATGACCAGTTCTGGGCATTGAACATTGTAAGTCATGTTAGTTTTGTTTCATTTTTTATTTGCGCACCTTATCTACCATTCCTGAAATGATTAGCCATATTTTGTATGCATGTTTTTTAGGTTGACCAGGGCACTGAGGTGTTCAAGCAGCTGGAGGGGTTTGACTGGTTTGTCGCGCAGGCTCCTGACAATCTCAAGAGGTCCATTGAGAGGTACAAGACTGAAGTTCAAAACTTTAGTCTTGCGTACCGGGGTTACCAAGGGAGCCGTCTAGTCGCTTGCCTCCTGACGCGTACGACTATCAGCCCCAAAGTCAGGTGTGGGAGTCGTCTACTCGCTTCCCTCCTGACGCGTACGACTATCAGCCCCAGAGTCAGGTGTGGGAGTCGTCTACTCGCTTCCCTCCTGACGCGTACGACTATCAGCCCCAGAGTCAGGTGTGGGAGCCGTCTACTCGCTTGCCACCTGACGCGTACGACTCTCAGCCCCAGATTCAAGTGACCCAAGTGGGAATCCAGGCATCGCGCCCAAGCATCCGGTCGGATAAAGGACAACCGACGAAGCCATTGAGTCTGGCCAAAAGGGATTGGATCGACCGGCACTACTTTGGGCATGAGCCAATCGCTACAGCAGACTTTCCTATTGTTCCATTCCTAGCTCACTCAGATCTAAGACTGTTGGCGCCGAACACAGATATTTTAAATTTTCTCATTGACGCTTATATAGATCTGCTGCGTGTTAGAGAGCTAAATTATAACCCCTGCCAAACTTTGAAGCTCAACATGTATGCCTCTTTGTTATCCCTTCATGGTGAATAGCATGAATGAGTTCACAGAATGGAGGAGGAAGCGAGGGACAAGCAAGGGTGAATGGCGACCATCTGCAAATGTGCTTTCCTACTTGAACGCGGACTATCAATGTCATGCAGCTGATGCGAACCTAATCATGCTACCTGCTCTTCATGCAAGCCACTTCTTCCTATTAGTTCTCTTTCCAGAGAATAAAGTGGTCCACATATACGATAGCCTAAGGGAAGACGGACCTGGTCAGCAGCTGGCGCAGATGTACTCCACGTACATCAATGCGGTGGTTAGTTTATATCTTGACCTTCGCTCATAGTCTATTCTTCTTGTTACATAGGCTTGATAACCTTTTTTATTGTTGGATGCAGACTACTATTATTCCACTAGCGTGTCGACATTTTAAGGGGGAAGCCATCACGAGCAAAACCATGATAGATCCTTGGACGGTCGTGACGATAGAAAACCGACCAAAGCAATATAACAGTCATGATTGCGGGATTTACGTCCCCAAGTACATGGACTACATAGCTCGCTCAGATGTGCTCGAATATGAAACGTGGTCTCGAAACGATGCCTTGACGTTTAGATATAGGATAGCCTGGGAGCTGAAAAAGGGTGTAGCTAGACGCCTTCCTTACCATTATCCTGAGATGGTAGTAGACGTTTGTATGTGTTTATTATTACTATTGTTGGATTTTGGATATTAAGGTTTGAAATTAAATTAATGTGTCTCGGTTTTTTTTTCCGAAATTGATACAAATGGGCTAACTAGCGTGCCTAAGGTTCAATGAGCAAAAAAAAAGTGACAAAAAAAATTACGTAATTTTTCAGAAGTTATGAATTGGGCCCTAAAGAGTGCCCGAACAGGCCCTTCCTAGGAAAACCCAAAAAATAACGTGTCTCGGTTTTTTCCGAAATTGATACAAATGGGCTAACTAGCACGCCTAAGGTTCAATGAGCAAAAAAAATGACAAAAAAAATTACCTAATTTTTCGGAAGCTATGATTTCACAAATCAAATCACAAATTTAAACATTATAAAAGTTCAATTTATACAAATGAAACATTAACCCTAACACTGATCATTATCATCGTCCTCCTCGACCATACTGCCAGGTTCGATACCTAACACTTTATAATGGTTTCTCTTGTCATGATCAGTCATCTTATTACACAACGCACACTTTCGCAATTTTTTTTGACCCGTTGCTTCTTCAATCGGATTCTTCATGCGTATTGCTCATTTTTGCCCTTTTGTTTGAGAAATAATCGGATCAAAAATGTCGTCCTCCTCACCTTGCAGGCTAGTGCCGTCAATGACTGGCTGTGAAGCTCGATTGAATCTACCGGCTGGAGTCGTCCGACTAGTCGGAGTGTCCCGTCTTTCTGGTAATGCCATCCTAAACTGTGCAAGGTTAGCCTTATCCCGTGCGGCTGCTTCAACTTGATACCTGTACCCATCAAATGTTGACGCTGCATCCAATGATAAACCGTGCATGATGTTACAAAGGTGATTATATCGCAGCGTCTCAGATTGCTCGAAATCAACTGAAACATTGGGCACGTAAGGAATGTGACCGTGGACTCTATTGGCTTCCTTCGTCCACCGTTCCAAGATATACTGTGGAGGGATTTCACGAGCATTCTTGGCGCTAAATACCCTCAACGCGTGTCGACAAAGTATACCTTTATGCTCAAACAGTTGACAGTTGCAATTAACCAACCCGGTGTCCATACAAACTGCTACGGTAAAATGTCTTCTGCTCCTCGGAGCCGACGAAGAGCACGGATTGGCAAAATTCGTCACATTTGTCAAAGCATAAACCTTGATCACTCTGGTGGAATACTCGTGCAACTTTGTCATGCTATATTGATTCGACTTTAGTAGTTCCTCTTGAAACTGTCTAAACATTTCCTTGGTATAGACTTGAGCCGCATGAGCCTCCAAAGGTGAAAAAACTACTATGGCTCTTTCTCTGTAAACTGTAGCCGCGTCGGCTTCTCTCTCAAGGAAAAATTGCTTGTCAAGGGCTTTCTGCATCTCTAGTACGAACTCTGTTATACTTGAAGAATGGCCTACGTACCCATCAAAGAATGCATTCATACCTTCGCTTCTCGAGGTCGTAGTCATTCCGGCTGCAAAAAACTTCTTGGTGTAGGCACCGACCCACTGTGTCTTGATCTCATACAACGATTGTAACCATTCATGATTGTGCAAATGGTAGTCATCCATTAACTTGGCCCACCTCTCCTCGAACACGTCTACCGTCAACGATTTCTTCACACATGTATTAAAGTCAGTCTTGAATGTCGGATGGTTTGCATATACATTGTGAAGCCGTTCAGGATATTTGTTGCTTATGTGCCATGTGCACAGGCCATGGTGAGTATCTGGAAGGACCTTAGCGATTGCATTTTTCATTGCCAGATCTTGGTCGGTGATGATGGTCTTTGGAGGAATATGATACATTGCTTTAAGCCACGTTTCAAATAACCACGTAAATGACTCCTCCGTCTCATCCCTAAGCAGGGCAAAGCCAAACAAGATTGACTGATAGTGGTGGTTCACCCCGGTGAACGGAGCAAAAGGCATAGAGTACTTATTTGTGCGGTATGTGGTGTCAAACGTCACAACATCCCCAAAATTTTGGTAAGCAGCTCTAGAACGGGCATCCGCCCAAAATATAGTACTAATGCGGTTCTCATCATCCAGTTGGAGACTATAGAAAAAGCCAGAATTCTCACTCTGAAGGTGCCTGAAGATATCAAGTGTAGCTTGAGAATCACTCTTACCGAAAGACTCTCTCCTCTGAGCACGAAGTTCATTTCGAAGGTCAACTTCGTTGAAACTCAACTTGTCAATCCTCCCAGACTGGCTTGAGAAAACCCCCATCATTCTAGAAGGTGGAATTTTAGCCTCGGCCATTGTAAATATCAGTTGTCTGTGTGCCGCGCTTATTTCTCGGTGTTGATGAATTTGACCAATCTTACTAGGGGTCATCAACTGATGATTATGGCTCAACTCCACTCCCGTCACAACCCAATGGTTTTCATTTTTCCGGTGTACTGCATACACATGGGCCTTGCAGCCAGTACCCAGAAATGTGTCGCGTTTTCTTTGTCTTGATGGCCCTTCGTCACTGATCCGAACAACCGGGGTAACATACGGTGCTCCTCTATGACACTCAAATAGTCTTCCACAAATTTGATCTGTATTCGCCCGTTTTCTAGTAGTCTTAGTTCTAATACCGAAACCTATCGTTTTCGAATATGCTCTATAGTATGCTTCAACTTCGTCCAGTGTTTGAAAAACTTGACCCAAGTAAGGTGGATCAGAATCTTCACAAAAAGTATTTCCTCCAGTTGCATCCATATTTATACTGAAATCTAAAAAATAAAAATTATATATCATTCTCAACAAGTCATAGAATTAAATAAAATAAAAATAAAGACTCTTTCCTCCAGTTGCGGAAAATTTTACAATGTTCAATTACCAAAATACCCCCGATGAGCGGCAAATTACCGAAATGCCCCCGGGGGTTCATTATCACCCTAACGCCCCAAACCAGCTTCAAAACAACCTTTCAGGTATTTTACTTACATTTCTGGACTAGAAAGTCCTTTGAAAAACTTAACACCGTAAGATTACCAAAATACCCCTCTCGGGGTGGCAAATTACCAAAATGTCCCTGGCATCAGAACGATCTCAAAAGTGCATTGAAATGCTATTTTAAGCTTCCCGAATTCATTCTTGATCTAAAAAGTATTCTACGGACTTTTCGCCCAAAAATCCCGAACCGGTGTCCGGATCGAGCGCTTAAAAGCCCGTTCGGCCAAAAAAATAGCTAACAACTTCGGAGTGGCCCAAAATCCTGGGGGATGGAACTTTCCAACATCCTAGGGTTCTCATAAAAGTTTCGCATGAAATCGCGCTGGCTTGATATTTTAAATTACAGTGCAAAGTTTCAAAGTTCCCCGTATCAGTTAACCCTTTTCTAGTATTTGAAACAATCTGAAATTTTTTCCTGATATAGATCTTTTAAAAATAACTAGGATCTCTGTTTCGTACTTTGGCAAAATCTAGCTCTAGATATTTTTTATAAATTTGTGAAAAATCTTAATTTAGACGACCTAAAAAATCGCTATTTTGGAATCTATAAATGTAATACCGCTCATCCGATCTCGGATTGATCTGATTTTTGTTTCCTTCAATTTGTATTTTTCGTTATCTTCGATTTGAGTCTACAATGACTATTTTTGAACTTTGAAATTAACATTGAATTGAATTACAAGAAAACACAAAAAATACTTACTTGTTTTGACTTGATATATTTAAAGAAAAATCCACCGACCTTCTAGCGGTTATCCACCGAGCTTCTAGCGTAAAAAATTTTTGTTTGTATTGTTGTAGGTGAGATATGGAGTATGAATATAGTTGGTAAAGATGATGGAGAGTGGAAGAAAAGTGGAAGAAAGGGTTCGGGAGGAGAGTTTATAAAGAGAAAAAAGCGAAGAAAAGAGAAGAAAGAAGACAGAAAAAAAATCCGTGAGTGACCACGTGGCATCACGGGAGGGGGAAGGGGGGGCCATGGGGAAGGGGGCATCACGGGGGGAAGGGGGGCCATGGGGGGGGCATCACGGGGGGGGGGACACCACGTGGGGTGGGGGTGGGGGGACCGCAACAAAGTGTTGCGGTTGGGCATGGTGGGGGGGACGGGGCCACGTGGCGGGGGGAGGGGATGCCACGTGGCGGGGGAGAGGGGGACGGGGACACGTGGTGGGGGAAGGGGAAGGGGGACCGGGGGAAGGGGCCAACCGCAACACTTTGTTGCGGTTGGGGGCATGGGGGGAGGGTAGGACGGGGGGCAATGGGGGGAAGGGGGAGGCCACGTGGCGGCCGAGGGGAGGACGGGGGAATGGGGGAAGGGGGAAGGCCACGTGGCGGGGAAGGGGGACACCACGTGGGTGAAGGGGGGCCAACCCCAACTCTTTGTTGCAGTCGAGCAGGGGGTGGGGGGTGGGGAGAAACGGGGGGAAGGGGGAGGGGGGCCATGGGGGGGGAAGGGGGAGGGCGTCCACGGGGGGGGCAACCGCAATAAAGTGTTGCGGTTGTGTATTTGCAATCAATAATGCCAACCGCTACTCTTTGTAGTGGTTTGGTGGAAAAATTTTATTTCTCCACCGGTGGGTGTGGATCGTATGTCCACCGGTGGGTGTGGGATCCACACCCACCGGTGGAGAAATAAAATTTCTCCACCAAACCGCTACAAAGAGTAGCGGTTGGCATTATTGATTGCAAATACACAACCGCAACACTTTGTTACGGTTGCGCCCCCCGTGGACCCCCTCCCCCTTCCCCCTATGGCCCCCATCCCCCTTCCCCGCTTCCCCCCGTCTCCCCCCACCCCCCACCCCCTGCCTAACCGCAACAAAGAGTTACGGTTGGCCCCCCTTCACCCACGTGGTGTCCCCCTTCCGCGCCACGTGGCCTTCCCCCTTCCCCCATGGCCCCCCTTCCCCCGTCCTCCCCTCGGCCGCCACGTGGCCTCCCCCTTCCCCCCATGGCCCCCCGTCCTCCCCTCCCCCCATGGCCCCCCCATGCCCCCAACCGCAACAAAGTGTTGCGGTTGGCCCCTTTCCCCTGTCCCCCTTCCCCCGCCACGTGTCCCCGTCCCCCTCTCCCCCGCCACGTGGCATCCCCTCCCCCCACCACGTGGCCCCGTCCCCCCACCATGCCCAACCGCAACACTTTGTTGCGGTTGGCATGCCAACCACAACAAAGTGTTGCGGTCCCCCCACCCCCACCCCACGTGGTGTCCCCCCCGTGATGCGCCCCCATGGCCCCCCCTTCCCCCTCCCGTGATGCCACGTGGTCACTCACGGATTTTTTTTCTGTCTTCTTTCTTCTCTTTCCTTCGCTTTTTCTCTTTATAAACTCTCCTCCCCGAACCCTTTCTTCCACTCTCCATCATCTTTACCAACTATCTTCATACTCCATATCTCATCTACAACAATACAAACAAAAATTTTTTACGCTAGAAGCTCGGTGGATAACCGCTAGAAGATCGGTGGATTTTTCTTTAAATATATCAAGTCAAAACAAGTAAGTATGTAATATCCCGATTTTAGGTTTGAATTTTTAGTAAAATTTTAACAAATTTTACTAAATTCTTTTAACGGCAAATTTTACAACTAAGAATATTTGCATCTTTAGCGACGAATTTGGGGAGCATTATAATTATGATCTTTGGCGACAATTTTAGAATCATAAGAAAAATTTAAAGAGTAACAGATATTATTGATATTGATTAATGTCTTTGGCAAGGATTATTGTTAACTGGTATTTTTCTAGAAACCTTTAGCGACAATTTTTTTCATATAGTTAGTGTCGATATTTTATTAACAACTTTTAGCGACGATAATTTTGGTTAGCATCCATATTTCTGTTTAAGGATTTTTAAGCGGCTATTAGTGAATCGGGGTTAGGTAACAACCCGTTAAGAATTTTCTGTACACATACTTTATGGTCAATAATAATTTGGGCCATTTCGTAATAGTAGAAAGTTTGGGTAAAAATTAGAATAACTAACGAAAATATAGGGGGTTTTGGTCATTTTTCCTTCTAGGGTTTTATTTTTATCCTTGGTTATAAGATGGCAGCCGTCCAACTTTCATGTCTCATCCGGCTGGCCTTCTTTGAGAGAGAAAGGAGTTTCTGAGGGATTTAAAGAGAGAGAACGGAAATGGAATTCCGGCGATCAAGTTGGTTTTCCGGTAAGTTGCTCCCTCTTTATCTCGACTTTAATCAGTATTTTATGGGATTAAGGGACTGGGATTATAGCCATATGTGCGTGAGTGAGGGGGGTATGTTATTTTGTGTGAGGAAGCCGTGAGCACAGGGTAAGGGTGAGCTTAAAAATTTATATACGTGATGTTTATATATACATATATATAGGTGGTTAGGATGTGCATATAAATGGGTCTCAGTTTTTTTAAAATTTGTGAATGGGGTGGCCATGGGTGAGGCTGCCGTGAGACAAAGGGTAACCAGCCATGCGAAACTGTGGGTTTTGGAGAGAGAGAGAGTTGCCGAGTGAAGGGGAGGAGTTAGAGCAGTCATGGGGCTGCCGTAATGCTTGCGAGATGTGTGAGTGAACGGTGCATATATATAATGTGGGTTATGAATTTCAGTGTGCCGTGAGTGTGTGTTGTATCTGTGTATATGTGAGTATATGAGACAGAGAGAGAGAGAGAGAGAGAGAGAGAGAGAGAGAGAGAGAGAGAGAGAGAGAGAGAGATGACAGCCATGGAGGGGTTGCCGCCATGGCTGTGTTCATGCATGGGGGAGTGTACATATGGGTGTAAGGAGCAAGGAGAATTCGTGGGAGTCAGTGGGTATTGGGTGTTTCTTTTGGATGTGTTATATGTCTGTCTATGTAATGAGGGATCAGAAGAGGGAATCGTGTGAGTGTAAAAATGGGGATCTTGATGTGTGATTGTGCATGGGTAACAATGTGAGGTTATGAGTGTGTGATTATGAAATGGAAAAGGAAGAAGGGCAGCAGGTGAGTGGTGCATAGGGCCTGTATGTGTGCGTGTGAGTCTTTATGTGAGGTAACGTGTGTGTATTTGCAGGAAGAGCTCGTGAGGGTGAGGCAAGCAAGGCAAGCAGCACACTGCCTTCACATGTGTGTGAGTTTAGGTAGTGTAAGTATATATATCAAAAGTGTGTTAAAGGAGTGATGTTGTAGCAGGTGTGCATTGTGTGAAGAAGTGGGTGTGTTATATAGTGTTTTATAGAAAGGAGAAGAAGAAGGGAAATGGGTTGCTGGGCACAAGGAAATTGGGTAGTACAAGGGTGTACCTCGGTTAGCGTTAGGTACGATACATGCATAGGATGGGCTACAGTGATTGTTAACATGTAAAATTTTAAAGTGTGATACCTTAGGCCATATTAGAATTCTTGGAAAATATTTATAATTTTCTGAGTTCGTATGAATTTTTAGTATTTTATGTAATTTCAGAGTTGGAAAATTCTTTTGGAGTCTTTAAACCCCAAAAATGTCCTGGGAAAAATTACAGTAATGTCTTTATGGTATAAGTAAGACTCAGTAAAATTTTGATGATTTTTGGGGTTGAATTGCTATGGTTTTCCATATCGCATTATTTTTAGCAAAACAAATATTTGAAAAATAGTTTTAATGGTTTTTAATTTCTGATTTAAATTTATAAAATTTTTATACATATTTTAAAGCTCTTACAAAAATTATGGGACTTTATTTTCAACTAAAAGAAATTTTGGCAATTTATGGGTTTTTATTGCATTTAAAGAAATTATTTTAATTCAAAAATATTAAAAAATTCAGAAAATTCATATCTTGACTTTTATTAATGATTTAATCCATAAAAGTGTTTTAGTGTAAATTATTATAAATTTTAGAGTGTCATTACACATTAAGGAGTGTACAGGATTTTCGGGTAGGTAGGCCGCGTGCGAGGCGCGCTTTGAGTTGAGCGATTTCGGAATTAGAAGTGAGCATGTGGTGGGTAATTGATATTAGGTTTATAGTAATGTAGAATAGATTGTATTCTAATAAATGGATTGCCAATCTAGGTTTATTCAAAGAATATTGATCGAGGTTTGGCAGCATTGCGTAGCTATCCAGGTAAGTACCCCTGCCATATTCCTCCGTATACCCTATTTTCCGTCTATGTATATGTACAAATGAATTGTTCAATTAAAAGTTTAAAGCCTTTTGCACGCTACTGCTTTTGTGTAAATTGTTTGATGATAAAATACATCAAAAATGCCATGGAATGTTTTCTATGAGTAGTGTTTAAAGTTGGCTTATGTTGAATGAGACGGTATTTCTGGCTTGGTTGTTGCGCCCCATATCCACGGGGGAAAGTTGGATTGTTGGGTCCTGGTCAACGGGACGATACGTTGACGCACAGTACTGTTGCTCGTGGTGCGCCCTTGCGTCCACACTATATGTATCCCGGACGAAGGAGGGATTGTGGGCCCTAGTCGGGGGGCGCATACCCTGACCAAATAATGTTCATCCCAGGTGGAGTAGGGATTGTGGGCCCTAGTCAGAGGGGAACGTACGCTGACCGCAACATGCCTATGTTATGATGAACTGTGATAGTTGTTGATGAGCCTACTTGATGTCATACTTCGTTTCTGAGAATCTTGGATGAATTGCTTTCAAAAGTATATATATGTATAGTATCTCTTGTGAAATGTTTACCAGTTTCATATTGAAGAAAACCATGGCATGTTTCATGTTTTTATGAATCCCAAAATCTATTTTAGGGATATGGTTTGTGTACTTACTGGGCCCCAAGCTCACCCCGTTTTATAAATGTTTTCAGGCGATCAACTAGATGAACCTGAGTATTGCGAGGGAAATGAGAATGAAGCCGCGGAAGATGCTCGTTAGGAGGCTGAATTAAGTTCTATGAGAAATTATGATATTACTGGTTTATTCTAGAATTGTTTGTAGTGTAACTCCAGGAGATTTCCTTTAAATAAATTATATTAGTCATTATGGAGGAATTGAATTGAGATAATTTTAGAGAGATCTAGAAGGACCCTTTTAGAAGTCATATTATGGTATTAGTTAATGCATGATATTAGAATTTGTTGACAGGTTTAAATAAGGCCTGGCAGAGCCCTTGGTTGGAGTCCACTGGGTCTGCGGCCGGTCACGTGCCTAGCTCGCGAGCCTGCCCGTGGGTTCGGGTCGTGACAAAGTATTTTTTGGGTTTTCTTGTAATTCAATTCAATGTTAATTTCAAAGTTCAAAAATAGTCATTGTAGACTCAAATCGAAGATAACGAAAGATACAAATTGAAGGAAACAAAAATCAGATCAATCTGAGATCGGATGAGTGGTATTACATTTATAGATTCCAAAATAGCGATTTTTTAGGGCGTCTAAATTAAGATTTTTCACGAATTTATAAAATATATGTAGAGCTAGATTTTGCCAAAGTACAAAAAACGGACCCTAGTTATTTTTAAAAGATCTATATCAGGGAAAAATTTCAGATTTTTTCAAATATTGGAAAGGGGTTAACTAATACGGGGAACCTTGAAACTTTGCACTGTAATTTAAAATATCAAGCCAGCGCGATTTCGTGCGAAACTTTTATGAGAACCCTAGGATGTTGGGAAGTTCCATCCCCCAGGATTTCAGGCCACTCCGAAGTCGTTAGCTATTTTTTTGGCCGAACGGACTTTTAAGCGCTCGATCCGGACACCGACCGATTCAGGATTTTTGGGCGAAAAGTCCGTAGAATACTTTTTAGATCAAGAATGAATTCGGGAAGCTTAAAATAGCATTTCAATGCACTTTTGAGATCGTTCTGATGCCAGGGGCATTTTGGTAATTTGCCACCCCGAGAGGGGTATTTTGGTAATCTTACGGTGTTAAGTTTTTCAAAGGACTTTCTAGTCCAGAAATGTAAGTAAAACACCTGAAAGGTTGTTTTGAAACTGGTTTGGGGCGTTAGGGTGATAATGAACCCCCGGGGGCATTTCGATAATTTGCCGCTCATCGGGGGTATTTTGGTAATTGAACATTGTAAAGTTTTCCGCAACTGGAGGAAATAGTCTTTATTTTTATTTTATTTAATTCTATGACTTGTTGAGAATGATATAATTTTTATTTTTTAGATTTCAGTATAAATATGGATGCAACAGGAGGAAATACTTTTTGTGAAGATTCTGATCCACCTTACTTGGGTCAAGTTTTTCAAACACTGGAAGAAGTTGAAGCATACTATAGAGCATATTAAAAAATGATAGGTTTCGGTATTAGAACTAAGACTACTAGAAAACGGGCGAATACAGATCAAATTTGTGGAAGACTATTTGAGTGTCATAGAGGAGCACCGTATGTACCCCCGGTTGTTCGGATCAGTGACGAAGGGCCATCAAGACAAAGAAAACGCGACACATTTCCGGGTACTGGCTGCAAGGCCCATGTGTATCCAGTACACCAGAAAAATGAAAACCATTGGGTTGTGACGGGAGTGGAGTTGAGCCATAATCATCAGTTGATGACCCCTAGTAAGATTGGTCAAATTCATCAACACCGAGAAATAAGCGCGGCGCACAGACAACTGATATTTACAATGGCCGAGGCTAAAATTCCACCTTCTAGAATGATGGGGGTTTTCTCAAGCCAGTCTGGGGGGATTGACAAGTTGAGTTTCAACGAAGTTGACCTTCGAAATGAACTTCGTGCTCAGAGGAGAGAGTCTTTTGGTAAGAGTGATTCTCAAGCTACACTTGATATCTTCAGGTACCTTCAGAGTGAGAATTCTGGCTTTTTCTATAGTCTCCAACTGGATGATGAGAACCGCATTAGTACTATATTTTGGGCGGATGCCCGTTCTAGAGCTGCTTACCAAAATTTTGGGGATGTTGTGACGTTTGACACCACATACCGCACAAATAAGTACTCTATGCCTTTTGCTCCGTTCACCGGGGTGAACCACCACTATCAGTCAATCTTGTTTGGCTTTGCCCTGCTTAGGGATGAGACGGAGGAGTCATTTACGTGGTTATTTGAAACGTGGCTTAAAGCAATGTATCATATTCCTCCAAAGACCATCATCACCGACCAAGATCTGGCAATGAAAAATGCAATCGCTAAGGTCCTTCCAGATACTCACCATGGCCTGTGCACATGGCACATAAGCAACAAATATCCCGAACGGCTTCACAATGTATATGCAAACCATCCGACATTCAAGACTGACTTTAATACATGTGTGAAGAAATCGTTGACGGTAGACGTGTTCGAGGAGAGGTGGGCCAAGTTAATGGATGACTACCATTTGCACAATCATGAATGGTTACAGTCGTTGTATGAGATCAAGACACAGTGGGTCGGTGCCTACACCAAGAAGTTTTTTGCAGCCGGAATGACTACGACCTCGAGAAGCGAAGGTATGAATGCATTCTTTGATAGGTACATAGGCCATTCTTCAAGTATAACAGAGTTCGTACTAGAGATGCAGAAACCCTTGACAAGCAATTTTTCCTTGAGGGAGAAGCCGACGCGGCTACAGTTTACAGAGAAAGAGCCATAGTAGTTTTTTCACCTTTGGAGGCTCATGCGGCTCAAGTCTATACCAAGGAAATGTTTAGACAGTTTCAAGAGGAACTACTAAAGTCGAATCAATATAGCATGACAAAGTTGCATGAGTATTCCACCAGAGTGATCAAGGTTTATGCTTTGACAAATGTGACGAATTTCGCCAATCTGTGCTCTTCGTCGGCTCCGAGGAGCAGAAGACATTTTACCGTAGCAGTTTGTATGGACATCGGGTTGGTTAATTGCAACTGTCAACTGTTTGAGCATAAAGGTATACTTTGTCGACACGCATTGAGGGTATTTAGCGCCAAGAATGCTCGTGAAATCCCTCCACAGTATATCTTGGAACGGTGGACGAAGGAAGCCAATAGAGTCCACGGTCACATTCCTTACGTGCCCAATGTTTTAGTTGATTTCGAGCAATCTGAGACGCTGCGATATAATCACCTTTGTAACATCATGCACGGTTTATCATTGGATGCAGCGTCAACATTTGATGGGTACAGGTATCACGTTGAAGCAGCCGCACGGGATAAGGCTAACCTTGCACAGTTTAGGATGGCATTACCAGAAAGACGGGACACTCCGACTAGTCGGACGACTCCAGCCGGTAGATTCAATCGAGCTTCACAGCCAGTCATTGACGGCACTAGCCTGCAAGGTGAGGAGGACGACATTTTTGATCCGATTATTTCTCAAACAAAAGGGCGAAAACGAGCAATACGCATGAAGAATCCGATTGAAGAAGCAACGGGTCAAAAAAATTGCAAAGGTGTGTTTTGTGTAATAAGATGACTGATCATGACAAGAGAAATCATTATAAAGTGTTAGGTATCGAACCTGGCAGTATGGTCGAGGAGGACGATGATGATGATCAGTGTTAGGGTTAATGTTTCAGTTGTATAAATTGAACTTTTATAATGTTTAAATTTGTGATTTGGTTTGTGGAATCATAGCTTCCGAAAAATTAGGTAATTTTTTTTGTCATTTTTTTTTGCTCATTGAACCTTAGGCGTGCTAGTTAGCCCATTTGTATCAATTTCGAAAAAAACCGAGACACGTTATTTTTTGGGTTTTCCTAGGAAGGGCCTGTTCGGGCACTCTTTAGGGCCCAATTCATAACTTCCGAAAAATTACGTAATTTTTTTTGTCACTTTTTTTTTGCTCATTGAACCTTAGGCACGCTAGTTAGCCCATTTGTATCAATTTCGAAAAAAAAACCGAGACAGATTAATTTAATTTCAAACCTTAATATCCAAAATCCAACAATAGTAATAATAAACACATACGAACGTCTACTACATCTCAGGATAATGGTAAGGAAGGCGTCTAGCTACACCCTTTTTCAGCTCCCAGGCTATCCTATATCTAAACGTCAAGGCATCGTTTCGAGACCACGTTTCATATTCGAGCACATCTGAGCGAGCTATGTAGTCCTATACTTGGGGACGTAAATCCCGCAATCATGACTGTTATATTGCTTTGGTCGGTTTTCTATCATCACGACCGTCCAAGGATCTATCATGGTTTTGCTCGTGATGGCTTCCCCCTTAAAATGTCGACACGCTAGTGGAATAATAGTAGTCTGCATCCAACAATAAAAAAGGTTATCAAGCCTATGTAACAAGAAGAATAGACTATGAGCGAAGGTCAAGATATAAACTAACCACCGCATTGATGTACGTGGAGTACATCTGCGCCAGCTGCTGACCAGGTCCGTCTTCCCTTAGGCTATCGTATATGTGGACCACTTTATTCTCTGAAAAGAGAACTAATAGGAAGAAGTGGCTTGCATGAAGAGCAGGTAGCATGATTAGGTTCGCATCAGCTGCGTGACATTGATAGTCCGCATTCAAGTAGGAAAGCACGTTTGCAGATGGTCGCCATTCACCCTTGCTTGTCCCTCGCTTCCTCCTCCATTCTGTGAACTCCTTCATGCTATTCACCATGAAGGGGATAACAAAAGAGGCATACATGTTGAGCTTCAAAGTTTGGCAGGGGTTATAATTTAGCTCTCTAACACGCAGCAGATCTATATAAGCGTCAATGAGAAAATTCAAAATATCTGTGTTCGGCGCCAACAGTCTTAGATCTGAGTGAGCTAGGAATGAAGCAACAGGAAAGTCTGCTGTAGCGATTGGCTCATGCCCAAAGTAGTGCCGGTCGATCCAATCCCTTTTGGCCGGACTCAATGGCTTCGTCGGTTGTCCTTTATCCGACCGGATGCTTGGGCGCGATGCCTGGATTCCCACTTGGGTCACTTGAATCTGGGGCTGAGAGTCGTACGCGTCAGGAGGCAAGCGAGTAGATGGCTCCCACACCTGACTCTGGGGCTGATAGTCGTACGCGTCAGGAGGGAAGCGAGTAGACGACTCCCACACCTGACTCTGGGGCTGATAGTCGTACGCGTCAGGAGGCAAGCGACTAGACGGCTCCCCTTGGTAACCCCGGTACGCAAGACTAAAGTTTTGAACTTCAGTCTTGTACCTCTCAATGGACCTCTTGAGATTGTCAGGAGCCTGCGCGACAAACCAGTCAAACCCCTCCAGCTGCTTGAACACCTCAGTGCCCTGGTCAACCTAAAAAACATGCATACAAAATATGGCTAATCATTTCAGGCATGGTAGATAAGGTGCGCAAATAAAAATTGAAACAACACTAACATGACTTACAATGTTCAATGCCCAGAACTGGTCATAGATTTCACGTGGCGCATACGATGTCTTCCTTGCCTGGGAAGGGCGATTCACCCTCGTGCGCGTCACCTTGAGAAACCATTGCTGGTACTCCTCAATGCTGATGCTGTCGGCCTTCAGCGATACAAGGCTATCATATGTTTCTTGCCAGGTATTCCACTGTTGCACCTCGTCGCTCAACAAATTCAAGGCATCAGGCACCTCGAAGTTCGGCCCTCGACCACTCCTGTATGGCCGCATGTCTACAGCGGGTTTTGGTATCCCTTGTAGACAGCCAGCTTGCCTCATAGCTCGATCGGGCATCTGAAACTCACATACTTCGAAGTGAATAAGCGGCACCCGAACCAAACCTGCCAGCACGTACGACACCGGAAGTTGCCAACACCACTCATCCAACCGATGCATCACCTTGCTATATGGCTGCCACGTCACCTGGGATGCATTGAGTATCTCTAGTTCCTCCCGATAGAACTTTAGATGGTGGTGCGGGTCTACCCGTCTCCTCCGGTTGGTCGTAGGCCCCCAGGCCCACACCCTAGGCCACGTCTCATCGGAATATTCCCGCGGTTGTGGACGACCCGTGGGTAGCCTCTCGTAAGACCAAACCTGTGAATGCAAACATTATCTGGAATTAGCACATTAAGAGGCTAGAATATATTGACACGTCAACCAAGAAAATAAATGCTCAAACCTGTAATAGAGTGAGGCAGGCGGCAATGGACTTGGCACCCTTTCTCGTAGCTTTGTGCAGTGCTCGATATAGGTGCGCAAGGACAGCTGAACCCCACGAATACGAGTATACCTCCTCAAGATCCTCCAAGAACACCATATACTTCGGATGCACCGTGTTTTTCGAATGCGTCGGAAGTAATATGCTCCAATAATATACAGAAGGAATGCTTTCGTATACGTCACGAAATCGTGAGGAGTGTATTCATCCGGTAGCACGCCATACTGCTCTCTCAGCCATTTAAGTTTGATGCCGTTCGTTGTAAGAGCTTCCCTCGGAATTCCCGGGAAATACTGCCTAGCCATCTTCGCTATGGATGCAGACGTTTTGCTCGAAGTAATGGGTTTGCCGTGACATGGGATTCCAAGTATAAATCCGACGTCCTCTAATGTAATAGTCATTTCACCAAACCGGAAGTGAAATGAGTTCGTCTCGCTCCTCCATCGTTCAACTAGAGCGGATATAAGGCAATCGTCGTGTCGAGACCAAATCCCGGGATCGGTGAACATAGATAAATTTTGACGGTGTAATAGTTGTATTTGTTCCTCGTTTAGTACCCACTCATCATGGTGACTTGTGCTTTGAATTGTTTCCAAAACACCCCTATCGACACCGTCAAATACGTGCCTCGCGACGTGGTCATCGTCATCGTATAGGATTGATGTATCATGAGGTCCGGCGTTGAAATCCATATATCTAAGAACAAAATATAATCGTAAACCAACTTAGTATCCATAATATTTACATTCCAAAACTATAAATGGATCTTTAACCTAGCTTACCAACGCATTAGCAATAGTAATTATCTCATTATTTCAATGTATTAAAATAATTCCTCACTTCTCACCACTCCGAACGCTTAATTACGCTAGTTCCCTAAAATTTAGCGCCAACGTGGTTATTTAGCAATATACCGCCTGATGGCCGCTACAGCCCCAACACCTCAAAACCGCTTTAAAACTACTTTTTAAATGTATTACATCAATTATATACCAAATATTTCCTTTATCAAAATTTAAAGGGGATGAGTTACCAAAACACCCCCAACTTAAGCAAAATACCCCCTGGCAGCTATCGACCCAACAAACATCTCAGAACAAGGGTAAAATAACTTTTCGGGTGTCTTAAACCAAAATTATTTCCTCCAGTTGTGTTACAATGTTCAATTACCAAAATACCCCCGATGAGCGGCAAATTATCGAAATGCCCCCGGGGGTTCATTATCACCCTAACGCCCCAAACCAGCTTCAAAACAACCTTTCAGGTGTTTTACTTACATTTCTGGACTAGAAAGTCCTTTGAAAAACTTAACACCGTAAAATTACCAAAATACCCCTCTCGGGGTGGCAAATTACCAAAATGCCCCTGGCATCAGAACGATCTCAAAAGTGCATTGAAATGCTATTTTAAGCTTCCCAAATTCATTCTTGATCTAAAAAGTATTCTACGGACTTTTCGCCCAAAAATCCCGAACCGGTGTCCGGATCGAGCGCTTAAAAGCCCGTTCGGCCAAAAAAATAGCTAACGACTTCGGAATGGCCCGAAATCCAGGGGATGGAACTTCCCAACATCCTAGGGTTCTCATAAAAGTTTCGTACAAAATCGCGCTGGCTTGATATTTTAAATTACAGTGCAAAGTTTCAAGGTTCCCCGTATCAGTTAACCCCTTTCCAGTATTTGAAAAATCTGAAATTTTTTCCTTGATATAGATCTTTTAAAAATAACTAGGGTCTCTTTTTTGTACTTTGGCAAAATCTAGCTCTAGATATTTTTTATAAATTTGTGAAAAATCTTAATTTAGACGCCCTAAAAAATCGCTATTTTGGAATCTATAAATGTAATACCGCTCATCCGATCTCGGATTGATCTGATTTTTGTTTCCTTCAATTTGTATTTTTCGTTATCTTCGATTTGAGTCTACAATGACTTTTTGAACTTTGAAATTAACATTGAATTGAATTACAAGAAAACCCAAAAAATACTTACTTGTTTTGACTTGATATATTTAAAGAAAAATCCACCGATCTTCTAGCGGTTATCCACCGAGCTTCTAGCGTAAAATTTTTTTGTTTGTATTGTTGTAGGTGAGATATGGAGTATGAAGATAGTTGGTAAAGATGATGGAGAGTGGAAGAAAAGTGGAAGAAAGGGTTCGGGGAGGAGAGTTTATAAAGAGAAAAAAGCGAAGGAAAGAGAAGAAAGAAGACAGAAAAAAAAATCCGTGAGTGACCCCGTGGCATCGCGGGAGGGGGAAGGGGGGGCCATGGGGAAGGGGGCATCACGGGGGGAAGGGGGGGCCATATGGGTGCATCACGGGGGGGGGGGGGACACCATGTGGGGTGGGGGGACCGCAACACTTTGTTGCGGTTGGCATGCCAACCGCAATAAAGTGTTGCGGTTGGGCATGGTGGGGGGGACGAGGCCACGTGGCAGGGGGAGGGGATGCCACGTGGCGGGGAAGATAGCGACGGGGACACGTGGCGGGGGAAGGGGAAGGGGGACCGGGGGAAGGGGCCAACCGCAACACTTTGTTGCGGTTGGGGGCATGGGGGGGCCATGGGGGGAGGGGAGGACGGGGGGCCATGGGGGGAAGGGGGAGGCCACGTGGCGGCCGAGGGGAGGACGGGGGAAGGGGGCCATGGGGGAAGGGGGGAAGGCCACGTGGCGGGGAAGGGGGACACCACGTGGGTGAAGGGGGCCAACCGCAACTCTTTGTTGCGGTTGGGCAGGGGGTGGGGGGTGGGGGGAGAGACGGGGGGGAAGGGGGAGGGGGGCCATGGGGGGGAAGGGGGAGGGGGTCCACGGGGGGTGCAACCCCAACAAAGTGTTGCGGTTGTGTATTTGCAATCAATAATGCCAACCGCTACTCTTTGTAGCGGTTTGGTGGAGAAATTTTATTTCTCCACCGGTGGGTGTGGATCGGCTCCCATTAAGTAAACCATTTTGAAGTTCACTTGATTTAGCCTATGAAATTAAGGCCCATTTACGATTTTGTTTATTGTCGTAGCAGGTACCTAGCGGTAAGGCAGCTTCATTATCCACCATAAGGTCCAAAGATCAACCGCCCTCGACGGCAGGAATGTGGCTCTTTTTTTTTTTTTTCTTGCTGTAGCAATACTATTTATGTTGCAATAGTAACCAACCAAAGTAGGTTTGGCTTACCAGAAAGGAAAAAACAGCAAACAAAATAGGAAAAAAGCAAAAAAAAAAAGTAACCGTGACTTTATTTTCTTAAAACAAAAAATTGTGTTTCTAAAGATTGGAGGATATATCTCACTGGGCATGCCAAAATTTGATGACACATTTTTCATAACGTCAAATCTTGTGCCACGGAATCTCGTCGTATATATTAACAACATTTTTTATTCTGTGTAGTGTATTCGTATTTCGAATTGGCTAAAAAGTTAATTGTTAATTACGCAAGCGACAACCTCCGATTTAAGAAATACAAATAAAATGATGAATAAAAAAGTAACAACTTGTGCATAAATATTTAATATCATTGTAGGTGCAGTCCATATAGTGGGGCTTAATACACCAAATTTATTACAATGAAATGTTAAAAGGAAGAAAAGAAAAAAGATGCATATAGAGTGTAGAGGAAAAAAAATAAAAACTATCACCTAGCCATCTTCGTATTTGATATCCGAAAGAGCGCTCGACATTGTTTGGAACTCCTCTTTCTTCTTCATTATTCCTTTCCTTTTCTTGCTTCTGCTGAAACGTTTCCTTTCTCGCTTCTTTTCTTCTTTTCTCTCTCTTTTTTTGTGCTTTCGCAGAAAGGACCCCATTCTCCTCTTCTTTCTTTTTTTTTTTGTTTCTCTCTCCCTCCCTTGTTTCTGCCAAGAGAGACCATTTATATAACTAAAGTATTTCTCTCCTTAGACGGCACTTCACTTCATGATAATCCATTTGTTGATAAAATCAAGCATATCTTGATATACTTTTTTTTAGTTACTAACTCTTATCTTTAGGTCTTTTATATAAAATCTGACTTTATCGCATGGACATGGCCACTTTTAATTTCAATTGGGCCCAATGCAATATTTAGTGGACTTTTGAAATCGGGCCTATTTGAAAAGTCTGGATATCTTTTAGTTTAAGCTTCCAACAAAAATATTGTGCTTACTCGTCAGCCCAATGTGTGTGTATATATATATATATGTTCAAAATTTTGCTGCCAACAAGTACTTTTACTATTTTTGTATAAAATTGTAAAAGTTAGTAAATAATTTTTTTTTCATGTACAATAAGAGATTTAAGCTAGTATATAATAATAATAATAATAGTATGACAACCGGAAACGGCGTTCCCAATATTCTCAACAACGCCGGCATTTTAAGAAGGCTCGCATGTTTTTACCAACGCATTTTTATAGTTTGACATTGACATCGTACAATGTAAAGACCGTTTCTCTTGTGAACAAATGCCGCCTCGTCCCTCGCAATCGCAGTCCCCATTCCTGCACGATCAAATCTGTGCTCCTAATAATAATGACATCATTGAAGACAACACTCCGCATTCTAATTCTGGCCGTTCTTCTCAAACACTTTGCATTTGTCATTTTCGTTCCCTTTCTCACATTTCCCTTCTCTCGGCGGTAAAACCAACCTTACTCTTTTATCATCCTCTTTTTCCTCCACTTTTTAATGCCAACCTTAGTTTCGCAATCGATGATCACCCAATCTCCAACCCTTCCTCTTGACGATATTCCCATGCATTATTGTATTAATCATCTGTTATGCATTGTCTATAAATTTACTTTCGTTTAGTGCATGGTAACTGTTTGATTGAAATCCTAGCTGAATTGGGTGACTCCCTTTACTTGATCTGGGTTTTGTTTGATGCAATTCATGGCACCTGTTTGAGAAAATTCCTAGCCGAAATTCGGTGTATCCAAATCGGCTTTCTTGATTGATCGTTTGGTGCATTGGTTTGTATGTTCAATTGGGTCTAATCGAATATTGTTATATGCAATGAGGAGTAAGGGAGAACTGGAAGGTAAGATTGGCGGGTGTTTTATTAAGGACCCATCTCTTGGGCTCTTGAGGATGCTCTACGTTTTGATCTCTTTCGTGCTGGGTGTAGTTGTTGGGTTGATATCAAGTTCGCATATCGAACAGTATTTTTCGTCACACACAGAGGCAATATATACAAATCATGCATTTGTTGCCCTGGGTGGTACTTTTGATAGATGTGAGGTAGAGGATTGTTTAAGCATGGAGAGTTTTCTTCGGCCAAAGTATGCGATGCACGGCATGTCGGATGAAGAGCTGTTTTGGAGGGCTTCTATGGTGCCCCAAATGGCGGAGTACCCCTACAAGAAAGTGCCTAAGGTTGCTTTTATGTTCTTGACAAGGGGGCCGTTGCCATTGATGCCATTGTGGGAGAGGTTCTTTCATGGGCAGAGTGAGAAGCAGTTTTCTATTTACGTGCATGCACTCCCTGGGTATGAGCTCAATGTGACAAATACATCTGTGTTCCACAGACGTCAGATCTCTAGTAAGGTACTGTTTTTTTTGCAATGATTCTTATTGCTAATTTGAAGGTTCATACTTATTGGTTCTTGACATGTCATTAGTAAGTATGTAGCCGATTCTTGTAGCTTCATATTCAGGCTGTGAATAGCAAAAGGGTGTGAATCCATGACTTGCATAGCCAAGGAAATAATGTTCATTCATATTAACAGGAAAGCAGAAAATGAGAAGGATGTCACTTATCAGAATGTGTCTGTTTATGTATAAGGGCCGTCAAACTGCATTTTATCGAGTTGATCGCCGTTCACATTACAAGCGGAAGACCAATATCAGAACTACCTCCAAACCAACCACCTCAATTAACCACCGCCATTTAACCCACTAGAACCACCTCCAAACCATCAGCAACCAATCACCACCAGTTACCATCACCCCCCACCATATGTAGGTTCATAAACGGTACACCAACCCACCGCGATCACACATAACTAGATATTAGGCTTTGAGAAAAACTGATTCCTTTAGATTGGGTAACACAATTCAGATCCAGATGGCGGTTGTAGTTGAAGGAGGAGCATGGAGTAGGGATGGTGGTGAATCACATATGCCATTACTTGTATAATTTGCGGGGCTTTCAATTTACCTTGTACCGATTGCCTAAAACAGTGACATTTGGTGATGGCTGCAAAAAGACCGTTTCTTTTTTAAGAAAACGGCATTAGCTAATTTCTTACCAACTGCCTAAGTGAGGGTGGTTGGGCGAGTTTGAAAAAAAAATATATATGTCAATTTAGACCATCAGCCTACGAAGCACGGACATGGGTGCGGTTGCGGATACACGGATACGATTTTTTTTGAAAATTTTAGGATGCGGGTGCCGCGGGGATACGGCTAATTTTGTAAATATTTCTTTTTATGTTCACTTAATATTGAATTTCTAAGCAATTTGAATCTTAACAATCATAATATATGTGTTTGATATATGTAAAATGTTTGATATATGTAAAAAGATATTAATATTCCATTCAAAGTAGTGAGTTTTTAAGTTTAATGTGTTCTTTCGCAAAATTTTAAAGCTTTCAACCAAATTAGTGAGATTTTCATAAGTTTAATGGGCTGTTTTATAAATATTAAAATTGTATAGCTGAACACAATAAAATTTTATGTGGTATCACTTTTATTTCTTTGAAGTACTGGGGTTGGTTTATGCAATAACTCAACAGTAGAGTACTTAAATAAAATAACCATCTTGTTATGCTAGCTGTCAAAAAGTCAAAAGTCAAAAGTCATTCCAGCATAGATAACATCGACTCTCCATGTTTTTCTTCTTCTTCTCTAGAAGCAGCAGCACCGGCACGCTGCACATCGCACGCCACACGTCGTCGCCGGTAAGTCCTTCTCCTTCTTCTACTTCTATTTCTTCTCTCTAGTCTCCTCTCAGATTCCTTGTTGGTGGTAGCTGGAGTTTCTCGTGGTCGCCGATGGTCACAGATCTGCGCGACAATAGTGTTTTCATTGATTCGATACGCACCCGATATATAAGACATTAGCAAATAAATAAAAAAATGTTAGACACACACCTGAATTGCACCAACGCCGCACTCGACGCGCACCTGCAACTGACGCATGTCCAGTGCCGGTGCTTCACCCTAAGTGCCGCACCGGTGCTTCATAGTCGTTAGCGATAGGACGTAGACAACAGTAGATTAGCTAGATAAAATGAGTTTATCTAGCTAATCTACTATTGAGTTTATCTGGCACTATGTCTGGATCAGCCCCTCTATCTTTACACAGATATTGATGTTCAAGGACGGTCCAGATCAACCTCTAGGAGAAAATGACCTAAATATTCTTTTTTGCAAAACGGTCAAGTAAATGAATTCTATGTTACATGGACTCAGTGTTGGTGTCCAGATCAGATACGTGTCCGAGTGTTGGACTTGCTAATTTTGAAAAATTAGGGATACGGGGACATGGATCCGAAAGTGGACACGACTAAAAATTTTAAGATACTTTAAATAAGATTGAGTGTTAAATATTTTTTTTACGGGCATATATAAATTCTACAAAAATTATATAGAAAATACTGCCAAGAATAAATAGGTTCTTTCATTTTTGGTTGGAGAATATACATTTTATTTTGATTTAGATATTTTTGGTACCTTTTTTGATAAGTTAATGCCAAAAAAATTGAAAAAAAAAAAGAGAAAGCCTGTTAAAACTCAGAAAGCAAAGAGAGAGAATAAGACCCATGTGACCACTAACTGACTACCGGCAGAAGGTACTCTCCCTCTCTCTCTCTCTCTCTCTCTCTCTCTCTCTCCCTCCCCCCCCGCCCCCGCCCCCCCTCCCCATGTTACATGAACTCTTCAAAATGCTTGAACTACCCGTGTCGGACACTCGACACTATGTGTCCGACACATCTCATATGATATGAACACTATCTTATAGTGTTTCAGTTATTCGTTATTGCTTTGAGATGAAACAAGTTCTCAATTAAAACCTTTTTGTCTCACTTAAAACACTATTTCACCTAAGAAACTACTAAAACATAATAATAGATATGAACAATTTGTCGTGTCTCACACTTGGACACGTATCCGACCCGGATACTCGTACCGAGTCCATGCAACATAGCGCCCCCCCATCTTCTTCTTCTTTTTCCTTCTTCTTCTCTTTCCTGTAGGTTGACGACCATATCTTCTTCTCTTTTCCCTTTTCAAAACATCGTATCTTCTTCTTCTCTTTTTTAAAAACCTTCACAACTTCTTCTTTCTTCGATCTTTACAGTCGCTTTCTGGCAAGAATGTTGACGTGGCGTATCCGTCCGGCAGATGACAGACCCAACACGAATCCCATACCCGTGTTAGCGTCGAGTCGTGTCGACCCCGTCCCTTCACCCCAAAGTGAAGGGTCCATGTAACATACAGTGAATTACCAAATGCTTCTACTTGTAGCTATCGGTAAAGAGATGCGAATCCACCTTCTCTCCTGATCTCATCTACCCATACTGCCCCACAATCTTAGATTTCCTCAAAGTTAGGCTACAAATCCTTAAGTCGGTGATGTGGTGGTGCTTTGGTTGGTTGGCGATAGTGGTGGAGGGAGTTAGGCATGATCAGTGGTTTTGGGTGGAGGGATTGGTGACTCAGGTTGTAGTTGTGGCTGTTGCAGTTTTGAGGTTGTGGTGGTGGATAGAGGGATCGAGGTGTAGTTATGGCTTTGTAGGGTGGTGGTGGGTGGAAGGATGGACGGGGTGCAGTTTTGGTTGTGGCAAATTGTTGGTGGTGGGTGGCAGTTTTGGGTGTGGCAGGGTGTCGGTGTTGGGATGGATGGATTGGTTATGGACAGTTGTGGCTTGGCAAGGCGTTGGTGGGCTGGCAGGGGTGTTAGTGGGCTTTCACGCGGGGGGGGGGGGGGGGGGGGGGTTGTTAGGAGAAATAGCAAACATTTAGGAGAAATGTTGTTTTTTTTAAAGGGAAGGGCAATTTTGTAATCGTCAGGGACTACTCCTAAGAGGAGCACTTTGGCAATTTTTGAGAAAAAAGAAAATCGATCTTACCTGTGTGTGTCGTGACATAGACCATTGGAGATCTATATAAAGCAGCAAAAAGTCCCTTTTTGTTTGGCTGACCGGAGTGATCCACGGAAAGACACGGACAGTCCAAATTAACTTATTATTTTTTTTAATTACCAAACTGCCCAAAAATTGGGCGGTTGTGCAAATTTACCAAATACCCTTAGTCCATAAAAGAGCAAAACAAATTATGTTCACTACCAACCACCCCTGTTTCTGATAGTTGGTAGAGGAGAAAAGAACTTAGTTAGATTAATCTTAGGCAGCAACAAAGTGTCACCGTTGGACCAACGTCACCGGCTGCCAGTCGTCACATTAACCACCGTCGCCACATCATACAGCCCCCACCATCGCTAAATCACTAAAACCTACCAACACTGCATCACAACCCATCTCTCCATCTACCCGTACACATAAATCATTAATTTTGATATAGAAGGGGCATTGGACAGATGTTTGATGTGGGTTTGGTGACCTAGTAGGCAGCAGTGGTGCTATTTGTAAGTGGTGGGGGTAGTGGTGTTGTGGCTGATTGAATTAAGAAGAGATTTGGCAATGGGGTAGTGGTGTTGAGCAGGGTCCTAATGTTGAACAGATGGGAAGTGGCGGTGATGACAGTGGTGGGATTGCACGTTGTGGTGGTGGTGGGTTTGTCAGTTTTGTGGTGGTGGGCTTATTGTCGTGTTCTGCACTTCCTTTTGGCAGTGGTAGCTTCTAATGGTGGTTTGGCTGATGATGAGTTTGGGTTGATATACGGTGGAGGTTGTGGTTTGTGCTTGTGGGTGTGGGTTTGAAGCGGTAGATGGTGGAGGTTGTGGTGGGTTCGAAGGTGGCTAATGGTGGGTTGTTGTGAGTGTGGGTTTTAGGGTGGTGGACAGTGGACGGTGGAGGTTGTGGTGGGTTTGAAGGTGGTTGGTGATGGGTGTTTGTGGTTTTGGGTTGGGGTGGCAGAGTGGTGGCTGTGGCTGCGGTGGGTTTTAAGGTGGCTGATGGTGGTGGGTTGAAGGCGATGATGGGGGTTTGGGGTTGCTTATGGGTTTTGACTTAGGACCTTAATGGGGAGGTGGGAGGGGCATATTAGTCGGTGGACAGTTGGGCCAAACTGATCTAGGCCGTTAAAGTATTGACGTGAACAGCTCAAGATCTGCTAGATAAAATGTGTTTTATTTAGCGCTATATCTGGATCAGCGTGCGCGCAGACACACACGTATATGTTTCTGTAGACAGAGGGAGAGAGCTAAGCTATGAATTCACAACGTAATCCATCGTCGTACATGTATGCAACTTCAAAGAAAAGTCGTAGGAACAAAATTATTAACATCTGTATAAATATGAGACCTCCACTTGTACTTTAGGTCGTTAGGGTAGTTTGCTTTCATTTCTACTTTGCACTCATCTTCTTTCTCCTCCTTTTCTTAGAGAAAAGATTTGTGTGGCAACCCAAACTTAGCACTAAGGCAGTGCTTGAGTGTCCTTGAGAAAATATGTAAAAATGGGAGAAAATAGAGCGTGCGTAGTAATCAGTCTACCCCATGCTTGTTACAAAGGCACGAGCTTAGTCTGCACCACATAGGGTCCACCAGATTCTATCCGTGACTCTTTTTTTCTTACTTGTCACTATATAATAGTGTAGTCATTACAAGAAAAAGATTAAGCAGCTAAATAAGTTTGATAGATCTTGTTAGCCGTGCATCTAGAGTGGTTGGACCTTTAGTTGCACAAAGCGGGGGCGGGGGAGCGTAAGCACCAAGAAGAATCTGAGGTTAGGAGTGGCTTAAATAAATAAATGCGTAAAGAGTATTATCATTTGTTTAGTTTAGTTTACATAGCCAGCAACAACAGACGAGGAGGCTTTAAGGACTTGAAGGAGGAGAGAAACAAGGAATTGAGTTGAAAAGGGCTTTCTCTCATTTGTTCCATGCATCTATATCCAGCTAACGGGATTGAGTTCCCATATTAGCTTGGAACGAGATCCCGTTGAGCTCCTAACTTAGGATCGCAAAAGCGAGTTTCCGAGAGAGAAACGTCACCTTATTAGGAGTTTCCTGCAACTAAGGGTTGGACCCTCACAATTACATATAATTGTAATACCTTTTTTCCACCTTCGAATAATGGGAGTGAGCAGAGGGAAAGGAGCGTCTATGGGTTCATCATGGGTTACTAAGGAGTCACCCGACTGCTCGTTGACAACACTAGAGCTTTTATGCCTTTCTCCACTCTCCGTTACTCTCTGACTAATGATGTTACTGCAACAAACATGCTTAGTAACCATCTAATGGGTCTTAAATGGTTCCTTTTTCCTCTTTTTCTTCACTGAAAGAGGTCAAAGGTGTGGGTAAGAAAAATGGTCAGAGACTCGCAGTATATAAATTTTGTTCACCAAGTGGCGTAGAGTGCGATCCCTTAGCAATATTCTGTTCGCCTTCATCTTCAGGGGTCCTTGTCTTAAAACATATCCTGTTCCAGTAGCATAATAAATTGGAATAAAATGTCTCACCGTCAGTAAGTAAGCTCCATGTTGCTTTTATTGAAATCAGCCATAAGAGAGAGTTGTTTTCAAATATGCGCTAGTGAAAACAGTTATTGCTTTACGTGAGCTATATGAAGAATAAAGGAACTATTGCAAGCAAACTTGAAAGGATGCATGACATGTTACTTTCTGTTAGATTTTTGACACAAAATGTATAATGAGCAAAGTGGCGGAGGATTACTGCAAAGCAGGTTTTTTGGACTATAGGCCGTTGATATATTCAACCATATATTAGTCATCAAATCATAGTTTATACATATATGACTATAAATACTCATTCACATGACATTAGTTGCGTGGAGCATGGAGTGAGAGTAGGAGCATCACTAGGATAGTGGGTTTTGTATATCACATCCTTGTACAGGAGATGGTCCTGCATATGGCAAGTCTTCTGAAGCTTGCTGAAGATCTTGGACTTCTAGTTCATGCTGATTTGACAGTTACACTCTTATAACATGGGAAGCATATAGAGATACGAGGAATTCGCAAGCTAAAGCTGTTGAATAGCTAAGCCGTCGATACTGAAACCTGTCAGAATCACCCAAGTTTGTTGCGTTCCACTGAGATACATATGCAAGCAGCGTTGTCCTAGCATCAAGTTGGATATAAGTAATGTCAGAGAGAGATTGTGGGATCTCGTTCCTCATCTAATTGAGTAATTTACATGGGGAACTTAGAGGCTATAAGATTCCTTATCTTTTCTGTTCATTTTCAGCTCTGTGACGGTGGTAAAGGAATTCGATTTGGTTGTTGGTGGGCGAACGTGTTGATGTTGGCTTATATTGGCACTATTTCCTTGGCAAACCTGCAAGGAGATTGGAAGTTTCACGACTTTCTTTTGTTCTAATTATGACATAATCTTCAACCTTTACTATCAGGAGCTTTTTAATCCATCTCATTTATCTTTCTTTCTTTTTTTTTTTTTTGAGTGTGAGAGAAAGAGCGGGGGGGGGGGGGGGGGGGGAGAGAGAGAGTGTGGAAAAAGGGTTTTTTGATAATCCTCGGTGGTTGCCGGGGACTATATGGTGAAGAGAGATACCAGGTGATAGTTGATTGGTTTTGGAGAAAAAAGAATGAGAATTGGGTTGTGTTTACCATATGATACCACAGCGCACCCAAAATTGGAAGTTTAGAATTTTATTAGTTTGAAGTTTCAATGAGGGATGACTTGATTGTAAATGTGTGACATCTAGGAGATGATATCATATGGTAACTGTACAGTAGTCCTACATTATTATGCATGGTTCACATGTCTGAAATTTTACGTAGCTACTCATGATTTAGTTTGAATGTTTCTTCCTTCCTTTCAGAATGTCGAATGGGGATCTGTATCTCTGGCTGATGCAGAGAGGCGACTTCTGGCGAATGCGTTGCTTGACTTCTCAAATGAGCGATTTGTTCTTCTTTCTGAGAGCTGCATTCCAGTTTACAACTTCCAAACTGTCTATGAATATCTCATTGGATCTGTTCATAACTTTGTTGAATCGTATGATGATCCCGGTCCCTATGGGCGAGGCCGTTACAGCCGTCACATGCAACCCCATATCATGCTCTCAGATTGGAGGAAAGGATCCCAATGGTTTGAGCTCAACCGTACTTTGGCTATTAAAATAGTCTCTGACACAAAATATTACACCATTTTCAGGAAGTATTGTACGCCTGACTGCTACCCTGACGAGCACTACATCCCAACTTACATACACATGTTCTACGGGCCCTTAAATGCTAACCGAACCGTGACCTATGTTGACTGGTCAACGTGGGGACCGCATCCAGCAACCTTTGGGGAAGCCAAGATAACAAAAGATTTCATACAGTCCATAAGGATTAACAAAACGCAATGCATGTATAATTTTAAAAATACAACCATTTGCTACCTTTTTGCAAGAAAGTTTGCCCCAGATGCTCTGGCACCTTTACTCAACCTCAGCTCCACTTTAATGGGATTTTGAGGATCTTAAATTTGCTAAGGTCTCCACCTCGCACCCCTTCCCCCCTCCCACACACCATAACCCCTAAGTTTTTTGCCTACTCTACTGGTATGTGTTAGTTGGGAGTATAATGTACAGTACCTGCAGAGGACTCCACCCACAATAATTGTGAGGACATTCTTTTGAAATTTGGAGACAGACAAGCGGTCTAAATATGAAGGAAAATAAATCCATGTAGAAAGTTCTTCCTCATTGAATACCATGGCGACCATATTTTGTGTGCCTATTCATTATTCATTATTAATTCTGATAATAGCAAAGTATATAGTCTTAGATATATTATATACCGGTCTTTCAATTACTTTTCATGAACTGTTTGATAAGGTAAAGATGGTCAAAATTCTGAGGTCAGAGCAATCGTACCGATCACTTGTACTGTACAGAAGACACCAATTCAACCATAATTTATTAGAATGTAAGTTCTCATTCATGCCTCCGTAAGTTGACTATGTTGTTTGTACTGTTTTGTAAGGGTGTTGTTGGCAAAATGCTTCGACCGTAGTTGCCAAGAAACTTTTCTGGTTGAAAAGAAGAGCACAGAAAGATCTATTATGGATACAAGTCTGACAGCATGGGGCGGTCTCATTAATTGCAATCTATTGAACTGCAAGATGAAACTATTGCACAATTTATATTCGCAAAAATTGCATAAATACCCATGTGGTCTTGGGTAGTTGCAAAAAGATCTCTATTGTTACAAAAGTTGCAAAGAGACACCTAAGGTCGCGAAAGTGTTGCATCAAACGATTCCCGTAATAGAATGACAAAAATGTCTAAACTGCCCTCTGTATAAATCACAATTGTAGATCTAGGGTTTTATTTTGTATGAATGGTGTTGGTATTGGGCAGGGGGCAGGGCTAATCTCGTGGGGGTGGATCAAGATTGTGGCGACGACACAAGTGGATGGGGTTGATGGCAGGGTAGCGGGCGGCGACACAGGTTCATGGTGAGTGTACGGGGCTAGTGACGGCAGCTCCTGGCAGGGCCTGCCCCTCTATAGAAACCAAGTTGTTGGCGGCGACACAATTGGCTAGGGTTGATGGCAGGTTGGCGGCAGCGCAAGTGGCTGGGTTGATGGCGGGGCTAGTAGTGGTGCAAGAGACTGGGGGTGATGACGGGGATGGAGACGTGGAGTTCGTAGTGGGTGGAAGGAACCGGTGGTGGCAATGCACTTGGCTTGGGTTGATGAAGGCGCTAGCGACGCCGACAGATGGGTCATGGTAGGTTGTCGGGGCTGGCGGCAGAGGGGTCATCATAGGTGCATGGGGCTGGCTGGTGGCAGAAATGGGTGGTGGTGATGGTGGATGGGGCTGGGTGAGGGCGGCGTTAGGGTTTTAGTTGGTTAAGGGAACGGCTAGGGGTAGGGTTTGGTTGGGGAATAAATTTGGACTTGGGTGGGAGAGAAAAAAAAAGGAGGGTACTTTAGTCTCTTTAATATATTAAAAAGTATCAAATGCACCTTTTAAGAAAGTGAATATCATGCTCCTGCAACAAAATTAACATCACCTGTGGCCATTGCAACTTTTGTAACTCCAGGGATTTCTTTTGCAATACTTCCAAACCACAGGGTATTCTGCGCAATTTTTCCTTTATATTTTCATGGTTATTCCATAAAAGATAGTCACATTTATTTTTAAATGGGTGAAGTTTCTTTTAACTGAATAGATTAATCTTTGTGATGCAATATCAATAAGCATTGTCCCCGTGAATTGTGACAAGCGGCCTCCAAAAAAGGACCAAATGGTCTTCTCGAGATGCCATCAAAAACGTTTACGACTTTCTGAAAGCACAATTCCGATCAACCTGCTCTTTCAACCAACTTCTAGTTGTGAGAATAAACGTCTATGCTGAGGTTGAGGAAGAAGAAATTGAAGAACATAGATCTGACTTAGAACTTATCAAGCTACTGCTTGTACGTTCGCCTATACTCGAGAAGAAGCTTGGCACCTAACGGACCCAGAGGGTTATGATCGATGGTTTTTGGGAAAGCTGCTGTCCTTTCAACGAGCCTCAAAACAACTAACACTCAAATTTTCGTTCTCTACCAGCTGATCTATAATATTGCTTCAAAACAAGTATAGTTCAAGATCTTGTTTTGCAGCCTAGTCCGGTTGTTTCTTCCTAGTTTATCTCTGAATGTGGACTATATTTGTTCTACTGAAATTCTTAAGCTAATGATAAAGTTTGGCTTCTATTGCTTATAATCGTTGCTTGGGAGTTCATATAATTTTTGCCTGGCAACCTTTCTTATTCATTTGTCAGAATTGTATGGCAAAATAGCCCTGTGGGAGTCTCTAGGCTTGATTGTCAAGCAGATATCAGAACAATTTGATCAATTGTTGTGAATTTTCAAGATGCCAATTGATTCTCTTTTGTTTTTACCCCTAGTGTCAAAGTATTGTTGAGAAACTTCAGAATGTGAGCCTTGGTGTTATGACCTGAAGGTTAGGGTTCGATGGCAAGAGCCTCATGCTCTGAATCCACTGTATTAAGCCACAAAATTGAGCGAAATTCTACGGCTCGTTGCTTTCGGGCAAATTATCCAGCTTTAAATACGATACAAATCTACACCTGAACATCTCCCCCGAGTTTTTCACTCAAACCGAGGACACAACGCATGAGCGTTTAAATCTAGTTAAGGTCAATTTCCTTAAAGTCGAATCTGTGCACGAGGCATGAAACAGTGGATAGGTTTTTCAATCGCTTGCTGCAAGTTAATAATCCAGCTTAAGGTATGGTGCAGATAAATAAGTGAACGCTCCAGAGTTTCTCACTCAAATGGGAGGACAGAAGGAATGAAACACTGAACGTAAGTAATGTCAATTTCCTCAAAATTAATTCTGTACAGTAAGGACTAGGGAACTAATATCAAAGCCCATCGAAACTTTGATGCACCACTATTGTACAACTTAGATGGCTTTTGGACTTCTGTAGACAGCTATGACTATAAAACTTCTATGCAAAATTTTCAATAAGAAATGGAACTGATTCACCTTGGACCTGAAAGCTCTATGGCTTGTACAAGTAGTGATGAGTCATCTGTGAGGTCTGAGTATCTCTCAGATGAGGAGAGCTCTTTGGTTTTTGATTTGGTTGCTTCAACTCTCTGGGAAGCTTCCCATCTCTCTGCTAATCCATCGCCTTCAAGCATTCGAACCACTTCAGACATCTTGGGCCTGTTGACTGGTAGATATTGAGTGCATAACAGGGCCACTTGAACAATTTCCTCGAGTTCAATCCGATCATAGCTGTTCTTCAAATCCTTATCTACAAGAATATCAAGTTTCTTTTCCTGGTGTATTCTCTTCACCTGTGATAAATTCAAATTCCAAACAATTTTATTTGACCCTACGTAAAATTTGGAAAACAAATCATCAACCATTACCTCCATTTGAATCCCCTTGACATTTTTTTAGCAAATGTGAACACTTAACAAGTATTAAAAGGCACTCATATTTTGAAATGGAGGGAGCTTTTTCGAAGAGTTTGCAAACTTCATTTAGAACTAGGAATTTCATGCTCACCCAGTCAAGCATTGCTCCTTTCTGGTTTGCTGCTTTCCCAAACTCTAGGGCTCTCTGTCCTGTGATCAATTCAAGAAGAAGGATCCCAAAGCCAAAGACATCAGTCTTCTCAGAGGATTGGCCAGTTGAGAGATACTCGGGGGCAATATGCCCGACGGTGCCCCTTACGGCCGTCGTCACGTGTGAATCCTGGTGATCCAAAAGCTTTGCTAGTCCAAAATCTCCTACCACAGCCTCACAATAGTCATCAAGCAGTATGTTTGCAGCCTTCACATCTCTATGAATTATCTTTGGGTCACACTGCTCGTGGAGGTATAATAATCCCCTCCCTGCTCCCAAAGCAATTCTCTTTCGTATGCCCCAATCAAGTACAGGTTTTGCTGTTAAAGTGGGGCTATGAATTAGTACTGTGTAAAGTATGAAGTACTAAATCAGCTAGTCAGGATAAGAAAACAAAACAGAGAGTCAGAATTAGCATGCAAAATTTTCCTATTCCAGCACATGCGTGTCTTATTGATCTTGAGGGAAACAAATTATTCTTCATATATTGGTATTTCTTGAGACAAGGTCCATCTTAAGGAATGGAGAGAGTACCTTTGAGACGTGAAGCGACACTTCCATTGGACATAAATGGATAGACTAACAGCTTTTCTGTGGCAGTCATACAAAAACCGTATAGCCTGAGGAGGTTGCGGTGCACTGCTAGGCTGATCATCTCAACTTCTGTCTGGAATTGTCTTTCTCCTCCGATAGCACTGCCGTCTTTGAGCCTCTTTACAGCCACAGGAGTTCCATCTTGGAGATACCCTTTGTAGACATGACCAAAACCACCTTTCCCTAGTATGTTTTTATTGCTGAAGTTGTCGGTTGAAATTTGAAGTTCCCTGAATGTGAACCTCTTCAAATTGCCAAGCGAAACTTCCTCATGGTGCCGGTCTAAATATTAAAACAGATGCATTACTAATTTACTATAGGGGATTAATCAACTACTTAAGAATGAAAAAAATTATATTCTTTTACACTAGGAGATTACCTTTCACATCAAAGAAGGTCTGCTTGTTATGCCTTTGCCTGTGCCATAGAAGAAGCCCAAATCCAAGGATTAGAAAAGAGATGCATCCAAGGCTTGACCCAAAAGCAACTGCAAGTCTGTGACTTTTGGGTCTCCCTGAGAGAGGCATAGCAGCTTCAAGAGCAAGGAAAATAAGGTCAGGAGAGGTATACAAGAATGTGCAGAAACACTAGAATATAAGCACATGGAAATCATTGAAGAAATAACCAATCTAGAATTAGTATGTGAATTGCCCAAAAGTAATTGAAATACTAATGAATATATAGATTGAAAGTCTAGAATTTTCCTACTTTGTGAACTATTTAAGGTCATGGACATGGGCATCAGTGTCATTCCATAGCATTCTTGTCTGTACCCCGTTGCACAAATAAGAGGGTTTCCTACAATGCTGCAATAACAGAATAAGATTAGAGAGCAGAAGGCTTTTTGGCACTCTACTTGCTAGTTTGAAATAGAGAAGAAACCAAAAACAAGGGCTACTTGAATGTCTTGCTTACTTGAATGTCTTAGAAGGAAACCTTGGTACCGGGCTACTCAAGTTATTGTAGGACAAGTCCCTAAAACGAGCATAACCATAGAATTATTGAGTATCTTATTGACGTACAAATTGCTTGGGAAAAGGAAAGGGAGCAGAGAAATTTACAAGAAGGTAAGCTGGGTGATGTTGGCCAAGGACTCCGGAATTTCTCCAGTGAGACTGTTATTGTTGAGCCTCCTAAAGCAATATCAAGAAACAAATTTAGATTAGCATAAAGCTACACCGGGAACAAACTATAAATCTTCAATTTTAGTTCTTACATGTATTGGAGGCTTCTTAAGCGACCTAGGGAAGAGGGGATTTCACCAGTGAAGAAATTATCAGAAAGATCGAGTGTGTGAAGCTTCCAAAGTCTCCCTAGCTCCGCTGGGATTGGCCCTGTGATGTTGTTGTTCTGTAATAAACTGTAACATAAACATCTCTTAGAACCAGTAACATGAAAGAAGCATACCCACATAAAAATCCAAACAACTGCATTCAACACAAATTTTAATACTTACACAATCTGGAGATTTGTTAAGTTGCCAATGCTTGGGGCAAGACTGCCAGATAAGTTCTGGCTTGGACTCCCCCTGAGATAGTAGCAGGCAGACAGAACAAAACCTCAAAAAAGAATTATCTTGAACCGAATAATTAACAAAGTTATATAGAGGATTTGAATGTAAATCAAAATGGATTTCCTTCAAATGACAAGACTTACAAGCCAATGACCAAACTCTCAGGAGAACAAGTAACCATGGTCCAGCTACAGGGATCAACAGCGTCACCATCCCAATTATCAAGAACACCGTGAGGATCCTCCAAATATGCTTTTACACCCATCAAAGCTTGCACTGAATCAAAAGCACCCAGATAAAGAAACTCCATTTAAATCACTTTTATGTGCTGAAGCCACATCCTTTTGGATGCTAAAACCAATTTTCGTCAAGAAATTTGTGTATTTACCTTCAAAGTTTACACCTTTGGAAGAAAGCAAGCCATTTGCAGAACTCCAATACCACGAGAATGTAAGAAGCCAGAATGCAGCCTCTCTTTGTCTTCTCATTTGCATAGAACTACAGTTTATGTTTAGGTATACGAAGCTTAGTTTGAACACCAGACCTCGTATGGTTTTCTTTTCCTTAACGTGATAAGCTCTATGATATTACAAGCTAACAACTCACCTTTACCTTTTCACCCAGGAATCCATTTTTGCTAGATAATCTTCGGCCAGACCCAAGACAAGCACTCAGTCCTTCTGTAGTGTAAAGAGGGATGGCACGCCTGTCACTGGGTCAGGAATTGTAAAAAGAGAGACTATTTTATTATTTGCCTTCAAAAAGTAACCAAAGTAATCTTTAGGTGATTTCCAAAAGAAAAAAAGAGAAGTGATGGAAATGCCGTTGGTGCCTCAATCATGCATTTTCTAATAAAGGAAAGTGCAGAGTTTATATATTTTTATCCAAGCATTGAAGAAATTACTCAATTCAAAGACTTAATAATAGTTTTGATTCTTTTCCATGATAAAACCAAAATCCTTTTTGGGTTAGTCAGTCTTTGGTCATGTTATTGCCTAGAGAGGGGCACTCTATATTGTAATCTTCTTGTTGTCCGCTTGATTTTAAATGAGCATTTGATGCTTAGAAAAATGAAACTCGTATAAATACACACATCTTGACAAAACAAAGGAGAGAAATGGGGGATGGGCTTTGCCAGGGACAGTAAAAGGAATCCAACATTCTCTGAGTTTGGCCATTCATTAGAGTCCCAAATGCAATCTTTTATCAAGGAAATACAGAATGTGAGAATTTCAAGGAAAGGGGCTTGTGAGATTGATGAGGGGTTGGGTACACCCTCCCATGATCAATATCATAGACCATAGTCCATGGACCACCATGACCTTGATGAGGGGGATCTTTGTTGGCTGTTGTACTTTTTCATGGATTACTTCATTTTCAAAAACACTTTTGTGTGAGGAGGGAGTTGGATTTACTTTATTGATTCCATAAACCCACTATCAGCTAACAGTTTCTCACGCTTCTCTACCTTCGGCTCACTGTCATTCCTCTAAAGCTAATCAAAGTATAATACTTAAAAAGCAAAAGCTGCCATGTCCCCCTTTTTTGTTCTTGCTCCACACCCCCTCTCCCTCTCCCTCCCCCTCCTGGCCCTAAATCATGGGAAGGAATCTTGCTTAGATTATGATGCACTGCAGGTATAGGCGGACAGAATTATTTTCATCCTCTTTCGTTGTCGAGATCTAACATGTTCTAAGAATCTATGACCAGCAAGTTTGTGCTTGTTACATTAGAAACAAGTTTTATTTCTGCATTTCTTTTTTAATTTGATATCAAAAAAGTGGGTTCGCAATATACATGAAAGTCTCATAAAGAACAAGAATAATTGCAAAACCAACCCTTGTGGTTTGAGCCATTTGCAAAAAGACTCCAGCTGTTACAAAAGTTACAAAAAAAAACACCTGACTTACAAAGGTGTTCTGTCATAAAATTTCCCTAACGGAATGATAAAAATGTCTAAATTGCCCCTCTATATAAATTGGAATGCATCAAATTTTCATTTCTAATTTGTGACCTCCAAAGGCATAAAAAATTGTTGGTAAACCCAACTCCACCTAAGTTCATCTTAATCTGAAGACATCATAAGATCTAGGGTTTTGTTGTGGTGGGTGTTAGGCTTGTGGTAGGTGCTTAGGGCTAGTGGCGGCGGTGCAGAAAGTGGTTGAGTTCGATCACAACGGGGCTGGCGGCGGTGCAAATGGGGATCGATTGGGCTGCCTCGAATAGGCAGTGACACTAGATGTGGCTGATTTACCTGAATTGCACAAACTTAGATCTAGGGTTTTAATCGCCCAATGCGATTTGAAACCCTAGATCTTAGTTTGTGCAATTACGGTTCGGTGCAACTTGTTGTGCGATTAATTTAGGCGGTGATGACTGCAGCGGGACTAGGCGGTGATGGCAGCTACAGCATTGGCAGTGATGGTGGCGATGTGATTGGGTGGGGTTGTTAGCGGTGACGGGATTGGGTGCAGTAGTTGGTGACAGAGGGATTAGACGAGGCAGATGGTGCGCCAGTTGTGGGTGGCGCAGGTGACATACGGGATGGTGGAGGTAGGATTGTGAAGGGGCTTACACCTGCAACATGCGTTGACGGGGCTGGCGGCAACATAAGCGCCCAAGGTGGGTGGTGGTAGACGGGGTGATGGCGGCAGACTAGGCGGTGACGGTTAGGGTTAGGTTTTGGTGGAATTGGAGAAGAATTTGGAACTTGTTTGGGTGAGATAAAAAGGAGGGTATTTTAGTCTTCTTAAAGTATAAATTTGTACTAAACGCATTTTTCAATGAAGAGCACGCCCCGTTAATTTAGATGACTTGTCTAACAGTTGCAACAAAATAAGCACTAGAGGGAGGCCTTTGCAACTTTCGTAACAGCAGATGTCTTTTTGCAAATGGCTCAAACCACAAGGGTGGTTTCTGCTATTATACTTAAAGAATACAGTCCGAATCAGAAGTCAAGTATGATCTTGTGGGACAAATTAAAGACGGGATAAGGGCAAAGATTAAGTCTTTTTAGATAGAGCCTGGGGAGTGGCATTACTGTGAGTGTGAAGGCACGAAATATACATGACTAAAATTAGTAATATATTGCTAAGGTCCAGATGTCAAAGTCCAGAGTCAGGGTCAGGAGTACTGGGTGTTTCTTTTTCTATAATCCTCTAACTTGGTAAGATTATAGAGTGAGAAATTGAAAAGTTCAAATGAGCTTTATTATTTAAAAAAATAAAATCTTGAGTCCATTATTATTTATAAAGGTTAAAGAAGTAATGTCACCAAGCGACATGCGATACTCCCTGGGAGTGATGCCTTGCCAAGGAGCCACAAATGTCGGTGCCTGGTAGACTACCGGATCGCATATTCACCCCACCTGCCCTGCACACAGTTTCACTTTGTCTATCTAGAAAGAGTGGCGCACACAGTGCCGGTGTGACCAGAGAACTCCTTAATCTAACCACCAGTCCAAAGCCCCTACTGAGTCCCACAGAGGCATCAAGAGATGTAAAGAACCTGACAGTGGTGGGGAAGGCCTAACACGGGGACTTACTCCCATCTATAAATAAGCGAGTAGATAGATGAATCAAGGCAAAGGACATAACAATATGACAGAGTGTCGGGGGGCACACCGAATGGGTGGGGCAGGTTGTGTGTGGTACTGGGGGCATACTCAATGGAAATGAGACAGGGATGTGGTCACTTAGTGTTGTGCTTGAGCACATGATATAGCGACAGCGCATTGGGGGGACCGAGGGAAGGAGTGCCAAGGACTTTTATAGAAAGAAGGCGGCACTCGAATGCAAGGGTGGCATCAAGACTATGGAGCAATGTCGAGGGCGTTTCGGCGCGGTCGAGGGCCCCAATACTGGGCATTGTGTCAGAGCACGTAACGTGGAGACGGCGTTAGGGCAAGTTCGAGCGTCATGCTGCTCGGGCGTGGCAGGAGATCGAGGTCATGGATTTTTCAAGGAAAGGAGAGACTAAAAAAGGAGGAGAGGGAACCCCAAAGAGAGACGAGACCAAAGGGTGAGGCAAGGAGACCCCAAGGGGCAAGGAGAGGAAGCCCACAAAGGGGGAACTCAGGGCCTCAATTCCAACACTTAGAATATTTGGGTCTAGAAGGTGTGACCAGTGATTTGGGATTTGCATTTCAGGTTGATTAGAATTAGACCTAGCAAATTTTAGCCCATACCCGCAGGTCCACCCAGGCCCGTTAAGAAATTGTGAGTACGGGCAATCCAAAATGCTACCCGTTCAAATTGGACCCGTACCCGGACTGGACCGTTTTTTTCAGTTCAGACCGGTTCGGTAACGGGTAACCCGGTTTTACCCTTTTTTTTAGGTATATATATACTCTTCCTAGTCACTCAGTTGCCCTAATTCACTTCACATTATACAGACAAACCGTCGTCTGCCCGTCTCTGTGTTTCACGTCTCACCGCCACAGCCCCTTTCCTCCTCTGCAGACCACTACCATTGACAGCAGTGAGGAGGCGTGGATCACAGGACCAGTCTCGATCTCTCAAGGCTCAAGCTCACGACTGACGGCAGTCTCAGTCCTATCTTCACAGATCAACGACTGTCAATCTTCTCTGACCGACACCAATCGTCACAGATCGACCACCGTTGCCGGTCTTCTCACAAATAGGCAACTAGTCACCGACATCTTCAAGTCTTTGCACCGACCGCCGCAAGCAGCTCCGTCACCACCATCGTTCACCACTGTCCGACATGTTCGTCACGGATTTCTACGAGCAAGGTTAGTCACTCCTTAAACTCTTCCTTTTTTTTATGAACACCGACCACGTTGCGATGAATGATGATAAAGTTTTTGAACTTTAGACATTCGACTGTTGAATGTTGATTAATAATTAAATGGATTCCTCTGTTAGATTGAATTTTTGGGACTGTTAAAATTAAAATTGCTGAAATTCTGAAAATCGTGGTACCTCTACATGATTGAAACGTGAAATTCACTACTGTGACTATATTGGATTCCTATGATATTCGTGGATTTGTGGACTGTAGATTGTATGATGAAAACACTGAACTAAACACTGAAAAATCTGAAAATGATGTGTGAACTGTGAAGAATATGTGAACAAGATTGACTGATTCACTAAAATAGACCACTGCACTGATAATAGGAAACACTGAAATAAAATAAACCACTGAAAAAAGTTCTTGTTTCTTGCTGTTGCTGTTGTAGGATCGATGGAATCTGTGAACAATACTGAAAATCCTGATGTTGAGGTTGTAGACATTGATGAGGACTCTCCTGTTTGTACTAATCCTGATGTTAATGAGAATGAGATTGATTCTAAGTCTAGAGGTGTTATTTGGGAGAATTTTGAAATTGTGAAGTCCGATAATAAACAAATGGCCGTATGTAGGTCGTGTAGAGAGAAAAGTTCTACAATGGGAACCACTCCGGGTGGGAAGCCATGCAAGAGTACTCACGGAACTTCAAATATGCATAAACATCTTAAGGTTTGTAATGCCTACAAGAAGCAATTCATGGATATTAAACAAATGCAACTAGATTACTCGGCGAAATTGAGGTCCAAAAAGATTTCTCAAGATGTTTAAAGTGCAAAAATGAGCATTGCAATATTGAAGCATAATTATCCTTTCTCCATTGTTGAAAGGATAATTATCCGTTCTTTGGAACATGGCACGTGATATCATGAGTATTCCAATAACCACAGTTGCTTCTGAATCATCCTTTAGTATTGGAGCAAAAGTTCTCAACAAATATCGGAGTTCACTTACTCCCTATAATGCACAAGCTTTGGTTTGCGGACGTAATTGGTTATTTGGTTATGCAATTCAAAGTAAGTTTTTAGTTGCGAAACATTATAATTATAAATTTATTTATGTGTTTTGAGATTTAGTTTAACCTCATTTGTTTGAATGTAGGTGAAGATCCCGAAGATAGTGACTTAATGCTAAGTTTGCCGAGCAGTCCGAGCATGGACGGTTCGTTGGATGCAAGAAGTTTGACGGATGCCTAAAGCTTGAAGTGATGCGAATTGCGGAAGTTGAAGGAATTAGTTGAAGACTTGAAGACTTAATTAATTATTATTCATGTGATGTTTTATGTTTAAGTCAAATTGTCTAATTTTGGTCTTGGATTGGGGATGGGTGCGTGGGCGTGGGGATGGGGCTTGATGCTAACCTTCTTATGGTTCTTATATTAACGTGTACTAAGTAGTGAGTAATTACGTAAGAGTAAGTGCTATGAGTAGTTTACATAAATTGAAATTAAAGTACCTTTAACAAGAAATAGAGAATGCTTTAGTACAAAAAAAGGATTGAAAAAGAACAAAATGTGCCTAATTATCAAGATGAGATTTAAAAACAAACTGTTAATAAGAAAATAAATTGGCAATTATCAAAATGTAAAATGTGGTTTTTGAAAAAAACTGTTTCAAAAACTGGATATACCCGCGGGTACTACCCCGCTCGTCCTAATAGGGTACGGGTACATGAAATAGGTACCCGGAAAAAATGGGTATTTTTTTATCCGTACCCGTTTCATCCGTACCAGGCTGGGTTTTACCCGTACCCGCCAGGTATACCCGTTTGTCAGGTCTAATTAGAGTGGTTATGTTGAATTTTGACCATCAGTATTGATTGACTTAATTATGAAAGTAGGACTCGAGGGCGGACAAATGTGTTTATTCAAGATGGGCTAGCAACACACTTGAAGTGAAAGGATTACTGCTACATCTTTACGGCCAGCTCGAGAAAGGCAATTTGTTCAGCTTCAGCAAATCTTCTTTCACCATCAATTTTGCGCACTAATTTTCTTGAGTAAAAGTTGCCTTTCAACTTCGTGTGAAACAAGCAAAGCTATTCAGATCCCATGGCAAAGAAATGAATTATATTCTAAGCTTTCTATTACACAGAAAAGAAAAAAAACCGAGCCTACATTTATTGCTTTAATTAATCTCTTGACAAGTGTTGCATCATTCATCAATTTCCTTTATGACCCATTTGGCAAAAGTTAAATAAACAAGTAGAAAGAAACTAAGTTAACAGCAGCACATCCATACATAACAGTTTCGAGGAGTGGTTGTATTTGCAAGCTCTGCATAGCCCTCTGTGACACAAATCTGTATGTTTCTAGTTGTACGCGTGCATTGCATTGGAAAATGGGTGCCCAACCTGATCAGTCAATCAATCCGCAGATACAAACATTAGACTTTTGCCTTGTTCTATTTTCTGGGTTTTGTCAAGTAAAATCATTCAGCAGAGTGTTTATCGAGTAACGTCTTGCAGACATGAAACAGTGAAAAATGAAATGCAAGCTCCATGTATTGTTTTTTATTTTATTTTTAAGAGAGAGAGATATGCAACCTTCATGTAGTTGTTCAGAATCAGGAAAGACGGGACAAGAAAATAACAAACAGTATAAGGTTTTTGTAACTTTGATGGCTAATGTCAAGTGGTGAAAATTGTTATTTGATTTTTGTACTCCTGGGTACACAATGAGGTTATATTAGGTGGTGAAGCGGACTGACATCGGACGTCATGGTCGCTTTGGTAAAGACTCTTCGATGATACCGTAAAGATTGTCGTTTGATCTCTTTGACTTTAGTGGTCAGTGAGATTGGAATCTTAACTGTATAGTTGAAATTCGACTCGCTTCCATTACTTCTTACTAGCTAATGAACATTTGTAACTGCACTGATAGGGATGCAATTTTATTTCCTCATCAATCATATAATTTAACATAGTCGATTATGTTTTAAATTGAAAAAAAATAATAAAGATAATGAGTTTCACTGAGTTAATGCATATATACAATGATAAAGTATAATAATCGACGTCACTCAGCTAAAGAAATTTCTTGAACAAATTAGCCCACTACTAAAAACGATTAGAATCATACTCACGAAAATCGTGTAAAGTACTAAAAATGTATCTCATTTTGGTGCATTACTATGCTGATAAATTATATCAATCTATCTAAAATCACTCTCAAGGAAAAACTGTGTCTGATTTTCACCAACATGCTGATTTTCTAGTCCTTTCTATCCTCCTTCAATTTTGTATGTATTAGAATCTAGTGAAGAATTTTGGCATATTCATATCAAGACCGCCTAATACGTGGAGTGTGAGGGAAGATTCACACCCTTTATAAGAAATTCAGCCCAATTATGGTTAAGTTGATAAGATGCATGAAGTCTTGAATGAGATTGGGGAAATTTGTGACTTAGATTTACAGAATATTGTAATTATAGAATTTGTCTAAGTAGTTTTATATTTTAGTGAAGTATATTGTATGCATAATATATGTATTGTTTTCTGGCATCCACCTATTAACACTAACAACATGAAAGTGCTCATTTTAGAGGTTGCAGGTTTACACTACGTTGCATATCCTATTATTTGTTTTTATTTTTATGTTATTTTAAAATGAAAAAAACATGTGTCGACTTGTGTGTTTAGCGATTCTATAATTAAGAACGTAAGGACAATGATAACTAAATAACATTATGAAAAAGTATGAAGACACCTCAATTTTACGTGAACGAAGATTTCTACCACATTTGTATATCAAAATGAAAGACGTGAATTTACGTGTATTTGCACTTTATAGTGCAGTTACTGTTGGAATTGGGTTTTAAATCCATTGTAGAGAAGTAACTTTGACTCAATTTTTAAATTGGTTCCAAACCATATTTTGGTTAGGAACAAATTGATTCATGATTCTCTATTGGAATATATGATCATGGTATATTCACATGTTTAAAACAAATGAGAGGTGAATGAGAAAATTAAAGTTAAAGTTGGTGGTTCACCTTGAAAGGGAAAAGAGTATCCCACATTGAAGAGATAAAGCCAAGTTATCTCCTTATAACGCTTAGCCTTGAGCTAAGGGTTAGGCCCCTTGGGGGTATCCATGTTTTGTAAGGAGGAAGGACCTAGGTTGACCCAAGGTCCATCACACACGCGCGCGCCGCCCGCCCCGGTCTGTGGCCGTGGCTTGGGCTTGGGCTTGGGCCCATCAGGCTTTTTTCTTTTTGGGACAAAAACATTTAAATAAATTTATTTATTTATTTTCTTTTCCGAAAGTTGTGAGCTTTCCAGCTAGTAGTTTTTTATGTGAAGAGTTGCACCCCCAGTGAATACTCTGTGTATAAAAACGAGTCAGTTACAGAAGTTAAGAAGAGAACTGAATCCCGAAACTATTTTTCTGTAATATTCTGTCTGTCTCCAAATTTTCTGTGTCCGAAAGAGTTTTGTGCCATTGTTTTGGTTCGCAGGGTCTACAATTTGGAGTGCTCCTATTTCAGACGTATTGACGTTGTATCCTGGGAGACTGTTGTCAAGAACCGTCAGCACCGTTGCGGGACGAATAAGTCTTAAGGACAGTGAATCAAATTAACGCCTCGGTTCTCCATTGTTGTTTGTCTGATTTTGCTGTGAGTTAATTTTAATTATTCTTGCTAATACTGTTGTTCTGTTTAGTAAACTACATTTCAGTATTTTCGTACTTAGTTGATTTCTGCACAAATATACACAAAGCCATATTATTCCCCACAATCTTAAGACTTATTCCGCACTTTGTGTTGCATGTGTAGAAATAGTATTTCCAAAACAGTGTTCTCAATTTCGTTTTCATATTTGATTCTATCAAACATATACTAAAATTATTTTCAGTTTCTGAATTTAATTTTAGTGATACTAGACTTTGTTTTATACTTTTGTTTCTATACTGGACTGCTTATTAATTGTTGTTATATTCTGTTCATAGATATAACAATGGCTACTAGTGAAACCAATCCGGATAGTGGACCGGTTAATCCCAACGTGCAGCACAGTGGTGGGACTGTGTATGCGACGCCTTATGTGGCATCTGCTTATGGTTCCGTTGGACTTGGTGAAAGACTGGAAAAGTTCAACGGAAAAGATTTTAAGAGATGGCAACAGAAAATGTTGTTTTATCTTACCACCTTGAATTTGGCAAGGTTCTTGTAAGAGGATGCACCAGATCTTGGTGAAAATCCTGACCGGCAAATAGTGGCTGCCATGGATGCTTGGAAGCATTCAGATTTCTTGTGCAAGAACTACATCCTCAATGGATTGGACAATGCGTTGTATAACGTATATAGTCCAATGGTCAATGCGAAAGCATTGTGGGAATCCTGGGAAAGGAAATACAAAACTGAAGATGCCAGCTCAAAGAAATTTGTAGTCGGCAAATTCCTTGATTTCAAGATGGTGGATTCCAAGACTGTGATCAGTCAAGTCCAAGAGTTTCAGCTAATTCTGCATGATATTCATGTGGAAGGAATGGTACTTGGAGAGTCCTTTCAAGTGGCTGCTTTGATTGAAAAATTGCCACCCACTTGGAAAGATTTCAAGAACTATTTGAAGCATAAACGCAAGGAGATGAAGCTCGAGGATTTGATTGTGAGAGTGAGGATCGAGGAAGATAATCGCCAGTCCGAGAAGAAGGCCGGTAATTATCATCAAGAGGCGAAGGCAAATGTGGTCGAGCAAGGTCCATCAAAGAGGAGGAAAATTTCTGATTTCGATGGTCCAAGCAGAGCAAGCGGCTCAAACTTCAAAGGCGGTGAGAAGAAGAAGTTCAAAGGGAACTGCTATGTGTGCGGCAAAGCTGGCCATCATGCTAAGGATTGTCGCAAAAACAAAGAAAACTTTAAGAAAGGAAAGAATTCTCAAGCGAACGTGACCGAAGTTACCAAAATCACCGAGGACGTGACAGATTTGAATTTATCCGCGATGGTATCCGAAGTCAACTTGGTTGGAAATCCCAAACAGTGGTGGGTAGACACGGGCGCTACTCGACATGTGTGCTCCGAGCGAAGTATGTTCACTACATATGAGAGCGCCAACAACGAGAATCTGTTCATGGGAAACTCTTCTTCTTCAAAGGTGCTATGAATGGGCAAGGTGGTCTTAAAGATGACATCCGACAAGGAATTGAGTCTTAACAATGTGCTTCATGTGCCAAACATTCGGAAGAATCTACTGCTAGGCTCATTGTTGAGTAAGAATGGTTTCAAGCTAGTGTTTGAGAGATAAATTTATACTCACTAAAGGTGGGATGTTTGTAGGAAAAAGGTACTTATGTGATGGTCTTTTTAAGTTAAATGTAATGACCATCATGCCTAAAGCTGTACCTAATTCCGATATTAATAAAACTATTTCTTCTGCTTACTTGTTGGAATCTCCTAATTTATGGCATCGTAGATTAGGTTATGTGAACTATGGCTCCTTACAAAAGCTAGTGAAAAATGGATTTTTGCCTAAAATGAATTTTGACTCACATAATGCATGTGAAATTTGTGTTGAAGCTAAAATGGCAAGAACGTCTTTCAATTCAATTGAAAGAAGTACGGAACCTTTAAGTCTAATTCATAGTGACACATGTGTCCTAAAGGTGGTACAATCTAGAAGAGGAAAAAGTATTTTATTACTTTTATTGATGATTATACGAGATTTTGTTATGTATATTTGCTTAGAAGCAAGGATGAAGCCTTGGAAGCATTTATGCAATACAAAATTGAGGTTGAAAATCAACTTAGCAAGAAAGTCAAAGTACTAAGAAGTGAGGGGGGGTGATAGAGGTGGAGAATATGTTTTCCCTCTTGCAAAATTTTGTACCGATCACGGTATCATTCATGAAACCACGGCACCGTATGCACCTCAGTCAAATGGAATTGCTGAGCGAAAAAATCGTACTTTAAAGGAAATGATGAATGCTTTGTTGTAAATTCTGGACTACCGGATAACTTGTGGGGGGAAGCGGTCTTAACCGCAAATCATATACTTAATAAAGTACCTCACAAGAAGCTGCAAAAGACACCTTATGAGCGATGGAAAGGTAGTCCTCCTTCCTTCAAATATCTTAAAGTGTGGGGGTGTCTAGCAAAGGTAGCTATCCCACCACCTAAAATGGTCAAAATAGGACCTAAAACGGTTGATGGAATTTTCATTGGATATGCAAGCCATATCTCGGCATATCGGTTCTTAGTGCATAAATATGAAGTTGACGATATACACGTCAACACCATAATGGAAACAAGGAATGCACATTTCTTCGAAGATGTGTTTCCTTATAAAGTTGCACAAGAACGGAGCTCTTTAGAAAGAACTAGTATAGACCAAGATCCCTCACAAGAGGAAGATGAGCCAAGACGTAGCAAGAGAGCTAGAACGTCTACATCGTTTGGTCCTAATTTTCTAACATTTTTATTAGAAAATGAGCCTCGTACTTACAGTGAAGCAATGTCGAGTCCCGAAAATCCTCATTGGAAAGAGGCTGTTAATAGTGAAATTGAATCCATCATGCAAAATCATACGTGGGAACTGGTGGATCTTCCTCCTGGAAATAAACCATTAGGGTGTAAATGAATTTTCAAGAGAAAGATGAAAGCCGATGGAACGATCGAAAAATACAAGGCCCGATTGGTTGTCAAGGGATATAGACAAAAGGAAGGGCTTGATTATTTCGATACGTATTCACCAGTTACAAGAATAACATCCATTCTAATATTGATAGCTATTGCAGCTATTAATAATCTTGAGATACACCAAATGGATATGAAAATAGCCTTCCTAAATGGAGATCTAAATGAAGAGATCTATATAGAGCAACCCGAGAGGTTTGTAGCTCCTAATCATAAGAGGAAGGTGTGCAAGCTTGTCAATGGCATGAAAAGTTTTGATAAAGCCATGATTGAAAATGGCTTTAGCATCAACGAATGTGATAAATGTGTCTATGTTAAAGGCATGGAAAAAGGATATGTCATTGTTTGCTTTTATGTGGATGACATGCTCATTATCGGGAGCAATAATGAATTCATTAAGGCTACAAAGAAAATGTTGACAAGTAAGTTTGAGATGAAAGATATGGGTGTGGCTGATGTTATACTTGGTATGAAAATTACCAAAACATCAAATGGACTAGTCTTGTCACAATCTCACTATATTGAGAAAGTGCTAGACAAATTTAAAAGTTACGATAATAGTCCAGTTAAGACACCACTAGATGTAAATTTACATCTAACAAAGAATACTGGTGAAGGAATATCTCAATTAGAGTATTCGCGTATAATTGGTAGCTTAATGTATATCATGAATTGCACGAGACCCGATATAGCATATGCTGTCAGTAAGTTGAGCAGATATACTAGCAATCAGGGGAAGAATCACTGGATAGCTATTGTAAGAGTTTTAAGGTACTTAAAATATACCTTAAACTTTGGTCTGCATTATTCTAGATATCCAGCTGTATTAGAAGGATACAGTGATGCCAACTGGATATCAGATTCTAATGAAACAAAATCCACAAGTGGATATGTATTTAAGTTAGGAGGAGCAGCTATTTTTTGGAAATCCTCTAAACAGACATGTATTGCCAAATCCACTTCATTGTTGACTTCATTGCTTTAGATAAAGCATGAGAAGAAGCGGAGTGGCTTCGTAATTTCTTGGAGGATATTCCAAATTGGCATAAACCCGTGCCACCAATTTGCATACATTGTGATAGTCAATCTGCAATTGGAAGAGCACAAAGCAGTATGTATAACGGCAAGTCTAGACACATACGTCGCAGACATACTACCGTTAAAGAATTACTTTCTAGTGGAATTGTCTCTATTGACTACGTGAAGTCAAAGGATAATATTGCGGATCCATTAACGAAAGCTTTAACTAGAGAGAAAGTAAATACATCATCGAGGGGAATGGGTCTTCAGCCTACGAACTAAAGAGTTGCCATAATGGAAACCCTACATAGCTGACTGGAGATCCCAAGATCTAGGTTGAAAGGGAAAACCGAATTATGTAAATGCGACTCAGACAGAGCACTGTGGGGGGTTCAAACCCTCGTATCCATTCCTATGATGAGAAGACAGTGGCACCTACAAAAGGTTAGGTTAAGCTATGCTTTTAATGACTCTTATATCTTGAAAATCCAAGTGGGGATGCAGTAGGAACCTCTTAATAAGAAGTTACCTATGTGAGTAAGAAGTGGGCCGCTTCAATGAGAATTGTAAGGCTGAATTCTCTAAGAGTACTCATGAAAACCAGGAGTTGTTCAGGGCCAAACTGAACACAACAATGAGAACCTCAAAACAATATTTGAGCGATACTGTGTGAAGTTCTATTGTCTTGGTTTACACTAAAGTTTGAACAGTTTATAAGACATCACGTTCATTGGTTAACCAGTAAATCTAATAGTTCTCACTAGGAAAGGTTCAAGGCCATTGTCTACCTATCTCGATGCAGTGTCATTCTAAAGAACTCTTTCTTGTGTCAATGTTTCTTTGTGTATAGAGTCCAGTCAATTTTCTATTCATGTGGGGGATTGTTGGAATTGGGTTTTAAACCCATTGTAGAGAAGCAACTTTGACTCAATTTTCAAATTGGTTCCAAACCATATTTTGGTTAGGAACAAATTGATTCATGATCCTCTATTGGAATAGATGATCATGGTATATTCACATGTTTAAAACAAATGAGAGGTGAATGAGAAAATTAAAGTTAAAGTTGATGGTTCACCTTGAAGGGAAAAGAGTATCCCACATTGAAGAGATAAAGCCAAGTTATCTCCTTATAAGGCTTAGCCTTGAGCTAAGGGTTGGGCTCCTTGGGGGTATCCATGTTTTGTAAGGAGGAAGGACCTAGGTTGACCCAAGGTCCACCACACACGTGCGCGCCGCCCGCCCCGCCCCGTCCCGGTCCAGTCCGTGGCTTGGGCCCATCAGGCTTTATTCTTTTTGGGACAAAAAAAATCTAAAAAATTTTATTTATTTATTTTCTTTTCCAAAAGTTGTGACCTTTCCAGCTAGCAATTTTTTATGTGAAGAGTTGCACCCCCCCAGTGAATACTCTGTGTATAAAAACGAGTCAGTTACAGAAGTTAAGAAGAGAACTGAATCCCGAAACTATTTTTCTGTAATATTCTGTCTGTCTCCGAATTTCCTGTGTCCGAAAGAGTTCTATGCCATTGTTTTGGTTTGCCGGGTCTGCAATATGGAGTGCTCCTATTTCAGACATATTGCCGTTGTATCCTGGGAGACTGTCGTCAATAACCGTCAGCACCGTTGCGGGATGAATAAGTCTTAAGGACAATGAATCAAATTCACGCCTCGGTTCTCCATTGTTGTTTGTCTGATTTTGCTGTGAGTTAATTTTAATTATTCTTGCTAATACTGTTGTTCTGTTTAGTAAACTACATTTCAGTAGTTTCGTACTTAGTTGATTTCTGCACAAATATACACAAAGCCATATTATTCCCAACAGTTACATTGTTGCCGCCGCCATATTTGCAATAGACAATTGTAGTGTGGTGTAAAACGTTGTCTTCTAATTTGGCCATTGATTTGCACAGAGACTACTTCTTTATTAGTTCTTCATTTCAATATATTTTGCATGTAGCTTTCTCTGTAATTGTTTTATGCATGTGAAATAGAGACTCAGAAAATAAAATCATGTAAAAAGATTGAAGTGCATAAAGACATCACATTAAAAAACTAACCTCAAGATCTAATAACTTGCAACTCTAATTTAAACCAAAAGAAAGACTACTCTAATCAGACTAAACCAAAATCGTGACATTTGCTTCTCTTTCTTGGTTAGTGATCCCTTGCTACAGTGATAAAGAATTTACATTAAAATTAATTTGTAATAAGATTCTCTATATTGAACTTCGGATACCATAAAACCAAGCATCAATAGTGTTGAAACGATTACAACAATTATTGTGCTACCACGTAACACGTAATGGGTTCGAAAACATACCGTACGAAGTCTCCGAAAATTCCGACGTAGGATCCTTGTTGTTACGAGCCTCCAACACGCTTGATCTTTTTCGCATGTACGAAAACGGCTACTAGAGTCGAGTTCTTCGTCCACGAACCAAATCTTAGAGCTTGGTGATTGCTCTAGAGAGAGTGCTATAGAGAGAGGGTTATTACTATTGACTTGTGATTTATTGGGATATCTCTAGCCTTTATATAGAGATACAATTAGAGACTGACTTTACCTCCAACTCTTAGGAGATAAAGATTGTATTTATCTCAAACACTTAAGAGATAAATATTCTCTAAATAACTATATTTATCCAAACTAACAAATACACATTATCTGTTAGTGGGTGGATAATGGGTCCACTGACCCAATTTATTAATAGCTCCCACTCGCCCACAGACAGGGCAAATAAATCGTACAGTCCCTCTCTATCTCTCGTCCACTCATCTCCTCATACAGGAAATGGAACGTGCGACCTACGAGAAAGGATGTCCAATTGAGGAGTATTGTATTAAGTTATCACCAAACTAACACAATACATCACTCTAAAAAAAATCTCGTATGTAACCCAGATAGTTCAACTACACCAGATTAAACACTCTCAAATCCCTCATAGTGAGCAGTGTTAAACCTCTTATATGTTATGTATTCATGACTCATATCGAAACGAAAATCGACAAAGTCGCCCGGGCTATGAATCACACAACATGATGTAATATTGAACTTTCTTTCCAAAGCCCTCATGTCATTCCAATTAGACCCAACCGCTTTCCTAGACATGCCCCGCGAGACCGCATCATCCATGATCCAAGGGTACATGCTAAAGTAGCGACATTGAGTATCCTCTTCATGACATAGTCTAAGGTGAAAAGGGTACCATATAGGATCAAAAATTTTGATCCAAGTGGCTCACACAGTGACGAAGCAGGGATTCATTCGTCACTCCCACTGTCGGTCTGCATTTAGCACATGCAGTATGATTTGCATGCTATGGCGTAAACCGCAAGGGCGTGTCACATAAATGTATAATAAAATACGCCATACGAATCTAAGTCTAGTCGCTGTACAAGCGCCTAACCTGAGTTTTTCAGTCGTGCCTGCCTGAAATCTCACATTCGGCTGTAAGCAGGCTACATAGAGTTGTGGAGATACTCTATGATCGACCTACATGTTTTAGGTCTCATCTTAGCTCCAACTAAGGCGACATGTTTGCTTTATAAGCTATATCATCTTATTCGCCCACTTGGCGCTTAAGACAATTATGTCTCATCTTGCTCGCTATCTTAGCGCCAAGGTGAATTACCCGTGTGAGCAGGTCAATTCGAGCCTGGTGACACTCTCAATAAGGATGTATATGTAATCACAAAGATTATTCATTCATTCCATAATAAACTCAAATCAAGGAACGAAAAATTTAATGTAATAAATAATGTCAAGTACATAAGATGCCATAAACATATCAAAACCTACGTAGTCCCATACTCCTAATGTGAGAAAGGAAAACATCTCTAGCAATAGGCTTGGTCAAAGGATCAGCCACCATTCTACCAGTAGGTATATGCTTCATGGTCACCTCTCCTTGCGCAACTAAAGTTCTAATGAAGTGATAACGAAGGCCTATGTGTTTGGCCTTCCCATGACATTTGGGGTCCTTTACAAAATCTAGGGTAGCTGTATTGACACAGTGAACAGTGACAGACTCATCTGCATGAGCTGTAACCCCTAGAGCCTGTAAGAATGACCTCAACCAAACAGTTTCCTGGACTGCTGCTGAACAAGCAACATACTCCGACTCTATCGTGGATAGGGCGATGTAAGACTTTTTCTTGTTGTACCAAGAGATAGCTCCACCTGAAGTGGATATGCGCTCATCTCTATCAGCGCCCCAATCAGCATCGCTGTATACTCTCAATCTCAAGTCTCCACCATGATAGCACAGGACGAGATCAGCGGTTCCACGTGAGTATCAAAGAATCCTCTTCACCGCATTCCAATGAGCGGGTCCAAGATTACTCTGATAACGACTCACCATTCCAACGGCAAAGTAGATGTCTGGACGCGTACACGACATAGCGTACATCAGACTCCCAACTGCAGCCGCGTAAGGCACTTTGGACATCCGATTCTTTTCCTCATCATTCTTTGGGCATTGGTCTGTTGTTAAAGTACACGCCTTATCCATTGGAGTGTCTCTGGGTTTTGAGTTATGCATACAGAATCGTTCAATGACCTTCTTGATATATGTCTCTTGAGACAAACCGAGAAGTCTCTTTGGACGATCACGTATGATTTTAACCCTGAGCACATAATTAGCTTCTCCCATGTCCTTCATCTCAAAAGTTGAGGACAGCCACTGTTTAGTGGCGACAATGAAACTCATGTCATTCCCAGCTAAAAGAATGTCATCACATACAAAGAAAGGATCAGAATATTTTTCTTGGATCATTTTACGTAAACGCAATGGTCTTGTTGAATCATTTCAAAACCTATAGAGGTAATGGCATGATGAAACCTAAAGTACCACTGCCTAGACGATTGTTTGAGACCATATATAGAACGTTTGAGCCGGTAAACTTTGCGCTTATGTCCCTTGACTTCAAAACCCTCAGGTTGAGCCATATAAATCTCTTCGTCTAGTTCTCCATTGAGAAATGCAGTCTTAACATCCATATGAAAAAGTTCTAAATCCTGCTGGGCGACAATAGCTAGGATCAGGCGAATTGAAGCAAATCTCACCACTGGGGAGAAAGTGTCTTCATAGTCCACACCCCGCAGTTGGGTATAGCCTTTCACCACAAGACGTGCCTTATACTTGTCAATTGACCCGTCTGCCTTGCGCTTGACTTTTAAAACCCACTTGTTTCCAACAGTCTTGCGCCCTGGTGGAAGGTCAACCAACTCCCAGACCTGATTCTTCTCCATTGAGCTCAACTCATCTTTCATTGCAGCCATCCACTCATTACTAGCAGGTGAAGATAAGGCTTCTTCCATAGAAGTGGGCTCATCTTCATCAGTTGGAGTGCACATAAGAATTTCACCGTTAATCTCAAAATGACGACGTGGAACTCTTCCTCGTGCACCTCTACGCAGTTGAGAATCTTGTTAACCTGATGGTCCGATGGTGTGCTCCCACTGTCTAGGATGCTCCCACTAGGTTGAAGATCACTTATACTATCTTTAGCGACAACAGGATGAGGAACTAATCCCCCACCTTTGCTTGGAGATGGTAAAGTGGCTTCAACTTCCTCTAACTCATAGAGGTCAAGATTCTTACTTGCGTCTCCAATGCTAGGAAAATCATTCTCTATGAAATCGACATCACGAGACTCTTTTTCAGTCTTTCCACCGTTTGGATGTTCACCATACATCACATAGCCTTTAGAGTTTTCAGAATACCTCAAGAGGATACTCTTTTTAGCTATAGGCCCTAGTTTCCCATACTTATGAGAAATACTGTGAACATAACCTGCTGAGCCCCATGGGCGCAATTTATCCAAATTTGGCTTTTGGACATTCCAAAGCTCATATGGGGTGGACTTGACTGATTGTGAAGGCACTCGATTAAGTATATAGGCTGCAGTCAAAAGAGCATCCCCAAAAAGATATTGGGAGGTTTGCTTGCGCCATCATAGACCTAACCATGTCTAACAATGTTCTATTCCTTCTTTCCGCAACGCCATTTTGTTGTGGAGTATTAGGAATAGTAAGTATGTGTATCCCTTTTTCCTCACAAAAACTTCTTGAAGTGATCTGACAAATATTCGCGTCCTTGGTCAGTGCGAAGAGTTTTTAAATTCTTCTCTTTCTGATTCTCAACCTCAGCTACAAAGCGTTTGAAACAGTCCAAAGCATCATAGCAGTGAGATATCAGATACACATAACCATATCGCGTATAATCGTCTATCAGTGTAAGGAAATAAGAGGCGCCGTGTCGTGCCTTTACACTCATAGGTCTGCATATGTCAGAGTGAACTAGCTCAAGTGGTTGAGTTGCTCTCACAGCCTTTCCAAAAGGCTTCCTGCATGCTTTACCGGCCAAACAAGCCTCACAAGTTTGTAGATTGACTCTTGCGAGTGGGCCCAAAAGGCCTTCTCTAGCCAAACGAGTCATCCTATCTTGGCCTATGTGGCCCAGTCTTGCATGCCAGGTGGTAGAATCATTCACAATATTATCATTCACAACATAAGAATAAGAGGACTGTGAATCATTTAAATCCAATTGAAAAAGACTATCCATGCGAAAACCATGTCCGAACAAAACATCATCCAAAAAATTGTCCAACTTATTACCCTTAAAAATAAAGGAAAAACCATTGTCTAATAAAGCAGTAACTGAAAGTAGATTAAGCAGAACAGTAGGTGCATATCGCACATCATAAAAAAGTGTACTTTTTGGACGGAAGCCTGACGGATGGACACGGGTGATACATTTTAAAAGTGTTTGGTCACGAAATGTTACATTTTGAAACTTTGTGTCCTTGATTGTAATTATCCCCTAACCTCAGGGACATAGGTGTAATTAGCCCATTAATTTATCTTAAATTATATAAGACTTTCTTATATAAGCCTCATATAGTTCCTGCAAAATTAAATAAACTCAAAAATAGCAATCACATCTAAAATAATATTTTCATACCTTTAATATTCTAAGATGTTTAGTAAATAACCTTAATTATTTTCAACTATCAAATTTGTTGATACAATTATATATTATATTGATAAATATTGGCACTGATTACGGTAACAATATATTAAAAATTAATATGAATTAATTGTTATGTTATTTTTATTTTTTAATCTCAATGTAACATCATGGCTCGGCTTGAGCGTGTGGCGGCGTAGAGACACTATTCATTAAACCCTAATTTTTTCAGCCGCCGCCATGCCACGATGCCAACTTCCGAATGCCATATCTCTCTCGTTTTTTAGCCAAATAATGCGTACGATATATCGTTGGAAAGCTTATGCGACATAGATTAATTATGTACCAAAAGATCATGATAAAAACTGAATATCATGCTCCGAATTTGAGTCCCAAAACTCAAAAAAATCACAGTTTTCTTGAAAAATAAAATTGTGATTTCTCACAAATCATGCATCCAAAAATCACGAAATTTTATGGAGTTCATCCTCAACCATAGGAGAACAAAACAATATAATTATTTTTCAGAAAACATGCTCAATAAATTTCGAATTTTTTGTAATGGGTCTCGTTCATGTATCCGAAAAAAATCACAACATGCACATAATTTAATTAGCATGTTAAGGGCGAATCAACAAGTAATCATGCTCTGATACCAATGTTGAAACGATTACAACAATTATTGTGCTACCACGTAACACGTAATGGGTTCGAAAACATACAGTACGAAGTCTCCGAAAATTCCGACGTAGGATCCTTGTTGTTACAAGCCTCCAACACGCTTGATCTTTTTTGCAGGTACGAAAACGGTTACTAGAGTCGAATTCTTCGTCCACGAACCAAATCTTAGAGTTTGGTGATTGCTCTAGAGAGAGTGCTATAGAGAGGGTTATTACTATTGACTTGTGATTTATTGAGATATCTCTAGCCTTTATATAGAGATACAATTAGAGACTGACTTTACCTCCAACTCTTAGGAGATAAAGATTGTATTTATCTCAAACACTTAAGAGATAAATATTCTCTAAATAACTATATTTATCCAAACTAACAAATACACATTATCTGTTAGTGGGCGGATAATGGGTCTACTGACCCAATTTATTAACAAATAGCAAAACTCAAATTTAAGGATATACCTCGAGCTTGTAGCGTCAGAGATTTCAGTGGCAAGAGATGGAGATGCTAATTCGTAACTATAACAAAACATTATTTCAACGGAAGAATAAGTTGTGCGCAGCTTAAGAACTTACCAAGGGACTAAACTAATATATACGTTTAAACTTATAATTAGAACCATGACCTCTTTAGATTGTTGCACTCATGCACATGAACTTGGCACATCTTGAAGTAATCTATCAGCTTTCTGGCCATATGCCATTGGTTATCTGGTCATCACAACAAAAGTAAAAATAAAAAGTTATTGGTATCCCACGCCAAAAAAAAAGAAGAAAGAAAACTGTAACATCTATTGTACAACTTTTGGGCATAGTGTTGCAGTCTAAGATAAGGGAAAAAACGGGGTTTTTCTTTTTAAGAAGATGAGAAAGAGAAAAGGAAATAACAAAAGCTTAACTATTATTTTGAGGAATCAAGTATTTTGAGGAATTATCGTTAATTACTCTTTGCTCATTCAATTCCAATACAAAAAAAAAAGTTGACAAGTTCATACTTTTCTAGTCCTTTATTTAGATAAAACATAAATATAATAAGGACCAGTACTAAAATGAAATTATTATATTTTTCAGACGAAACTACAACTTTTTAAATAATGATATGCTTTAATTGCTATTCCTTTTCTCTCCGGTTATCATTTCTTGAATTCGTGGCCATATGACTATCACTGATAATTACAGCACATATCATAAATAATCTTTAAATGGAATATATACACGTAATCAATAAAAAAAATTGCTAAAGAATTTTGACGTAATAACATTGTCAAGGATTTAACACTATATATAAAAAAAATGTTCTTTTGCATATTTCTTATAAAAAGGAAAAAGAAGTTAGAAAACATTGTTATGCACTTACAAATGCAACACTTAGCATGAAAGACTATGTTATTTTGGCAAATAAAAAACTTATTGGTATTATCGAAATGGAACTTGAAGTTATACAAAAGACAATATGCATACTTTCGTTATGAAAATACCTGATGACGTTACCTTATATTGATCATTTTCCTAAACTCTATTTGTTTGGTAAGTAAGATGAAAACTAAATCCAAAATGCCTAAAACGAGAATGTTCCGAGTAATAATAACAATGATTGAGGTAGTTGAAAGTTCTAATGACCCAAAAGCTTTATCTACATCCAAACAAGAGGTGGGTCATGTGAGATTTTGATAGAATCCAATGGAACCCTCATCACCAAGCGTACTCTTCATAACCGAAAGAGAGGGGAATTGACTGAACACGCAACAAAGGAACAAGGTGCTCTGGTATTGGAAAAATGACAAAAATGTCCATTTAGCGGGTGAATGGGATGGGACCATTAAGCCCCAAAACTAATATATATTCAATCAAATATATGGCCACTAACCTTTTGTCTGCGTCACACAACTTTATTCAAAATTTAGGTGAGAGCTATGTATATATGGTTTCGATTTCCTTCAAAATCAATACAAGTACGTGCGCGTGGGGATCCTTTGTCTGCATCACACAACTTTATTCAAAATTTAGGTGAGAGCTATGTATATATGGTTTGGATCTCCTTCAAAATCAATACAAGTACGTGCGCGCGCGCGCGCACACACACACACACACATATATATATATGGGAGGAGATGATTATTTTTTATTGTTGGCAAATTAAGTTAACTTTGCCAGCACGATTCGATCTTTCATTCATCGTAGATGAATGAATCAGAGCACCTTTTTTAAAAAAAAATAGTTATCCACCCTATTATGGAACGGACATCTACACGGTCGATAAATCACCGCATTCTCCCTAATAGGAATGGATGTTCGCTCCACAACGCCGCGGGCGACGAATTCACTTAGAAATCAGCAGATCTAGCCACCCACCTTGATAAAGTGGATCGTCAGACCGCATTGTCAATTTAGCTTTAGTTATCAACAAAGTTATTTTATTAACTCCCTGTGTATACATGCATTTTATATTAGCATAAACGAAGCATGCATGATATAGTTATGGTCCCTATGGGACAGTTTGAACAATTATTATGTTGGAAATATCATTAACTGTTTCATTGATAAGGAAACACCATTAATATGTTCAATTTTTAATCAACTTCAACATGATAAACAGAGGTGTGGCCAAATATTTGCCGTCAGTATAATGTGTGAATGAAAGTAGTGTAGTAACGGATGTTATAGTAACTCTAGGGGTGGGGATTGGACCCTCCTTTGCTGTAAAAACGTCGTTGAAGAGTTTTAGAGACAAACGTGTTTGACAAAACTTTTCAGTGCCCTATATCGCCTTAGGCAGTGAAAACATTTATAGCGACAAAAAATACGAATAATAGCTGCTGCTACTGATACGTATGATTGGTTCACGAGGTTTGAATTGAACAAGTAGCCACCAGTTCCCACTCACTCCCCCCTCTGGTCCTCACTGGTTGTATGCTTCTGGACTGGTCTAAAAGTAAGACAGACAAAATGCAGAGCATCCAACCCAAGCTTGTAAACTCTTGGACCCCATCTTGTCCCTATATCTCACTACCTTCTCTGGACAAGTCCATTCCCTCCAACCCCCCCCCCCCCCCCAACCCTATCAAGAAAAGAAAAATGGAAAACCAAAAAAATGAACTAGTTATAGACGTTAGACACCCTTACAAATGTATGTTGCTACTGAAAAGAACCTTTATTCTGAATCAACTTGATGAAATATGATACCTCGTACGATATGTGTCGTTCTTTTTGTATGTTAGATGGAAAATTAACGGCAATAAGCGATACGACTATAATGCATAACACAAAAACTTCTACAAGTTAAATGCACTTTAAAGTCCCAATTGCTTCGTCAAGTTATTTTGAAATGGGTAACGTTGTCGCTTGTAAATTCTCACTCTTGCTCTCAATTTCTCTTTATGTTCTTAGTATCATTACATTCTCATTTTCGCTCTTACTCCTTTCATGATGTATTACATCTTGAGAAGACAAGAAGAGCCATCTTTTTAGTTTTTCTCCATTAGTTTCTCCCAAAATTCTTTCTCCTCTGAACAAGTTTATGTCCTGCTAGATTGAACTATTCGACATCAAGATGCGAAGAACTTATACAGAGATTCCTGTACAGATTTACCATTTTGGTCCCCCCCATCATTCTGCTTACAAAATGCACTTTCAGCAGTAGATATGTAGCCAAGAGAATACCCCCCCCCCCCCCCCCGCGGCAACAGCTACTAATCATCACAAGTTGATGGCAGTTTGGTCACAATTTCCGTAGCAACAGGACTTGTTTCTTAACAACATTCCAAGAATCACAGCAATTGAAAATGTGACCGAGAACCCTCCAAGTAAGATTTCCCAGATAAGAGTGCTACAAAACTTCCTCAGATGCCTTGCCTGTTTTGTCACCCTCATCACATTTTGCTCTTCGACAAGTCCTTTTCTGTTGCCCCTCCCCCCACTAGAATGGCACCACCACACCAACAGAACCCACCCCCAACCCACCTCGTCCTCGCACAAAAGCTGCTGCACCAAAAGTCTGAAATGCATAATAAGTGAGTAGGTTCGTCACTTTCAAGCGCTATGGGACGAGTGAAACTACTCCGATTCAGCTCGCACTGGCTTGGTTGAAGGCTCATTCAGGATTTCAGCCAAACCTTACGACACATCTTAAAAGATAGTTAACTTATGATTTGATATGCATAAAAAGTTCAATCTCAACTCGATAACATCAAACTGTTCGAGTTCGACCAAAGATTAGCTCGATAGACAAGCCAAAACTCGGAGTACAGGCAACAAAATACTGAGCTCATTAATACGCATCTTCCCAAAAGCAAATTTATCAAGTCTAGCTATGTGAATGCAAACTGGATTCCAGGTCATGAAAGGGTTTTACATGAGATGCGACTTCCGAGTTCCAATTATCAGATATCATAAAATGCTTCCGCTAGATGGATCTGAAGATCATAAGCGAAGAGATGCTACAAGACTTAGTTAAGGGCAGTACGCATCAGCCTACAGCATCGGTTCTTTTACAGAAAACCTGAAAATTGTAGGGAAAGTTTGGAAAAAGTGAGTTTTGAGGTTAGAAATTAGTGGAAGGTGGATTTTTTTTGTAAACTTAAGAAAAAGTGAATTTTGTTTTGAAAATTTCTTAACGATGGGAGGGCTTAAAAAAAAGGGCTAATTACACCTATGTCCCTGAGGTTTTGGGGTAATTACACGCGAGGACACAAAGTTTCAAAATGTAATATTTCGTGACCAAACACTTTTAAAATGTATCAGACGTGTCCATCCGTTACAATTTCGTCCAAAAATTATACTTTTTTAATGATGTCAGCAATACGTATTTTTAAAATGACGATACTACCCCTTTATATACATAATATTTCAAAAAATTTAAGTTAAGATTTTAAGTCTTAATTTAAACATTAGGGTTTCAAAACCCTAATTTACAAATTAGGGTTTCAGTCTTTAATTTCTCAATCTGTCAATTAGGGTTTCAAAACCCTAATTTATCTGTCAATTAGCTTCAAAAACATAATTTTCAAATTAGGGTCTCAATCTGCAAATTAGGGCCTCAAAACCCTAATTTGCAAATTAGGGTTTCAATCTGCAATTGCAAATTAGGGCTTCAAAATCCAAAGATTGCAACCTCTTGTCACCGAAAAGGGATGAACTCGATTAAGCGATGGAGCTACCGGTGGCATGGGGCAATGGAGCTGCTGGCATGGAATGAGGGAGTGGGTTGCTGTGGGAGAGGAGAGAAGAGATGAAGGGGGAAGAGTGACATCGCCGGCGATAGGTTTCGTCGTGGGCAGGAGATTACACGCGGTGGCTTGGGGTGGGCGGTGACGAGGAAGGGGGAGGTAGACGGGGTGGGCGGTGACGGGGTGACGACAAAGGGGGAGGCAGGCAAGGTGCGGCACCTGGGAAGGGGAGGCAGGCGGAGTGGGTGGGTGGGTGACGGGGAAGGGGAGGTAGGCAGGGTGGGTGGGTGGGTGACGGGGAAGGGGGAGGTAGACGGGGAAGGGGGAGGTAGAGTATCAGGATTTCAACTTTTATTTAGGGGCAACTTGGTCTTTTTGTTAGAATCGTTAAGTATTTTTGTATTCCGTTTGTCGATGGACATAAGTGTTACATTTTGAAACTTTGTGTCCTCGCGTGTAATTACCCCCAAACCTCAGGGATATAGGTGTAATTAGCCCTAAAAATGTGTTTTTTCATGACTTTAGTTTTTAACTACCCAAACTACCCTTTCCCTATCTTTCCCTCCTAATCAGATTTCCTTATCCCCTCTCTCCCCTTCCCATCCTCCACCCCCGCCCCTACCCACCCACCTGTTATAATTTTTTATGTAAAATTATCTTAACTTAAACTTTTCCTTTCCTTGATAAATTGTTAGTGTATCCATTTTGGTCCAATAACAATTTACAGAGCTGAAATTGAGTTCCTATAATGTTGCAACTCTCTGCATATGAAGTTCACAAGTTACTGTCCTCGTGGGTAAAGTTATATGTGGTCGGAATACATTCCTCATCCTCTCTGGAAAATAAAAAGCTTCTAGAATTGAAATCGTAATATTTGAGATCAGATTCTGGCATTCGGCTTGTAATCCTTTTCTGGCATTCGGCTTGTAATCCTTTTCTTTATGTAAGAGGTGCTGGGGGACATATGGAGGCAAATTTGTTCCCTCTATAAAGAGAGTTTTCTTTTTTTTTAAAAAATAAATGGAGTACATTCATTATTTTTTAATCGCTTGATCCAATGCAAAAATAATTGACAAACTTTGTTTGCTGATGATGAAAGAAACCTGGATGCGAATGCTGAAGGCTTGACACAAGTCGTGTTATGCAAGAATGCAAGTACAGTTATGCGAGAATACAAGTATAATTATGTAAAAGTGCTAAATTCTCTGATAAGTACCCTATTAACTTTGACTCGTGATCGAGTTGATGCATGCTCTTTCTCTAACTTATTTAGGTTGAGATTGTTGGGTAATGGGGTAATATATTTGCAGGCTATTTTTTTGCTTTTATTTTGTGTCAGCTCCTTTGTTTAATTTATACTAGATGCCCGTAGAGGTTTACATCTTAAATGAAGTACTTAAAGTTAAAAATTTTGTAACATAGATCGTGAATGGTTTTTCAACCTTTTAGTCTCGAGCATAGAATTTTAAAGTCACGTCGCTCGATATCTGACGGTTCGTTTATTTCATAGGACGGCAAAAAAGATGAAAAAGTTACAAAGTGAGAAACATAATTGGTATCTCAATGTGAGTCTCCATAATTGCATTTGATAATGATCTGATTCAACTGCTTGTTAAACAACTGATTATCATAAAAACTTATTATTATTCAACTTTTGGAATTTACGTTGAGATACAACTCGTTACATTAGGAATCTCCGGCTATACGGCACAACTGATTTTGAAAATTGCAAGCGGGCACTATTGCAGAAGGGGGATTGACAAAAGGGAAAAGCTAGTAGTACACGTGCTGCAGAAGGGGGACTGACAAAAGGGAAAAGCTAGTACACGTGCTGCATAAAAGGGGTTACTTCAGTCCATCTGGAGGTAAGTTGCGCAGGGTCAAAGGGTGACTTGAGCATTTTTTAGTATTTTGCACGCTACCAAATACGTCCAGCAACAACAGTCTAACAATCGAGAGAAGTTACCACATCTAAAATTGTACTTGCACACACGATTATGCTTTCGGCCGCGATCCACCTTACAACTAAAGATAGAACATGTAAGTAATGTTTAAATGACAATGATACAAGATCTGCAAATAGAGAGAAGTTACCGAATCTAAAATTGTAACCAATCGATAACTTCTTGTTATTTTGTGAAAATGTGGAGACAAAATAATGAAAAAATATCTGACACGTAAAACACCGTTGTTAGCGTTTTATTGGCTATTAATGAAGAGAAATTGAAATGTAATACATGAAAAATATTAAAAGCTCAAGAAAAGCTTTATTAAAAAAAGTACTCTTTCTTAATAATAATAGTATAGATTACAAGAATGGAGAATCAATCTCAACCCTTGTTAAAAAAGAAAAAGTTATCCGTGAGATAAACTATCGTTTGAAATAAAACCCTAAAAAGAAATCAGATTTTATTTTGATTCCCCTTCTCTTTGAGTTTCCTCCTATGCAAGAAAATGAAGATCATCAGCAAATTTATGACTTCAGTTCGTGCACCGGTTTGGAAGCATGAAGAAAACAGAGCATTGCATTCATACAATAATACCAACCAGCTCTTCTGCCCCCCATAATTTCTGCGTAAAAAGACTGGGGCATCAGCAGAATCAGACATGCACGTTTGCATAAAATGACTTGTGTTTCAGCAGAATGTGACTAGTTCCACCTAGAGGGGTAGTTTGGGTAGTCAAAAACTTAAGTCTAAAAAAAACCCATTTTTTTAAGCTCCCCCCTTGTTCAGAAATTTTCAAAAGAAAACCCACTTTTTCTCAAGTTTTGAAATATATCCCTCCTTCTACAAAAACTTAACCCCAAAACCCACATTTTCCTAATTTTTCCAAAATTGTACGTGCAAGTAAGTGAACAAAAATAGTATCGAGTGAGCTTAAGTAAGTTTGAAACTGTTGAAAAATTCAAGGCTTTGATTTGTATTTTCTAAAACAAAATATTAACAATACCAAGAGATTAAACGTAACAAAAATAACAGTAAATAATTGAAAGTAACTCGGTATGAACTCTAGATAACATTATGAAATTTAAAGTGATAAAATGATATGAAAATAGCTGATCCATGAGAGTCGAGACAAAGTCGCTGACCTAAAGACGTTATCGCCTCCTACGTGCAGGTGTTGATGGCAGATAAAGTTTCAAAGATATAACCCATTGACGTAGTTATGTCTCCTCCATGTGTACGTCCAAAGGAAGACCGAATGAACCAATCCACAATCACGTTGTCCAAGTATAAAATATATAGCATAGATATAAAGAAAAATACATTGGCCTATCATAATCCATTTATTGGTAACATAAGTAAGCTTAAAAGTTTTTGTAACTTATGAAATAATGATAATCTTTCTCAATAATGTCAAGCAATAAAAACATATTATATGCTCCAAAAACAAATATGAGTTAATAAAACTTACTATTGTATTTGTAACTCATTTTATAATGTATAAGTGAGTAAATACCATATAGCCATAACTAGCACTATAATAATAATACTTTAAAGCACATTTTATTTTATTAAAATATTCCAACAATCCCCCACTATTTTGATAAAATAAAATGATGATTTAAAATACTTAAAAAGCCACTGATGAAATGAATATAAAGTCTCACAATTCCAACAAAATTTAAAGCATTTAAAACCATATCAATGAATATCATGATAAATTCATAAATCTCCTATATATATATATATATATATATATATATATATATATATATATATATATATATATATATAGGGAGCTGATCCATTGATAGCGCTAGCAAAATAGGAGAAGTTGCTAGTGCGATCTGGCTGTCCACGCGCGATCTGTGGATGGTTCAAATATTTTTTTTACGTTTTTTTAAGTCCGTCCGCTATATTATGTAGCGGACGATTTTTTGACAAAAATACACTCCAACTTAAAAACAGCCCGTCCGCTACATTATGTAGCGGACGGACTTTTCTGACATTTTTTTCTCTTTCTCTCATTAATGCTCTGACTTTTTTTGTCTCTCTCTCTCCCCTTTCTCTCATCTGCTACATTATGTAGCGGACGAGACTGACATTTTTTTTGTCCTTTCTCTACTTTCTGAATTGAATAATCTTTAATCTATGGAACATTTCGGATCTCACACCTTCTCTGTACTCAAAACACTTGCCTCCACCCATCACAGTCGTCCCCACATCCTCCACCCTATCACCACCGTCCATCTCGCCACCACTGCCGTCGTCGCCGTCCGATATATATATATATAGCTATTGAGGTTTGTCGCCGCCGTCCTCTTCCGATTCTAAATCTAATCTTGAGCCCAAACCAAACCCAAATCCAAATCTGTGATCTTACCGTCGAAACCAAACCCAAATCTGTGATCATGCCACCGAAACCAAACTCAAATATGTGATCGAACCAGATCTGACCCAAATCTATGATTTTGCCTTAAAGCGGGCCGACGAGAGAGAGAGAGAGAGAGAGATGAGATGAGATGAGATGAGGAAGAGAGAGATAAAGAGGGGCCGACGCTAATGGTATTCCAGGTCGCATTCTCTCTGACATACATATATATGACATAAAACAGAATAAAGACATCTTGTTCACTGTAACGGACAAATACAAAATGAAGACATCTTGTCCGCTACATTATGTAGCGGACGAGTATAGAATAAAGACATCTTGTCCGCTACATTATGTAGCGGACAAGATGTCTTCATTTTGTATTTGTCCACTACAGCGAACACGATGTCTTTTCTATCACCTTTACTTTTTTTCCTCCCAAAGCTTTTTAAATGAGATGAAAATCAACTCTCTTGTAATATGTATTTTAGTTTTTTTTTGAAGCCCCATTGAAGAAGGCTTCTGATTCTGAGGAGGGCTCGGCCAGAAAGAGAGTTGTTGGGTTTGCTCCCTTGCTGGCACATTCTTATTATTGTAGAGGAGATTTTGTTAGCAAGGCTGGTTATCAATTTACCAAGAAGATCAATTTACCAGGAAGAGAGCAGTTGGGTCATCGTGTTGCTTCTCTGCATATGACGATCTCCCAGCAAGAGAGAGAGAAAGAGTCAGAGAGAGAGAGAGAGAGAGAGAAAGAGTCAGAAAAAGTGGTCAGAGAAGGAGAGAGAAAAAGTCAGAAAAAAATATGGTCTCTGTCCGCTACATAATGTAGCGGACGACGTTGGAGGGTATTTTTGTCAAAAAATCATCCGCTACATAATGCAGCGGACGAACTTTAAAAAAACGTAAAAAAAAAAGATCTGGACCGTCCACAGATCGCGCGTGGACGGCCAGATCGCACTAGCAACTTCTCTTATTTTGCTAGCGCTATCAATATATATATGTATATATGTGTATATATATATATACCCCGCTAGCAAAATAGGAGATCTTGCTAGCGCGATCTGGCCGTCCATCCCGAAGGGATGGACGGCCTAGATCCTTTTTTTTGCGGCGCTGTCAGTCGTCCGCAAAATAGTGTAGCGGACGGACCTTTTTACCATTTTGCCCCTGCTCCCCCTTTCGCTACACTGTCTAGCGGTCCACTTTCTTGGGCCCACGTTGACAGCCAAAAAGTCGTCCGCTACACTGTCTAGCGGACGTCTGACACAACTGACACATTTCCACGTGTTTGTACCTTTATTTCTACACACGACGGGTTGTCGGAATTCCTCAAGCTCCTTCGGCTACAATTTTCTTCTCCTTCGGACTCGCTTCCATTTTTAGCTCCCTTCAAGCTTCGAGTAAAACTTGCTTCAAGCTTCACTTAAGTAAGGTAAGTTTGCGAATGGTGTAAAATATAATTTTATTTTGTTCGGACAAAAAAGTATGATTTTTTTTTTATGTTCTAGAAATTTGTCACTGTATTCTTCAATTTGTGATGTTCTAGACATGATGTTCATAAAAAAGGTGTAATTTGTTAACTCTAAATAAAGTCATTATAGTTTAATTCAATTTTTTGGCATGATGAATTCGTCTATTTATCTTAGTAATTTTAATTTGTTATATTCAATAAATTAATAATTGTTAATTTGGAGACACTTTCAAGGGTTATGCATACGGTATGTTTGTCATCCTAAATTGGTCTAGAGTTGTCAATGGGCCAGGCTTGGGCTGGCCCTGCCCAGGCCCAGCGGGCCTCCAATGAAATCGGGCCAGGGCCGGGCCTCACAAATGAAAAACGGGTCGGGCCTAAAACCTGGGATATATGGGCCCAGTCCAAGCCCAGGCCCTAGGCCCAATATTTAGGGCCGGGCCCGGGCCCAATCCAAAATTTTTTTTCCTTTCTTCCCAACTTTTTATTATAAAGACTTCTTCTTCAACAAAGGGCAAAGTTTTTGTAAACGGACCACTGAGTATACAATCACTTTTTCACGAATTAACTCCCTTTCGAAAAGGCAAATTGATGTTGATTGACCATTAACCACGGATTAAGTACAAAAACTACTTGTTCTAGCCCATACATACTGATTTTAAGTACAAAATTCAATCTCTTTCGTAATATGGTGTAAAACCTGTAAATGTCAAAGAAAAATAGAGTAGATCAAACAAAAACAATAACGAGATCGATGAAGATAAAATAACATCTTTTCTTGTTACATTCAAATTCTTTGGTCATTTAAAGAAACATGAGATTATTCTTCAAGGCTCTTTAACACGTCACCCACTTCATGAAATTAAATTTAGAATTCAATTCACCTCTTTTGGTTTGAAACAAAAAGAATACATAATTTTTATTTATGTTTAGAATACATGATAATTGTTTTTATAATTATTCCCTTAGCCTGTGATGTAGAACACAAAGCAAATTCTATAAAATACATTAAATGAAAGCCCACTCAGAAATCATCAAAAACACGTCACAGTCACCACACACCGATACTTCTCTGCGTATGTTAAAGAAAATACTGATCATATGAATTCAATAACACCTCAAAAACTATTAATTTAACTAAAAAGATCCAAAATATCAAAAAAATAATAATGTAATAAAATAGACTTCAAAAAAAATAGAAAAGAAAAAAAATTAGGGGGGGGGGGCTAACGGGGACGGGCCGGGCCAAACCCGGGCCATTTTAGGGCCGGGCCAAAAAAGGGACGTTTTAGGGCCGGGCCGGGCCCTGGCCCGTTTCTCAAAGAATTCGGCCTGGCCCTGGCCCTGGCCCAAGCCCTAAGGGTTAGGGCCAGCCAAGGCCCAAAAACGGGCCGGGCCGGGCCAGCCCGAGGGCCACCCGGCCCATTTGTCATCCTAAATTGGTCTATTCGCCAAGGTAATTTTTAGGTAATATTTTCAGTTAGAAATGCCATTTGATTGTTAAGCGTAGTCTATTTCTACACAGGTCTTGTTTCACAATGTCTGATTTCGTGTCGAGCTCCAACGTCCCCGTAGATGCTAGTGATCCGTATCTAGGACGAACGTTTCAAACATTGGAAGAAGCTGAAGAATGTTTTCGAGCGTATTCATTGAGGGTTGGTTTTGGCATTAGAATAAAGACTACAAGAACAAGCAACGTAACAAAAAAGATATGCTCTCGCTTATACGAGTGTCATAGGGGCAGAAATCCACAGCAAAATGAGACACGCGTAGGCAATGATGACAGTGATGACGAAATAGGATATTCGCGTAGAAGACGGGACTGCTTTGAGCGCACAAATTGCCAGGTCAAGATGTTCGTAAGCTACAAAGCCAAAATGATCATTGGCTTATTACCAGCCTGGAACTGGCACACAATCACCCGTTAGTAACTCCTTCTAAGGTGAGTCAGATGCATCAACACAAGAAGATGGGTAAGGTCGCGAGGAGCCTAATTCACACAATGAGCAATGCGCGAATTGGACCTACTGAGATTGTTAATGTTCTTGCTGAACAGGCTGGGGGAATTCAAAATTTAAACTTTAACACGACAGACGTTCGTAACGCGGTCCGAACCCATAGACGAGCCGCGTATGACCTCAATGATGCGCAATCGACAATGAGCCTATTGAAACGGATGCAGATGGAGGACCCGCAGTTTACCTTCGATTATAAACTTGACGACGAGCATCGAGTTAGTACAATTTTTTGGGTCGACGGTCGTTCGAGGCTAGCTTATAAGCATTTTGGGGATGTCGTGACTTTCGACACCACATACCGTACCAACAAGTACTCGATGCCGTTCGCTCCTTTCACCGGCGTCAATCATCATTATCACTCCATCCTGTTCGGGTTCGCCTTGTTAAGGGACGAGAGCGAGGGTTCTTTTGTATGGTTGTTTAGGACGTGGCTGGAAGCAATGAACTTCAAAGCACCCAAAGTGATCATCACCGATCAAGATTTGGCAATGAAGAAGGCTATTGCTACCGTCTTCCCAGACACTCGGCACAACTTGTGCACTTGGCACATAAGCAACAAATACCCTGAACGTCTGCATCACGTGTACGCAAAGTATCCAGACTTTAAACAGGATTTTGACAAGTGCGTTACCAAGTCGTTAACGATTGAGGAATTCGAGGAGAGGTGGGAAAAGCTTGTTCGGGATTACTCATTGCAAGACAACGAGTGGCTCCAGCACTTGTACGAGGGCAAAGAGCAATGGATTGGCGTTTACACGAGGAGGTATTTTTCAGCGGGCATGAAAACGACGGGCAGGAGTGAATCTATGAATGCCACGTTCGATAGTTATGTGGGTACAGCTACCAATTTGAAGAGTTTCGTTGCATCCGCACAAAAAGCGGTTGCTTCGTTGTTCGTAAAAGAAAGGGCTGCAGACTTTGCAACAACGTACAAACAAAGGAGAAGGTTGCTTGAGACCCCGCTGGAGCTGAACGGTGCCAAAGTCTATACGAAGGAGATCTTCTTGCTATACCAAGTAGAGCTGCAAAAATCGGGACGATACAGTATAAACAAGGTGGCAGAAATGTCTACGCGTGAGTACAAGGTTTATTCGCTCGTGAATGACCTCGTCCCTGAGAAGCTGCGCAGAATTTATACGGTGAGCCACGACACATTGACGGACTCGGTGACATGTGTTTGCAAGAAGTTTGAGTTCCATGGCATCCTGTGTAGACACATTCTGCGGTTTTTCACCCAGAAGAATATCAGGACAATCCCCGATAAATACGTCCTGCCACGGTGGACGAAAGGTGCAAACAGGTTGCACGGTACCATTTCCTTTCCGGAGCACCCGTATACTGACTTTGAAGAATCAGAGACGTTGCGGTATAATCATCTGGTGACGATGTTCACCCGTTTGTCCGTAAAGGGTGCTGCTACAATGGTCGGATATAAACATCTCCTCGAGGTAGCTCAGCAGCAAGAGCCCATCGTCGACCAGTTGGAAGCAGCTTCAGTCAGCAATGCGGTTGACACCGAGCCTACGACGGGATCAGAAGATGACGAGCCGGGGGAGGAAGACGACAATGATATCCGGCCGTTGGATCCAATTATATCGCAAACGAAAGGCCGCAAGAGATCTACGCGGATGAAAAGCTCTATTGAAACGGCAACTCAACCTAAAAAGCTGAGAAGGTGTGCATTGTGCAACAAAATGACCGACCACGACAAGCGGAACCATTACAAGGCACTGGGGATAAGTCCAGGGGGTTTGCAAGATGGGGAAGAAGATGACGCCGAAGATGAGGACGAACAAGCTGCAGTGGACCTTTAATTTTTTGTATAAGTTTGACATTTGTAATAATTTTTATATAAGTTTGACATTTGTAATAATTTTTTTCTAATAATTTTTCGACCGATTATTGGAACTTTTTTTCTGATGTAGCGGACGGATATGCATAGCCCTAATTTTTTGGTCTTCATTTAGCGGACGGCATCGCAGAAAAACTTTTGGTCTTCATTTATGTCCGCTATACAATGTAGCGGACGTCATCGCAGAAAAACTTTTGGTTTATTTATGTCCGCTATACAATGTAGCGGACTGAATCGCAGAAAAACTATTCTTTTTCATTTATGTCCGTTATACAATGTAGCGGAAGGCATCGCAGAAAAACTTTTGGTCTTCATTTATGTCCGCTATATAATGTAGCGGACGTCATCGCAGAAAAACTTTTGGTTTATTTATGTCCGCTATAAAATGTAGCGGACTGAATCGCAGAAAAACTATTATTTTTCATTTATGTCCACTATACAATGTAGCGGACCTCTATCCTATTATATATATTAATCAAATCGGGCAATCAGCTTTTATCAGTCCGCTATATTCTCTCTCTCTCTCTCGAACATCTAACCCAAGCCGCTACCCCATCTACGGCGACCCACATCTCCGGCGACACCACCGTCCTCCCCTCATCGCCGACCTCGATGGCTTGTGTGTACAGCACAAGCATCTGATCCGTGTAATTATCCGGCAGAACCTTGTAGGTATCTACCAACCATTTCAACTTAATACCCCCAGTGCTAAATTGATCATGGGGTATCGAAGTAAAGAAGTCCCTAGCGGTCCTCTTATTCGTTGCTTCCGACGGAGGAGCTATTACCGGCCGCCCCGCACAGGTAACCCTAAGATGAACCCTACATCTTCTAGGGTAATTGTCAGCTTTCCGAGAGGAAAGTGAAACGTATTCGTTTCACTTCTCTACCTTTCAACAAGGGCACCTATTAAGTGCCGGTCAAGTTGTTGAAAGATCTGGCCACGCGTGAAAATCCCAAACCCAATCCCACGCAGTAATCTTTTCTGGGTTCTGTTCAATGTCCATGCTTTAAAATTATCGGATACTTCTACCGTATTGAGAAGTGCTCTTTCCTACGAATTAATAAATACAATTTAAGCAAATTAAACGATATACAACGTTCCCAAGAATAACAAAGTTGATAAAATAAGTATCTTACTCCACCATCCCATATGAGCGTACTGATATGGTTTGCTTGGTCGTATAATACGGACGGATCTTCTGGTCCAGGGTTGAAATCTATTTTGCGTAACTGAAATTATGCAAAACGGCAAGGTTGGAAGCGTAAACATTCTCAAACATACAACGCTAGCACAGTCAACGCTAGCATGTGATCAGATAATACTCACATAAGTTCACATGCTGTGTATATGCAATGTACATAGATACAAACAGACACGGAATGAGATTTTACAAGTGAAATCACATGAACAAATAATACGCAATACACATATATAATCTATGTATATGTATAGATACATTGACAAACGCTAGCACAATGCACCGCACACACATTCAAAATCATGCATAAGCCGCGATAACAACTCTACATTATGAACAAATAAAGGATTGGTTTGTGAACTTACGTGATTGATTCGTCGAATAAAGGATTTCTTGAGAAGAAATTGTGCCGATCTACTTGCCAACGCCGCTAGAAGAATTGTGAGAAGAAGGAATGAATAGCAGTTTAGAAGGAATGAATAAGGGTTTCGAAGTAAAGAAAGGGAAAAACGGTCCGCTACACTATCTAGCGGACGATGGGATAATGACAAAGTAACAGTCGTCCGCTAGACAGTGTAGCGGATGACTTTTTGGCTGTCAACGTGGGCCCAAGAAAGTGGACCGCTAGACAGTGTAGCGGAGGGGGGAGCAGGGGCAAAATGGTAAAAAGGTCCGTCCGCTACACTATTTTGCGGACGACTGACAGCGTCGCAAAAAAAAAGGATCTGGGCCATCCATCCCTTCGGGATGGACGGCCAGATCGCGCTAGCAAGATCTCCTATTTTGCTAGCGCTCTCAACGGATCAGCTCCCTATATATATATATATATAGGAGAGATCTACGCGGATGAAGAACTCTATTGAACAGGCAACTCAACCTAAAAAGCTGGGAAGGTGTGTATTGTGTAACAAAATGACCGACCATGACAAGCAGAACCATTATAAGGTACTGGGGATAAGTCCAGGGGGTTTGCAAGACGAGGAAGAAGATGACGCCGAAGATAAGGAAGAAGAAGCTGCAGTGGGTCTTTAGTTTTTTGTATAAGCCATCAAGTCTGTGTGACATTTGTAATAATGCGTAATATTTTTTTGATGAGATTATCTTTCGACCGAAGACTGGAAGGTTATTTCTGATGGACCTATTAGAGCGGCCATCAAATCTAACTTTAGTTTTATTTTTTTTATTTGCCCCGTCCGCTACACTATGTAGCGGACAGCGCAGCAGAAACCCAAATTTTTATTTTTCTAGAATGTCCGCCACACAATCTGGCGGACAGCAAAACTCTTTGTATCCCTTATGTCCGCTATACAATGTAGCGGACGTCAAACTTCTCTTAAATAGCAATCACATCGCCCTTTCTTCTTTCTCCCGTTTCTCTCTCTGTCTCGAACATCTCACACACCCACGACCCCCTCTACGGCGACCCACATCTTCGGCGACAGATCCATCCTGATGGCTTCTGCTTCGGGGAACAGGGACGTTTCAGTCGGCAGACACTTCTTCAAGGTCATGATGCCTGGGGTCATGGCTTGTTAAAATCAAGAAGAAGCACGACCAAGAGCAAATTTGTTTCGAAGAGGGTTGGAGCAATTTCTGGGAGCAGCACGACCTCAATGAAGGGGACTTTGTAATCTTTGAACACAAGGGGCATATGCATTTTCAAGAGATGGTGTTTGATCAAAGCACTTGTGAAAAAGTTTTCCCCCAATGTTGAACAATTTTCTGTTAAACCCTGAATAAAATTAATTGGGCTTTGAACAATTTTGTGTTGCGTGAATTTGTTTTATAATTTTAGCTTCTTAATTGTGCATATGAGAATTGTGATTATTGATCGATGATTTTAGGGATTGTTGTTAATTGATGATTTTTTATTGTTAATCTTGCATTTGAGATATTGAGATTGTTGATTCCGACGCTAAAATATTTTTTCCGTCGCTGATTTCCTTATAAAAAATTTGAAATATGTAAAACATAATTGGCGACGAAAAATAGGTTTCTAAATGCTCGCTTTACTGGAAAATATTGGGCTTGGCCGTCCGCTACACTGTCTAGCGGACGACGCAACAGAAACTCTTAACCTCAACACTTGGAAAATTTTCCTGTCTTTGGCTGTCTGCTAGACTCTGTAGTAGACGGTGCAGCAGAAACTCTTAACCTCAACACTTGGAAATTTTTCTTGTCTTTGGCTGTCCGCTACACAATGTAGCGGACGGTGCAACAGAAACATTTTACTATCTTCGGTCATCTGCTACACAGTGTAGTGGACGGTGCAGCAGAAACTCTCAACCTCAACACTTGGAAATTTTTCTTGTCTTTGGTTGTCCGCTACACAGTGTAGCGGACGGTGCAGCAGAAACTCTCAACCTCAACACTTTGAAAATTTTCCTATCCTTGGCTGTCCGCTAAACTGTGTAGTGGACAGTAGAAACTCTCAACCTCAACACTTAGAAAATTTTCCTGTCTTTGGCTGTCCGCTAGAGTGTGTAGCAGACGGTGCAGCAGAAACTCTCAACCTCAACACTAGGAAAATTTTCTTGTCTTTGGCTGTCCGCTACACAGTGTAGCGGACGGTGCAGCAGAAACTCTCAACCTCAACACTTTGAAAATTTTACTATCTTTGGTTGTCCGCTACACGGTGTAGCGGACAGCGCAGCAGAAACTCTCAACCTCAACAATTTTGTTGTCTTTGCCCGTCCACTACACAATGTAGCGAACGGCGCAACAGAAACTCTCAACCTCAACTCTTACCAAATTTTACTATCTTTGGCCGTCCGCTACACTGTGTAGTGGACGGCGCAGTAGAAACTCTCAACTTCAACACTTGAAAATTTTTCCCCCATTTTGTTTCCCACCATTCAATCATTCTCAATGAGAGCAAAAAAACCAACTCAAATCAAAATCTAATCAAATCAACCCACCAAATCAAATGTCAACTGATTTCAACACAAATCAGTCAAATCAATCAATCATCTTCAACACAAATCAACTGATCTCAACACAAATCAAATCACACCAATGGCAAATAATCATGATTTATTAAAAAATTATTCTAATGGTACAATGTCAACTGGGGTCCTCATGTTGAGCCGGATTCTCATCCTTAGACGAATTTTCAATAAAACCTAACCGCTCTAGGCGGACCTTTCATAAAGCCTTCAACACATTCTTGACTCCATGAGGCCGCCCTGAGGCTCTCAGACCGACAAATGTAATCCATGTACATGCAAAGGAAGATGCTGCAATCCAAAGTATTGTGTTGCTTGGGCCTCCTCTTCTTCAATCGAAAATGGAGCTTTGGCCGTGCCGGTACAGGTACATCACGGATAGCATGGACCGTGGCACAAAATAAATTCTGCGAGAAACAGAAAACGGCGTAAGACACGAGTTAACATTTACAATTGGCAAGTTACAATAAGCATTAAACAACAATCGTAAGCTTACTATAGAGTCCAACTGGGCTTTGTACATCTGCAACACATGCATATGTAAGGTATCGTCGTGGAGACTGTCGATCATGGATACGACTTTTTCTGTTGGTTCATAGCAAACCAAGTACCAGTGGCTTTCCCCTAAAAATGGGATTAGAAACACGTGGACAACCCTTGCGCTCACTGAATTATCCCTATTAAGATACGTTCGTAGGTTAGCGGACGGCTTCCACTGGCTCAACTTTTTGTTCTTCCTTTGTTCGACCCACTCATGCCATTCAGACACTAGGAGGCTTTGAAAAAAGGCATCCACAAAAAAAATGCCCAGATACTCGTTCAGCCACTTCTGAACCCTTTTCTTTAGAATCTCCACGTAGGTAAAGATGACACCGTTGTCTAACCAACTCCCCGGAACCAGGGAGGACAATTCTCTCCACGAGCAAAAATAATCCATACCCTCCGGGGGATCCACACCATAGGATGCTTTTTCTCGGGGGGGCCCCGCTAAAATAACGCTCTTTGATTATTTGGCATTTATGCGGCTTTAGGGGCTTCAATGGATGCCCTTTGCGATATTTCCCTAGGGGGTCGACCGGGGGATATTGCACTCCTTCGGGGGGGTCAACCGGGGGATATTGCCCTCCTTCCGCAACAAATGGTCCCGCCCACGGGACAATGGGCAGTGTCTCGGACAGACTTATATTTCTAAAACCCCAGTCTTGCGTGGCTTGACTCTGAGAGAGGGGTTAGGGTTCCAAGTCCGGAAGCAAAGATAAGGAGGGCGCACTGTACTCTTCTCACGGTGCTTGAGCCTGGCCCATGGTGCTTAGCGATCCCCAATCACCACCCGTTCCTGGTATAGAGGGACCACCGTATCCCTGGCTCAACCCCAAAGTCTGTCCCGAGGGATCACCGTATCCCTCGCTCACATAAGGGGGCTGCCACCCCGGATAACCCATTCCCAGGCTGAAGCCAGAAGGCTGTCCCGATGCTTGGCACAAAAAATTCCCACAGCCAAATGCCAACGCTTCAGCCTGTGGGCGAAGCTCCTCGCCCATTGCATCCACCTGATCCTTCGGCTCACTCAACTTCTGGAAGAAGGCGAACAAGGCATTAACCTACATCCAAAGAGATAATAAATAAGTAACTTCATTTCAACACTTAGAATCATCAAGTTCAATTAAAAGCACTGGTTGGGCAACTCACCAGACTGTACGTCATCTGCTCATCGATTTGACCCCTAGGGTGGTACTTCTCCCCTCGTTCAAACCTTACTGAGGCTACTCTCCTTCGGGTGATGCAGTAGTACCACTCATTGTACTGTTCAATGCTGATCACTAGATCAGGCTCCGACATAATGGCAGTCAGCGTGTCCTGCCAGGAATTCCAAACCTCAATTTCTCGTGCGCACAAGTCGTGCGCATTCGCCTTGCCAAACCGTCCGACACCCGGTGGGTTCCTGTTACCCCTCATATCCGGCACATCGGCTAGCAACCCCTGTAGGTAGTCAAATGGTGTATAGCGCGATCTGGCAACTGCCACTCTGCGACCTCGAAGTGGATCAGGGGTGTGCGTTGCAACCTAGAGAGCATGAAGACGAACGACTCCCCCACCCGTCGCGCCAAACGTTTGTACGGTGCCCGTCGCATCTGGCCAGGAGATAGCGAGTCAAGCTCCCCCCGATAGTACATAATGTTGTGATGGGGATCGTCTCTCCTCGGGTAGTGGATGTCCTTCTAGCTGTACTCCCAGGTGCACAACCGAGGCCACACATTATTCGTTTCGTCCCTACGCCTGGGTGCGCCGGTAGCAAGGTGTTCATAAGACCACACCTGAGAGCAAAGAGAAATGAAATAAAGCATCGTCAAAATTTATTGTCAATTCAACAAAAAAAAATCGAGCACGTAATCAAGATTTGTATGATATACCTGCAATAGCGAGAGACACGCACATATAGCTTTGGAGTCGGCCCTCGTTACCTGGTGCAATGCTCGGGTACAGGTACGCAAGAGTTGCTGCACCCCAGGCATAATCCCCAACCTCCAGCAGGTTACCCAACAACGGTAAATAATTGACACTGACCGTATTCTTTGACATTGTTGGGAACAGAATTGCCTCCATCACCCACAAGAGGAAAGCTTGTGTGTACAGCACAAGCATCTGATCCGTGTAGTTATCCGGCAGAACCTTGTAGGTTTCTACCAACCACTTCAACTTGATACCACCAGTGCTAAATTGATCATGGGGTATCGAAGTAAAGAAGTCCCTAGCGGTTCTCTTATTCGTTGCTTTCGACGGAGGAGCTATTACCGGCCGTCCCATCACCGGTAACCCTAAGATGATCCCTACATCTTCTAGGGTAATTGTCATCTCTCCGAGAGGGAAGTGAAACGTATTCATTTCACTTCTCCACCTTTTAACAAGGGCACCTATTAAGTGCCGGTCAAGGTGTTGAAAGATCTGCCCATGTGTGAAAATCTCAAACCCAATCCCACGCAGTAATCTTTTCTGGTATTTGTTCAACTTCCAGGCTTTGAAATTATCGGATCTTCTACTGCGTTGAGAAATGCTCTTTTCTATGAATTAATAAATACAATTTAAGCAAAACAAACGGTATACAACATTCGCAAAAATAAGAAAGTTGATAAAATAAGTATCTTACTCCACCATCCCATACAAGCGTACTGATATGGTTTGCTTGGTCGTATAATACAGAGGGATCTTCTGGTCCAGGGTTAAATTCATTTTTTGCAACTGAAATTATGAAAAAATGGCAAGGTTGGAAGCGTAAACATTCTCAAACATACAATGCTAGAATGTGCTCACATAAGTTGACATGCTGTATATATGTATGTACATACATACAAACAGACACGGAATCGGATTTTACAAGTGAAATCACATGAACAAATAATAAGCAATACACATATATTGACAAACGCTAGCACAATCCAGCGCATACATATTCAAAACCATGCATAAGCCTCAATACTCATAACAACTCTAAATTATGAACGAATAAATGATTGGTTTGTGAATTTACGTGTTTGATGAGACGATTAAATGATATTTTTGGAAGAAATTGTGCAGATATACTTGCCAACACCGTTAGAAAAATTGTGAGAAGAAAGAATGAAAAAGAGTTTCGAAGTAGTTTTGTATACGGATTAAGTCCGCTACATAGTATATCGAACAGTGAAAACCGTCAAGTTGTTCACTACATAGTATCGCGGACGGTAGGATAAGGACAAAGCAACAGTCCTGTCGTCCCAGGACTGGTGTGACAACTGTCAGGGCGGTTGTGGATGACTTGACCACTGTTAGGCACAAAGTCGTCCGCTACACTGTATAGCGGATGACTTTTTGATTGTCACATGCCAGGCCAAAAAACTCGTCCGCCATACAATGTAGCGGACGGGGAGGAGGGGCAATATGGTAAAAAGGTCTGTCCGCTACACTATGTAGCGGACGATTGACAACTTCCAAAAAAAAACGATTTGGGCCGTCCATCCCTTCCGGATGGACGGCCCAAATCGCGCTAGCAAAATCTTCTATTTTGTTAGCGCTCTCAACGGATCAGCTCAATATATATATATATATATATATATATATATATATATATATATATATATGTGTGTGTGTGTGTGTGTGTGTGTGTGTGTGTGTGTGTGTATATGTGTGTGTGTGGGGGGGGGAGCTGATCCATTGAGAGCGCTAGCAAAATAGGAAAAGTTGCTAGAGCGATCTGGCCATCCACACGCGATCTGTGGACGGTCCAGATCTTTTTTTATGTTTTTTAAGTCCGTCCGCTACATTATGTAGCGGATGATTTTTTGACAATAATACGCTCCAGCTCTATTCGCTACATAATGTAGCGGATGAGTATGGACCACTTTTTTTTCATTCCCTCATTAATTTTTCTGACATCTCTCTCATCGATTCTGACTCTTTCTCTCTCCTTCCTCCCTCTTTTCTCTCACCACTTTTCTATTTTCTCTCTCATCCTCCTCTCTCCTCCTTTCTTCTTTCTCTCTTTGCTGTGTCTTGCAGCAGAAGGGTGGTGGCAAGGAGCGTGATGACGTTGAAGAAAGGTGCCAGATTTGGTTATGTAGGTATACTGGTTATTGTTGCTCAAGTCAAGAAAGTCAAGGCTCTTTTGTGTGGAAATCCATTCTGGAATCGTTCGTACCAGACTACAAGATTTGAGGGAGAGTTTAGAAAGCATACACTCGGGTGCAATCTTCATATTGTTATTCCAAGTCAAGTTATTCCCTCCAAGAGACAGGTTCTTGAGGGCCTTCTTATGGAATAACCAGGATGGGATTTCTCCACTTAGCATGTTGTTTTCCAGTTCAAGCGTTTCTAACTTGCTCAAGTTCTGTACTGAAGCTGTGAGACACCAGTCAACTTGTTCTTGCCCATTGCCAAAGTGGAAATGTTGGACAGTTTTCCAATCTCACTAGGAATCAGCATTGAGAAAAGATTCTTCTTTAAGTATAACTCTTCCAACTCCTTCAGCTGCAAAATTGAAGATGGAAATCCACTCAAAAACTCGTTATGGCAGAGGGAAAGATTCTGCAACTTGGTGAGGTTTTCAATTTCTCTGGGAATGTCCCCACCAATAAAATTCTCATCCAACCTCAATGTCCTTAAAATTTGAAGATAACTCACTTCAGGACTTAGAACACCCTCCAGAGAATTGCTACTCAAGTCGACGTATCGCAGGAAACTCAAGTGAAAAAGTTCCAGAAGAATTGTTCCGTTAAAGCTATTCTGCCTTGGGTCAAGATAGACCAGCTTCGTGAGATTAGCAAATCCCTTGCCTGGAATTCCATCTTGTATGTAATTGGAAGAGATGTCAAGTAGCATTAGTGATTTAATATGAAAGAGCGGAGGAAGGAGAGAGAAAGAGTCAAAATCAATGTGTGTGTGTGTGAGAGAGAGAGAGAGATTAGAAAAAATAATGAGGGAATGAGAAAAAAAGTGGTGCCTGGAGTTGGAGGGTATTATTGTCAAAAAATTGTCCGCTACATGATGTAGCGGACGGACTTAAAAAAAAAGATCTAAACCGTCCAGAGATCACGTGTGGACGGCCAGATCGCGCTAGTAACTTCTCCTAGCTTGCTAGCACTCTCAACGGATCAGCTCCTTATGTGTGTGTGTGTGTGTGTGTATGGGTCGTGATCCATTGATAGCGCTAACAAGTTGCTAGCGCTGTTTTGCCGTCCGCAACATACTGTAGCGGACGATAAATTATCGTCTGCTACATTATGTTGCGGACGGTGAAAAAAAAGTGCTGTTGTGGCGCGCGATCTGGCTGTCTATTCTCGCATGTGGACGGCCAGATCGCGCTAGCAACTTGGGTTAAGTTGCTAGCGCTATCAATCGATCACGACCCTATATATATTAATATTTTTCTTTTGCGAAATAAAGCCATGGTTTATAAACTCGTAAAGTAATAAAAATAGAATAAAAAATACATAAATAAGATGGGCAACTTGTACTTTGCATTAGGTGTTGGTGCCTTCCGGGCTTGAACCAACACTTAGTGTCGACAACTTCCATTTGAGAGAGCCGTAATGGACTATGTCTTGAATTAGGTCCCTTGGCCAACTTCAATTGTCACACACAATATTGATATGGGACTTAGTTCGCGGGTTAGCGCTATTAATGGCCATGCGCTCTTATCTTGATTCTCTCATGAGAGTCATTAGGGAATGGCCCATAGTTCCCACAGTTGCGGCCTCACGACCACTCTCACTTAGGTGAGTCCTCCAAGGGTACGTGTGACATCGGGCTCATTCAGGGAAATCCCTTCCTGGACGTCACACTAAGTAACACAAGCACCGTACGGATGGGGAGGAGACACTCTCCTATTAACAAAAGGGTGCTACTTTTACCACGAGTCACGCTCTACGGGTTGTTTCTACCCATTGAACCTTCTTCATAGGATCTCCAATCACAAAGGACGGGTTACTCCCGCTGGTGACTCCCTGTGGGCTCACCGCATCCGCCTCAGGTGAAAAAGGATTTAGCCTCCATGCTAGTCTCAAGACAAGTTGCACAACTTTTATGAAGCCTCTATAACTTATTTTCTCTTCATCGATGAAATATCACAAGTCTGCAAAATTTTAAGGGCCCAATAGTGCACATCGAAGCAACATATGGATCTCATCAAGTAAATCAAGTTTCAGTGGTGACATCCACTTCGCTTAGCATCAAAGATGATACTAGTCAGTAGCCTCACTACTAGGAATCAAACCTTTGATCAGTAGTCTAGTACTAAGAACTAGTCTTCAATCTATTGTGACCCTGTCTTTCAACTATTAGGAGCAACATTTCCTCAACATGCGTCATGCTTCGCTTAACATAATCTCACATCAATAGAAACTTCATAAAAATCCTCTGATAAGTTTCAAGAATTTTGAATTTCAATTCTCAAGCTTTGCAAAAGTTAGATAAAATCCACTTGCAAATATAGTTTCAAATTTGCGACAAATATTTGATATCCAAGACTTAACATATCAAAATTTCAAAGCAATTCATATTTTAGAAACTTAGATGCCATATAAGTACCACAACTTTGAAAATGTAACAGAGTGAAGATAATCAAAAATCAAAGACTTCGGTTATCATGATTTAACATCTTTACCAAAGTATAATTTCAATTGCTAGACTTTGGCAACATCCACTTTGCAAAACTTTTTTTTTTCTTCCACGATTTTTGCTCAATTATACAGAACAACCATACATGCCTAGAGATCCAAGCTAGAAAACTAAGTGCAAGAAACATAAATACATATATAAGATATATTACATACTCTCACTACGCGTACATGCACGCGACATGCTAAAATAGACTTAAAATTAAGAACATACTATATATAGATGTTCTTTATGTCGCTAATCTTCTTTGTATATACATGACTCAAGAAATCATAATTATCTTCAAATCATGTATCCCCACATTTCGCAGTCATGTATTTATCAAAGAATTTAACATTGAAATAAGGATTTCCATAATTTTATCAAACAATTTATTTCATAGACACACTCAGCAAAATAAAATCAGCTTCAAGTTACTTGTTTTACAAAAGTCGATAATCCCATGAAAATTTTTCTCTCTTGAAAGAGAACTCTACAAACACTGACTTTAGGTGGTTTGCCAACAGCCCAATGCCAATCTTTTGCGACACTGCTTTGATCTTCGGTTTGATCAAATGCCTCAACCAGATGATCTTATGTTGGATCATTATTCTTGTTCGTTGCACAAAGCTTAGCTTCCATACTCTGTCAAAAAGCTAGAAATGGAATCATCTCCATGAAAGGCCTTACATTCTTTAAAACTTCTGTTCACTTCGACTTCTTCATATAAATTACTTGATCTTTCCTTTCTTTATTTAGAGGCCCTTCCTTTCTTGGTTACGTCATCGTCGCCAAATGCTCCAAACTCTCCGCTTACTTTTTTAGAAGCTTCACTTTCCACTTCACTCAAAATCTCCTTCTCCAAATTCTGAGCCACAAACTCAGTAGCTTTTGCACCGCCATGTCCCTCAAACACACCAAAGAATGCATGTTTGGGATCTCCATGAACATTGACAGCCGCCGAAAATCGATCTTCCATAAACTCTCTCCTGCCCTTCTTACAGTAAATTGAGTACCCATCTCCCTCAACCTCCACCACATCCTTCCGCCGCTCCTCTACCGACAACGGCGTTGCCGGCCCACCACCACCAAAACACAACGAAGCCATCGGTATGTCCAGGCTCACCGGCCTCTTCCTCTTCAAAGCTGTCGGCGAAAAAGATGATAATGACGCGCCATCGTTGGGAGTCCTTAATAAGCCCGCTGGGCCGCTGCGGCGGCTTCTGACTCTGTAGGCGGAGCTTCAAGGCCGACGCCGGAGAGATGACGCGTGTCAGATTCTCCCGAGACGAGGAGATGGACAGAGGCCTTGCAGAGCAGAGACGAGGGAACAGTGGATTCCGGCCGAGTTGAGTATCTGTCGTCGGTCATGATGATAGCCCGATATAGAAACATTTATTTTTCTCTTTCAGAAATAAAATTTAAAAACTATACAAATCAAAAGTTTTGAAGCTATACAAATCAATTTTTTTTTAAAACTATACAAATCAAAACCATTAACGCCTTTAGCTGTTGAAAAATTCTAGGCTTTGATTTATATTTCTACAACAAAATATTAGCAATAACAAGAGATTAAACGTAACAAAAATAACAGTAAATAATTGAAAGAACTCGGTATGAACTCTAGATAATATTATGAAATTTAAAGTGATAAAAGGATATGAAAATAGCTGGTCCATGAGAGTCGCGACAAAGTCTCTATCCTAAAGACGTTATCGCCTCCCTACGTGCAGGTGTTGACGGCAGATAAAGTCTCCGAGATAAAAACCCATTGACGCAGCTACGTCTCTTCCATGTGCACGTCCACAGGAAGACGGAATGAACCAATCTACGATCACATTGCCCAAGTATAAAATATATAGTATAGATATATAGAAAAATACATTGTGATAGTAAAGTAGAAAACACTAAGTTGGGAAGCATGGTGGTGTTTAGTCTTCTATGGCACACCTCATGGCCTTATATATTTGGCCAATCATAAAACATTTATTGGCAACATAAGTAAGCTTAAAAGCTTTTGTAACTTATGAAATAATGATAATCTTTCTCAATAATGTCAAGCAATAAAAACATATTATATACTCCATAAACAAATATGAGTTAATAAAACTCACTATTGCATTTGTAACTCGTTTCATAATGTATAAGTGAGTAAATACCATATAGCCATAACTAGCACTATAATATTAATACTTTAAAGCACATTTTATTTTATTAAAATATTCCAACAGAAAGTAAGTAGCTTATCAGATTTTAAAGCAAAAGAAACAAATAAAGACCAAATTTGACATGCCAACAAGTACGGTCAGGCAAACAATCCTCTTGACAATATGTCCTGCGTATGAAGGTGTTTTAAAATGACTCAAAGACAAATTGCATTATCAGATAGAATCTGCATTATGCATCTCCAACCACTAATTCCAACCATGAAAAAGCATTCTTGCCTTTGCTTTAAAGCAAGAGAAAGGCACAAAGTCTAGTGTAGACATAGTAGAATGAAATGCTCAAAGCAACCTTTTAAGTATCGTAAATGTTCCCAATCTAATATCTAGAACGGAGTTTAGTAAACATTGCCAACAAATCATTTGGCTAGTCCTCTAGTCCAGGTCTCAGATCCAACACGAATGGAATTCACTAAACAAGCAGCAGTTAAGACTTGAGACTTAGAAGGCAAAACAAAAAAAAACAAGCTTGGAACAAAGGAAAGAGCCAGTAGCAATCCAGATGTAAAGATTTACTTATGACGTGTATATGACATTAGAATTTAAATGCATCTACAATTTGAATTGGCATGACATGTCTAATTAGGCACCAATCACTAGTTGTGCATTATTCGTTATGCAATCTGCTAGCTACTGTAGTAAACGTAGTCCCTGATGCATCGATTCAATGCTTTAGTTATCTTAGAAACAGGTTATGAAACAGATTGCAGCTCTCATATGATAATGTATCAGATGTCTAAAGTAATACGCTAGAAGGCCAATCAAAAATAGAAAGAGAATCCTATTCACATTGCAAGAGTTTTATAAATTTTTAATTTGTATATTAATACTTCCAGTGTTACACAAATTTTCTCCCTTTGACTTGTAGCAGATTTTAGGATAGAATGTAGGTATCTGAACATTGAATTCAACTCAACTGAAATAGTAATCGTGGATAGGCAAAAACAGAGTAGAGTCAATGTTTACATGCTCCAACTCAACTGAAACAGTAATCGCAAATAGGCAAAAACAGAGTAGAGTCAATGTTTACATGCTCGAATCCTATTCTACAAAGTTTCAAAGAGTCAAAGCGGACCTGAAAGAAACGAAGAGAGTATATGAATTCTTCCTCATACAGTGAGATATCTAAGCACACAAATATAAAGAGCAGGCATTAGCACTTTAAATTGACATATTTGATATAGGTCATTTTTCGTTTGTTGTTACCATAAAGTCGTAGGAACTTAGTTTACACAAATAAGTAAATTCACCTATATCGTGGCAAACCTATTAAATCTGATGATTATAATATGACAGCAAGAAAATCTGGGTATAGTGCCTGCAAAATTCTGACCACCCACCCTAATACTAAGAAGTTCTATAATCTTGACGTTGGCATTCGTATATAATAGCAACTAGCAACATTGACAGCCAGTTATTGACCTTCTGATCAGGTAAAAAAATTATGACATATACACTCGTACTTTTGATTTGATCATCAATTGAACGGTAACGCAAACCAGAGCAGGTAGGTGTGCTTCCCACATTGCAGTACTCAGATCAAAAGCAAGATAAATTTTTTGAGTCAGCTACTAGCCTTCCAACACAGCAGATTAAAAAGATTGCTTGCCTCATTATGATATCTCAAGTCGAGGCCATTTACAAAAGCGATCTTCTCTGCTTACTTCTTCATCACTTAAGATAAACAACATGTTTTATGAACACATCATAAGCATGAGACACTTTTGTAATATCCCGAACTTCGGGAGCCGATTAAAATAACCATCTGGGCTCCAAAAAAATAAACAGGCATTAAATTTGAAGTAATGCTCGGGCATTAGTAGTGTATCGAAATTAAAAGAATTTTGGACAAAAATGTAAAATTTGAAATTCTGGTTGCATTTTCATAATTTAAAAAAAATTATGGGGAGCATAACTGTAAATTAATGTCTCTATGACGAAAAAATGATAAAATGTGTGACAGTATATGTTTTAGGGACATTTGATTAAATTAATAGAGGTTGGAATAAGATTTGGGGCTTTGATGTAATTATACAAAAGTTGGGGGTCATTTTGTAATTATGACAATTTCTGGGGGCAAATTTGCAATTTGGGGAAAACCATACCTTAAAATGTTGCCACCTCCTATTAGGTTGATGACTAAGCTAAATTAAACTATTTAATAATGAAATAGATAATGAAGCATAGAATAAAATGGAAAGAAGAATTCGTAGGGGGTAAAAATGCAAATAAGAAAAGAAGAGAAGAACCTTTCCATTTCGGGAAAAGAAGACAAGAAATAGAAAGGAAAGAAGAAGAACAGTAACCCAAACGAAGAACATGAAAAGAGGGAAAGAACGGAGAAGACCAAGCTAGATCATGAGCAGGGGTGCGGGAAGAAGGGAAATAGGAGGGAATCGTGAAATTCACTCCAATTCTCGAAGGCAATTCTTGCCCTTACTACGTTTAAATTAGTGTGTGCCTTGTGTGTGTGTGTGTGTGTTCTTGAACATATGGGTTACGAATTTGTGAATTTTGTGTGAATTGTGGGTTTAAATGTGTGTTGGAGTATACTAAGTTAGTATAACGGATTTATAGTGATTTGGAGGGTGTTAAAAGTGAATCAATTGGTGTTTCGTGAGGTGTTTGTGGGATGAACGTGTCTCGGCTGAAAGAAAGATATGAAGAGTGTGTGAAATAAGGTGAAGTAGTAGGTGTCTTGATCTGCATAGTTAGTGTAATCGTCGCTAAAAATAGAAATTACTTTAGGCAGTCCTTTCTACGAATTTTTATAAATAGTTAGGTCTAAAATTAGGTAAAGTCCAAAACTGTAACCCCCAACATTTTTATGAGATGTACGTTCTGGAAGTTTTCGAGAATTTTCAGCGTCTGCAAAGGGCGCTAAATTAGGGCATCGACTAAACTAAATTAGCAAATTATTTTACCTAGTAAACAAGTTATTTTAACCTGAAAATTTTATGTAGACCTTAGTTTACTGATATGATTCATATTCTAAAATTTTGGGCCATTCTGAGGCCGATAGGTATTTTCGCGATACTGGCCTTTTAGCGCTTGGTCTGGACACCGGTTTAGGATTCTCGGGCAAAAACTTTCTGAAGTAGTTTTAGTCCAAAAATGACATCAGGATGCTTAAAATAGCATTTTAAGGTATATTTGGGATCTTTTCGGCGTAGGGAACCCCCGGGAGTATTTTGGTAATTTGACCTAAGAAAGGTATTTTTGTGTAAATTGTCATACAATAGGGTTATTTGGGCAATTCTACTTACGGGAAGGCCATTTGAGTGATTTAAGTCTGAGAGGGGCATTTTGATAATTTTACACCCCAGGGACGTTTTGGTAATTTTACATACCCGCGAGGGGTTCATTTCGGGAGTATGTGTGAGTCCGTATGAAGTTAAAATATTGTACTTTAGACTGTATTCTAATGATTCAATTATTCCGTTTAGATTAAAGTTAAAGACTTCCGGTTAGGATAAATTAGCTCCGAATCCAAGTAAGGGATTCTATTTGAACCTTGGGTAAGGACTTTTGTCCGAACCCTTATTTGATAAATCGTACTTGTAAGTACTCCTTTGAATTACTTATGACTAATGTCGAGCTCTGAAGTATGCATTAATATCAGCATGTTCTTGTCCAGAAAATCCTAATGTTGAACCTGAATCGATTATTTAAAAATCTTGTGATACTCGCCTGTTATTACGTGCTGAGCAAATTTGACAATCGTTTGTATCTGTTCGTTTGGATTTTTGTGCTTAAATTCGATAATTATTCGCAATCGTTTTTTATGTATACCTGTGATTTTCTTCTAAAAATTCTGATTTCTTCTGAAAATTTTGAATGCTGACTTATGTCAGTATGATTATGGTTATTGAAATCCAATTTGATTCTGGTAAATTGAGCTTATGTTAAAGCTCATTGATAATGTTGATTTTTCTGTGTTGACCTGGGTTTCTGTTCTGTGGGAGGGCGTAATAAGGCTAGTCTGAATCCGGCAGGAAAAGCAGGCTCGTACCCAAGTCGACTAGTATTTTGGTACGTCATGCATGTGTACACTTTGATCAGCTTTCTGAAATGGCATTGCAATCGTCCCAGGATCAACGTTGATTTTTGATTAATTCTGTATATTGCCATGACGGCTATGGAAATGACTGAAAAGTATTCTCTGAAATAATTTGTGCTCGTGTTGAAATCTCTGTGAGAACTCTTCAGTGTATTTTGGAAAGAACTGTTTTAGATGATCTGTGTAAGTTTTGAAATCCTTTGGAAAACCTTCATCGTATCTTGAAATTGATGACTTTGAAAAGGGTCTTTTATTGATCATTTTGGAACCCGTTGTGATTGTATTTGGCGATTTTGGTATTTTATTTATGAGAAATTTTGATCATTTTGGAAATCATTGAGTTTTTTACGTTTGAAGTATTCTGGAAATCTCTGTTAGTTGGATTCTTGGAATCGTTTTTTAATTCTTTTGTTAGTCCTTGTACGGCCTTATTGGGCTCTTAAAAGCTCACCCTTCGTTTGATTCCCCTCTACAGGTTCTGATCATCAGTAGATTGCTCGGGAATAAAGTTTAGAGTCTGAGTGAGATTTCGATGAGCCCATCACCACTGTATAGTAAGACCCCTGCGCGGGGCAGTACTGTTAATTTGTTCTCAGGAAATTTGAATTGCGAAGAACCAAAGCTATAATAGTTTAAGTTAAGCAATTGTGATTCAGTATTTTGAGAAATCTGAGTTGATGCTGAATTAGATGATTTGGAATATGTGTTAGTGAACAGGTCTGACAGGTTTGATGTGATCTGATTGTCTTCCTTATTTTTTGGTTTTAACATAAATCCCGCAGACATTAAAAGAAGTTTGCGACTTCTAGAAGGCGATAACATGGCTCCAGCAAATACAAGTCAAGATGGAAACAACTCCATTGTACTGGAAAAAATTGGTTACATTAAGAATGAGAGATGTACAAATAATGGAAGTTCAGCTAGTCTGGCTCTCAAGTAGATCATGACATTGAAAGATGCGAAAAATTGCAAAGCAGGACTCAGCGTAGCACTTCGAGCTTAATAGAGCAATGATGCGCCAGATTTTCTTAAGCTCCAGCTAATCAATGAATTACCATAACTCGATAGATCAAAATTTCTACATGAAAAGATGGACGGGATCGGAAAGAAAAGGAAGGCCACTACAGTAGGCGACTCCTTAAGTTTAAGATGCACCATTGCATCCGTAAACGGTCTTCTACTACGATCAAGTGCCAACGCTGCGATTTAGACCATTACTTAAACATTTATACCTTACAATACAAGCTCATCCACTTAATGATTTTTGCTGATAGTTGTTATGTTTCAATTGCTTTTACTGCATCAGTAATTTTAAATGTACAAGGATTACAAGTATCGAACACATACCACACTGCATAAATTGTTCTTTGGGTTTTAGATAATATACACCTACATGCTTACATTACTATTTCACAGCAAAAGGTGTAACCTTATTTGCACCAACTACCATGAATTTATACAAACTTCGTTCCTTCTTAATAATTTTTCCTAAGAAAATCACTCGACCACCCAACAGCTGTTTATCTATCGGTGCCTGTCACAGTATTGACCAACCCATGAAAATTGTCCAACAAAAATCATTTAAGTCCAGTCAGCCTCTGCGCTTGATCTACCATAAAGATGTCCAAGAAACACCGATCTAATTGAATACATGCCTCTTGCCTCATAGTTATATTCGATTCCAACTCTTTGGTTAATCACCACAAATCCCCAGAAAACCTTTTCAAGCAATTGTCAACAAGCCCATCCTCTTACAAATTTTCTCAGGCCCTAACAAACAAAATTTTGAACATGTTGTACCTCAATATTGCATAAACCAACTATAAGGCTCCTCTATAATTGACAATGGACCAAGTATGCAAGTTGTGCATATAACTATGTTATATACAAGTAGGAAAAAAAATTACTTGTATTTAGGTTATTCATCAAATCTCTTTATTTAAGAGAGGTTATTTTAGTACTACTTTTTCTGCCTATAGGTTATCGCTTTCCCTATATAATTTTGCTAAGGAACTAATTAGCGTACAATTGATGTTTAACTCATGAATGTTCCCTTTTTTGTGGTGCATCAGATGCCATTTGGGCCTGGGTCCTAGGTTTGCCGCTTGTTTCTTTGTCGAGCGGTTTGATACCTTATTGCATTCTCGGTGGTACCGGCCATAGATTGGTCTGTATGGGATATGCTCTGCATCTTCAATTCTTTTCCCTCTGTTATGCATCAGCTGTGCTGATTCTTTCCCATTTGAATCATAAAAAAGTTCATAAAGAGATTAATAATTAAATCCAACAATTTAACATCAACATTCTACGACAATCGCTGCTACAGCCCATATCTCTCTTCGTCCACACACAAGTTTCAAAAGTTAAATTGGAAAAACTAATAACTTTTGGCTCACAACTAGTCCGCACTAGACACTGGTAATTTGGCCAAAAATGAAGCACCCATGCTTCATCCGTTTGAGAATAAATGGACTGTAGAAAGAAGCTGTCACAAAAATGCAAGAAAACTTTTGAGGTTGCACTTAGTAGTGCAACAAGGAGGATGCAGCAGGGATTCGATCTTTTTAGGGATTCGATCTTTTCGATAGTGCACTTAGAGTTTGAGAGGTTTTAGGTTGACAAATTTGTGTAGGTCCAGACAGGGAGGGCAGGGGCATGCTTTTACAACTTCATGTAGGATAAGCCACGTGTATGAAACCAATCACCTGTTTCAATAATCTGACCCTATCAAACATCAATTCATTCATCACTTACAATGAAAATGCATAGAAAATAAAAAGGAAAGACCAGATAGAGTATTAGCACCTTCTCTTACTTTCAACCAATTAAAGTTAAGTTTCTCCAACAATCAACAGAACAAAATTATGGAAGAGAAGATTTTCATACCAAAAATTTCACAGATTTGTCCTAACATTCCATCCTCGGTACAGTATGTGAGACACCCTTTTTCAGTCCCAAGCAGAGACATCACTGGTAGCGAGAGCTTTTCCAGAAGATTTAACAGGGCAAAAGAGGGTCAAGACATCAGCATGGTTACGAATATATCCAGGGCACTTAGAAAGGAAATCTTGGGCTTCATTATGCCTTCCAGTCTTGAAATATGCTTCAAAGACATGCAGATACATTGACGTAGATGGAAAGTTTCTAACACTAACTGCTTTAAGAAACATACATGCATCATCAACAGTTCCAGTCTTTGAGATGTACTCAAGGGAAGGATCCAAGAAAGGAGGGTAACCACTATTTTTCATCAAAACAACAAGGTTCAAAGCTTCTTTCAGACCCCCTGGACAAGCATCTTGTTGATCAATAGATTGTATGTACTATGCCAAAGAATCAACTTTCTTTCATTGATCATGTCTAAGAAAAGCTTAAACACATCCACTGCTCTGTTCTTGCGGCAATATGCAGTGACCAACATCTCGAAAGCATACCCAGCAAATGATGTCCCCTCTTTGTCAACCATTTTTTGAAAACAATCAGAAGCTTCATCGAGATAACTGGCTACACAGTAGCCTTCATTTTTTGGTAATTTTCAATAGAGACAGAAGCTTCTATACCGTTGATAAACTCCCTTACTTCGTCCATTCTCCCATTACTACTAAGCTGAAACGCAATTCTGCATCGAGAAGCACAACTAACTATTAGACCATATTCCTCCATTGCTTTCAATATCTTATAGCATTCCCCAAATCTCCCAACACTTGTTAGCGACTTCAAAACCGAATCGAGGGTCAAATTTGTCAACACATTTCCAACCTCCATATAGACCCTTAATACTCGAGAAAAAAATTCATGTCTATCTCCTCGCAACCACTATTTCTTCAAAATAATCATACAGTCCTGTGCATCCTGCTTTACTGCACTTCCCATAGCAAACTCATACAAATCCACCGCATCCTTCAATAGTTTCCTCTTTAAAAAACAGTTCATAACAAGGATATATGTTCCCCGCACCAATTCACACCCCGCACTTATCATTCCGTGCATGACCCCCCAAAACTTCTCGGTACAATCCTCTCTGCACAACACCCTCGCTATGGCATTATACGTCCGCTCATCGTGCTTAAACATACCACTCTCCTCAATCCACCTAAACAATACCTGGCCTTGTTCAGCTCCGATGCAATTCTTTCCAAGACCATCTCAACCAACTCGCCTGTAAACTCAACATTCAATTCACTTAATTGCTTCTCAACCTCGTCCCCCAACACATCCTGTCGAATCACCTTGTAAATCCTAGAACAAAGATTCTTGGTTGAATTAGCCGTCGAACCATTAGCATACAATTCCACCAACTTATTACTATCTTCCGCTTCAAATTTCTCCGAAACCCTAACGCACGTGCCTCTTGCCACCCCATACCCTTTCTTTTCATGACACCAACCAAATACCAGAATTCCTTCACAAAGCCATTAACACCTAGCAAACCCAACATGTAATTATACGATTTTGAGCTCAGTATTCGCCCATCCACCTCAGAAATCCAATCAAACAACCTCCGAGCAACGTCGGGGGCAGTACTCGGATTCAGCAAGACACTCAAAACCAAATCATGTGTAATGACGACATTATTGGACTCTAACTCAAGCTTAATCTTGTCGTTACTACTTCCAACTTTAGTGAAAATGTCGGTTAGTGTAATGACCTGATCTGGGTTGTCTTTATTTTCGAGGGCGGATTCGGATGAGGAGAAAGAAATGGAAACTGGGGTTCTAAAATAGGGGTTTGTGGGTGCTTTTGGGGGGATTAGGGGAGTGGTGGGTGTGTGTAGGAGTGAAGAGGAGGAATGGAAAGTGGGTGTTGTAGAGACTACCTGAAAGTGCTGGTGGAGGTGTGGAGATCGAGGAGGGTGGCATCGGATGAGGAGTAAGCGCCATTGGTTTCTCACATCGGCTGGTGATTTTGAGGATGGAGGAGGAGTGGCTCTTAGGGGTTTTGTTTTCTAGGGTTTTGGATAGGTTCAAAGCTTAATCATGAAATGGCCATTGTCCAAAACAGTCTATGGGCATCGCTAATTAACACATAAACCTGTTGTGGTGACAAAACAGAACGCGAACAAATCGTAAACATGTGAAAATGATCTTTAAATCCTCTGTTTATGTTCAATTAATTTCGATAAATAGTGACATCATAGTTGATGGTTGATAGTTAACCTTAAATTTACTTACTCAGAATTAAATTTACTTTTACTTCTGTTTTTGCATGGTTAAAACTAATGAAGAATCATAAATGAATTCCTTGATGAAATTGTTTATAAGCTAGATTTGTTGTGCTTGGCCCACAAACTCAACTATTTGGTTTAGCAAGTCTTAATGCTTATGTTAAATGGATAGGGTATACATTAGTCCAACGGAAGAAGTACTTATTTGTTTTTTGAATTTGTACATGTAGAGCAACTTGTTAAATGAAAATTGTAGTATTAATATTTTGTTTAATTACTTTGCCTTCGATGGATCTTAGAATTAAGAATTCAAAGCAATATCCCTTGTCTTTATTTCGAAAAATTGAATCACTATCTGCACAAGTTCAACTAGTGTTTTGAATCATTGTGCTTCATATAAGTTACGTGATCTACATAATCCATGAAGTGTCATTAATGATTTGAAAATGCAACAGGAGGGACACCCTTCCTATTGTTCTTCTTGACTGGATTTGTTCTTCCCTGCCAAGTTCAAGCTGAGGTAAAATAAAAAATATTTGTGCAATTTTGCGTTGGAATGAGATAAAACTAAAATGAGCAAACTCCATCACACCAATTTCTAGGTTTCAACGTCGCTAGGGTCTTGAATTTCAGCTGCTTAAAAAGAGTTAAGTAGTTAAAATGTTTATATTTATATTCAAGCAAACTATTATTTCACAAAGTCGTATTCATAAAAGTTATACATTACTCTCTCACCCCAAGCGAAATGCCTAAACACTATGATTGCCCTCTGAAAAATGCTACCAATTTAACAAATAATTTCTTGATCACAAACCATATTATTGATTTTTATCGTAAGAAACGACATTGTTATTACTCCTTGTGATAACACTAAAAACTTTTTTTTACCTCTTTCTGATTGAAGAGTTACGTATAATCCAGAGCATCACAAAACAAAATGAAATAATTTTTCTTTTTCTTTGCTCTTTTATGATCGGTCTCTTGATTTTATACTGTTGAAATTTATGGAACGAAAACTAAAGAACGAGGAAATTGGATCAAAGTAATTTCATCTTACACCCACGAAGAAGCGAGAACAATAATTCCTTAAACCGCATATCTCATTTCTTGAAAATTTATTGAACTCCATGAGAGAACTCTTTTTCTTGTTTTCACATCAAGTGACAGTACCAACGATCAGCTCTCCAACTGAAGCAACCAAACATTGCCAAAATCGAAAGAAACAAACTAAAAAAGAAAAATTAATGTAAAATTAAGAAAGAAATAAATCCTAATTAATGAGATTGCAGAAGGTGGTAAAAAATGGAAGGCTCCATGCATGCAACTTCATTTGTTTATCCCCGTTGCATTCTTGACAGCATCAGTCGCTCCTTGAGCCTTGGCCTTCACTTGGCTTCCAGCCTACACACAATCATTTCACCTACATTACTACTAGCCAAAAGAATATGTCACGACCCGAACCCACGGGTAAGCCCGCGAGCTAGGCACGTGACCGGCCGCAGACCCAATGGACTCCAACTCAGGGCTCTGCCAGGCCTTACTCGCTAAAACCAACATATGCCGCAGCGAAAATTAAAACTTCTACAACTTAAATTAAATTTTCATACTTGAATACAACACTTATGCTAACACTCATCATAACACTAATTTGTTAACAACTAAACTAACCCAATAATCTAAATCTTTAGCGACTCAACCAATACAGTCTCTGGAGCTCAGTGCCAAATTGTTCCTTCCTATACTCGTCACCATCACCTTACTTTCAACCCTGAAATGATAAGTAAGGGATGAGCTTCCACGTGCTCAGTAAGTAACCAATGATTCAACCAGGTGGACCATGACATGCCAGAAAATAATGCACTTTTAAAAACTCATAGCAACATTTGAATCTAAAATCATGAAGTAATTATCCAGTAAATGAATATAGTACATGAATCAAAACTGAGGTATAAAATCATTAGCCCAAAACTCATAACAACCAGTTCAATCCAACATTAGCTCAAACGATATGCTGCGGTCAGTGTACAGGCCCCACTGACTAGGGCCCACAATCCCTACCCCTTCCTGGGATAAATATTATTCGGTCAGGGTATACGCCCTCTGACTAGGGCCCACAATCCCTATCCCTTTCCGGGATAAATATTATTCAGTCAGGGTATACCCCCTGACCAGGGCCCACAATCCCTACCCCTTCCCGGGATAAATATAATCTGTGGACGCAAGGGCGAACCACAAGCAACAGTACTGTGCATCAACGTACTAGCCCCGTTGACCAGGGCCCGAAATCCAACTTTCCCCCGTGGATATGGGGCACAACAATCGAATAAACAAAAAGACAACCTTTTGGTTCATTGTCAACACAACCACTTTCGATAGATTTCAACATGTTTAATATTCGCAAATACTTCAAATGCCATAACATTTCAAATCTGAGTTTCTTTGCATTCTCTAAGCAAACTATCAGTTACATGCTCGTCCGGTTTTTAACGAGAAATAAACCATTAAAAACTTCGTTTGGCAAATCAAGTCAGAGCAATTAAACATAAATAAAAAAACACGTCAATGATGATAAACGTCACTTTTTTTAACAGTAGATAAGCATACACAATTTATGTAAAAACACTAGTTGAATCAAGGGTCCCTTACTTGTCACTGACACATTTCCTCGATCCAAAATCTAGCCCGATGATCAGTTGTTAAAATCGTTAATGCCATTTCCTTTCCTTTGCATATCCTCATCTGTTTGTAGCTTGAAAGAAATGTTGATCAACGCAATATTCCTTGTAGAATTCGCCTCAACAATTCGAACGCCGTATTCAAAGTTCGACCCTTACACACCCGTATTGATAACCCCCAAAGTATTCAAAGAAATAATGCCTCTCCTCTTCATCACCTTAAACACTTTCTAGACCTCATTCACATTTTCGCCTTCTTTTCCCTGTCAAACCATAACACAGCTTATTACCCGCCGACAACTCACACAATCGCTATTTATGTACACCCATACCCTCAATACATACACATACAGGCACACCCTCTACGTAAGTATGCCCTTTGCACGTGCACCACTGCACACCGTACACACACATAACTTACAAACATGCTCGCACTCACACTCGCCCACCTTACAATCTCCACGACATACTGTGCACACACACTCTGTACATCATGTAGTGCTCCATGCACATACCCACTCAATATCCCCACAGCCGTACACCCCTCATATCACAACTGCACCTACATACACCACCACACTTCACACCCATCCACCCACAACACCTGCACCCTCACCACATATAAAGACATACATAACGCAGTCATCACCTAACATACAGCCACACCCATCAATAATTGAATCACCAGATTTCCTCATCAATCAACACAGTCCTAAATTCCATTGATCGTCGCCATATACACCCCACAATTACTCCAGCCCAGCCACCGCAAACAATGCCACGATACTACTCCAGCTATGGTAAGCAGTGCCATGACCATCACCATTTTGCCAACAACACAACTATAAACAACCTATTATACACAATCATCCGACAACAATAATATCCACACACGTGACAACACAGATGCCGTACACCCACAGCTGTGCACAAAAACCTCTAACCACTGCCAACACTACCATCAAAAGATCACCACTACACCCAATCACCAACAACACAAGCAACCACATAATCCATTTTTATAATAAATCAACCCCAACTTATGTTTTACGACTTTGATCATCAAAAGAGCAACAGGGAAGAAGGTGCCACGGTTGTTCATGGCGATGAAGCTACGTTTGACCAACAGAGGCAGTAAACACGACGGCGGCTCCTTGCATCCGCGGTAGCGAACGACGACTAGAGCTCAACCACGACAATAGCGGGCTAATGGTCGCCTTTTGGTTACTCCGGCGTTGCCTTCACTGGTCGATCGGAAAATACCCATGGCTGTGTCGTGGATCAGGCCGAAAACCAATAGACGGTGGAGGGACGGTGACACCGCTGCGCCGTTGGCTTGCGGTGTTCCAGCCATAGCGGGCGGTGCTTGGGCAGCGCGTTGGTGGAGACACCGGCCGGGGTTAGGCCCGACGGCCGAAGGTATCGCCGGCAGTAGCGATTACACGGCAGCTTGGTGATGTCAGCGACGAGATGGATGCGGCATGGTGGTTGCAGAAGCTCGGTGAAGGCAGCCGTGATCTAGAAGAGGAGTTGGCTGACGATGGGGCTGCCGGCGACGGCGTGTGTGGCCGGAAGTGGGATTGCCAGATCTGGCAGGCAGAGGCGCTGCCCCCGCTTGACCAGTGGTCGAATTTTGGCATGAGTCGATGGTGGTAACGGTGCTTGATTCTGGCGAAGATCTATGGTGACGATTGGCGGAGGCACCGGCGTTGGTGTTCGGTGGAGGCGCCGGCCGGAGATGATTACCGGGGACTGAGCGTGGTCGGCGACGGGGTTGCCCAAGGTAGGGGTGGCAGCGCCTCTCTAGGGCCGGCTGCCATTCTCCTCCTCTCTACCTGTCTCCTCTCTTTGATCTTGTTCATTCATTTTTTTTTACTCTCTATCCCGATTTTCTTTTCTCTTCTTTTCCCCCATTTTTTTTCATTTTGTTTTTGACTCTTTTTATCTTAATTTACTTACATATATAACACTAAATACTATACATAATATCGCTCACAATAATTAAAGCTAATCACTGTAGGAATTGTAACCAAATTTTTTTTGATTAATATAACTCATAATGACCGTGACTAAACATCTAATTAATACTGCTCGCAAGGTCTTCACTAACAGTCTAATTTCGTCTTTCTTAACACAATCGTCGCTAAGTGATAATAACCGGGTAAATCTAGGTTTGGGGCATCACAGAATATGTCTCTTTAAGAAGATCTAAATTGACTCGAAAAGAAAGGAACTTAGTAGTAGTTGTAGAAGCGAACTGAGGAAAAGGGAAGTAATAATAAAGATGGAACCAACCTCCTGCATTGAGTCCCTAGCAGACTGGGCAGTATTTCCAGCCCTGTCCATCATCTGGCTGCCCTTCTCCTGAAACAAGAGTGACACCCACCCCATCTCAATGTATATACTGCCACATATGTGTGAGTTTGTGTGTTTGAAATGTAGATGCAAGTAGAAGATCTGTATACAGATCAGGAATTAAAAGCTTAGGCAAATACCAGAGCTTGGCCCTTGGCCTGGCCTGCCTGGTAACTCACGTTTTGAGATTGGTCCATAATGATCTCTTGGTTTGGTTTTCTCTGAAAGTAACGAGGCAAACTGTCTTCTAAGAAGCTCTTTAAGCTTTGGTGGGGAATGGGGAAGCCATTGCAGCTTGTATTGATAGGGCTTGAGGCCAGAAGGATGCCTGACACGTGTTGGAAGCAGTGTGACACCTGCCACTCACTGCTTGCTCAAGTTTTGGGTGATTTGGCCTTCTGACTAGGGAGCTGTTGAGAGAATCCGTTTCTTGTTAGTGATCAGCAATGTGTGACATGTGTCATTCTTATGTGCAACGCTTTGCCCAAGTTGGCCGTTGAACTAAGGGGCATTTGAGGATCCCAGCTGTTCAGTTTAGTATGACCCTCTTGGTTTTAGAGGGGCTCAATGATTTGACTTGGTTCGTAATAGGATAAAAGCTTCCTTTTCTTCACAACCCAAAAGCTCAACCTTAGCTAACCAGACGAGGAGGGTGCAGGGTAATGGGTAGCCTTGCGGCGTTACCGAGACTATAAAATGCATTGCTCCTTCAACAACAAGAAATAACCTCAGTACTCTAACTAGTGGCAGAAAAGGGCTAACAAGATGAGGTGCAAACTCTAGCAAGCTTGGTCAACGTAGACTTGGGAGTTTGAAGTCACATATCGTTGGGCTATTCATAGCCCCGAGTTTTAAAAATACTAGATAGTCTGGAAGTAATAATCCAAACTATTTAAGATTGTTGGATATATAGTAGTATAATAGCTTTGTGCCTCTTTTAACCCCTCTTACTATCGCTTCGGCTCTTTCTCATCCAACGATCTTAAATGATCCCGTAACTCTATAGTTTTGTACTTAGTGGTACATTTGGGTTTGGTAGACCAATATAGGCCTGCTCGGACCACCCCAATTTGAATTCCCGTTGCAAATCGCAATTCTATTCATTTAGACTTCTTTGTGAAAATAGAAGTATTGTAACAAAAATGTCGCCAATTAGTTTCAAGCGACGGAAAGCATGCAAAAAAATGTTGCTAAAATTTTTAACGAAGTTTAGAAAAGAATTTTTGCAACATTTAAAAGTTATCGAACCTGTTAACAAACAACTCTCTGAAAGGCTATCATGATTAAAATAAAAACTCTTAGCAAAATGATGTACAACTTTGAAAGCAAAAGTTGTTAATGATATATTTAGTGCAACCAGAATTTTTCCCTTGTTAATATACCAGTCAAAATATTAATGGCGATATCTTTTTTTTTTTCACACCAGCAAAGCCACTAAGATTCATTTAGTAATTTGTAGCCATTGTAGACGGCGGGGGAAGGCTCTCCACAACTTTGGCATGCGAGTGTAGTGTAGGTGAAGTGTGACCAAACCAAACATGTAGGGAATGTTAATATGATCATTCGTGATGGCCATACAGCAAAATGAAAGAAAATTAAAGTTACGAATCCAGAAAGTGCCTGAGAATGGCAATTGTCCAGTATGTATATGTAATAATGATGTCAAATAATTTGCTTTGAATCTGAAAAAATAATGGGACATGTAACATTCTCAACCGTTCTGAAGCCTATAAAAACCAAATTACAAACCAATCTTTTTCAAGTGTAACCTAGAATCAACAGCTGCTAATTGAGCAGAAGAAGAAATACCGGAGGGATGGTGTAAGATAGCTTCATGGGAACCGTCATCTCGCTGGTCAGCGAGCATCTGTTCCTGCAATTTTTTTGTCAAGGAGTTCTGCGTCAATGTCTGAAAAACTCAAAGACTGTTATTCCTGGTGTATCACCATCCTATGAGTGGTAGTACCAGTTTTAGTGATATAATATAATATAATGTTATAACAGAAATGACACCAAAGTAAACACAGTTTCATCGTAGTGTGCCTTTTGCCTCTTTCCTTCTTCTTTATCAAACATTGACTAATCACTTTCTGTTGATAGTTGGAACCTTGACTCTCCCGTATTGCAGTTAGAAATAGTTTCAACTTACCTGTTCACTTTGTAGGTCAGAATAATCAGATCAAAGGCAATTCGGCTTTTATTCCTTTCACTGCAGTTCTTATTTTAGTACTCCTCAGTATGCATAGCCTATAGGACACATTTCCAGTGATTTTGTTCTGGGGCTTATATAAATTTTGTATTGCAAGACAATATAAGACATGTTTTGCCTCAAAGATCGTCATACCAACCAACCAAACGCATGCAGCAGTGTGTCAAGAATTTATTCTATTATTTTGTTTATTTTATTTCAATTTTAATTAAAGGTTTGGTGTACGTCATCTCCGTATCGTGTAGTGCCTAGAACACCCCTGCATGATGCAGTCTTCTTACAATTAGAACTGTTATACGCTTCCATCAATTTGCATTGCTAACCCTACACCTCTCTTACCTAAAGAGGTCAGGGGATCTTTAGTGTCATTTCATAATAATGATACTTCTACTATGTGTACACGTAAACTCAAATTTCGAATCAAAGCAATACAAATAAAATACAAGTTAGAATATTTTGCTCCGGGTTGGTGATTACAAAGAAGAATAAACACAAGTTGATTTACCTCCTGGAGACCACCACTGTTGCTACAAGTGAAAAGGCCTCCAAACTACAGCAACCAAGGTTATTGTGCAGGCCACCGACATGCCTTTAACTTCAATTTGCCATAGAAACTTCTACACCTAGGATCAGGTATACGTGTTATAAGCAATTGTATCCTCTAATTTAGCATAAGCATTCAAATGGAAACAAATGTCCATACAACGCATTTCTAGAGTAATTACATGTTTTCAACTTACATGAGGAACCTTTTCTTGGGGATGATGCGGGCTATAGAGGAACTGAATTGAGTAGATGGCCACATCTGTGAATTAAGTAGATGTTATATCTTGTTTCATCAATGAAAAACTGTGAATGCATAGACTAAAACTGAATTCAATGGACGAACGTGTTTCGCAAATAACTATTCTTTTTCAGGTTTTGCGAAGATAACACTTTCTGTTTGAGATGATAAGATGAAACAAACACAGATCTATTCGTGAAATCAGTAGATTGTGGTTGTCTTCTGGAGTTTTGATTGCATCTAACTTTAGTAAAAAGGAGATAGGTGTTGCTAATCAGAAAATTTTGCAACAGAAGTTAATGTTTCAGTAGATTGGAGAATTGTAGATGACTGTAATTGAGGTATTTAACCTTCTTGGCCTGAAGTATGCTGAGAGAGTTTCAATGTAGTTTATGGTTTTGTACGTAGGAACAAACTTGTGAAGCTGGTCTAAGACAGGTTCAATTAACACCAAAAAGTAGCGGTGTTACTTGAACCCGCTGTTCTCGTTACAAAATATAGACACATTCTTCCCCCAGCGTTTTTTAATTACCCCAAGCAAAACCTTTCTTTAAAGCTTGCCTTAACATGATTCAAATGTGCCTCCAACAAACCAGTGCTTTAAGGCTTTTAAACGCTGCAGTGAGTTCACCCAAATGTTAAAGAACGAAAAATTAACTCCAAACGCCTCTATATTTGTGGGAGTTTCAGGCCTGCAGCAGAAAGAGGGTGGATGCTCACATCTCATCAGAGATGCTTTTAGGACTAGTATGATCAGTCTCCACTGACTACATATATAGTTGTAATGTAAAAAAAGCTATAACGACCTTGTAGCTGGATATATGTCACAGGGTAATTACCCATAACAATCTGGCTCACACGGTTTGGAAAGGACTACCGAAGGAATCGTTGGGTTAAGTACGTGATACCACCCCTCTTAACAGAGTTGAATCAAATTAAGCCTCCAGCTTTGGGGTATCAGCAACTTTCCTTTAAGCATTTACTTTCAATTGCTGAATATGCTTGAACATAGTTTTTGAAAATAGGCCTTTCACCGAGGCAAGATCCCAAAAAATAGCCAAAAATGTTGTTGTCACCAGCATAAGAAGCATTGAAACTTCTATATATCTTGATAATTATCATCAACCTCCTGTGATACATCTCATCTAACAAATCTGAAGCAGCAGCTTCCTTTCCTGCTTTCAGGTAAGCATATGCGAGACTAGTGTATACTACACAATCTCTCGATATTCCCCTCCCTTGCATAGTACTGAATATTCTTTGAGCGTAATCAACCTTTTCTCTTCTAAAGAACCTCCGTATTAGAGCTCTGTACACTGAGATATTGACGCAAAGACCCCTCTGTTGTTCAAAAGTATAACTTCGTGTATACTTGTGCAGAAAACAAGGAAGTACGAAAATACTGAAATGTGGTTTACTAAACAAAACAAACAGTATTAACGATTAAAATTAACTCACAACAAAATCAGGTAAACCGCAATGAAGAACCGAGGCGTGAATTTGATTCACTGTCCTTAAGACTTTATTCGTCCCGCAACGGTACTAACGGTCTCCTGACGAAAAGCCTCCCAGGATACAACGGTAGTACGTCTGGAAATATGAGCACTCCAAATTTGCAGACCCGGCGAACCAAAACTATGGCACAGAACTCTTTCGGACACAGGAACGAGACAGCAGAAAAATTGCAGAAGATAATTTCGGGATGAAGTAGTTAATATCTGTGACTTATGAAAAACTGACTCATTTTTATACACAGAGTATTCACTGGGGGGTGCAACTCTTCACAGAAAAACTGTTAAGCTGGAAAGGTCACAACTTTCTGGAAAAGAAAATAAATAAATAAATTTTATTTAAATATTTGTCCCAAAAAGATTAAAGCCTGATGGGCTCAAGCCACGGACCCGGCGGCGCGCGCGTGTGGTGGACCCTAGGTCAACCTAGGTCCTCCTTCCTTACAAAACATGGGTACCCCCAAGGGGCCCAACCCTTAGCTCAAGGCTAAGCCTTATAAGGAGATAACTTGGCTTTATCTCTTCTATGTGGGATACTCTTTTCCCTTCAAGGTGAACCACCAACTTTAACTTCAATTTTCTCATTCATCTCTCATTCATTTTAAACATGTGAATATATCACAATCATCTATTCCAATAGAGGAACATAAATCAATTCGTTCTTAACCAAAATATGATTTGGAACCAATTTAAAAGTTGAGTCAAAGTTGCTACTCCAGCTTCTCCGCAATGGGTTTAAAACCCCAATGCCAACACCCTCTGCACAAATTCGTCTTGTAATTTCACCACTGCTTCTTCATTGCCTTGGCCGCAGTAACCATCCATGATCCACGAATATGTGCAATAAGACGGACAACATCCTGCATCAAGCATGTCAAACAAAAGTTCTTTTGCACTCTCCATCTCCTTTGCCTTGCAGAACCCATGAATCAACGCCTTGTAAGTAAACTGGTCAGGTTTCAATCCAGCATCCAACATCTTACTTCTGACTTTCAACCCAGACCTCATATCTCCTAATTTGCAGTAAGCATTGATCAAAGTGTTACTTGTAATATTGTCAGGATCAATTTTCTTCTCACCCATCTCATTCAACAGCTTATTTGCATCCTTTAACCTACCTTCTTCACAAAACTTTCGGAGTATTGAATTATAAGTAACAACCCCAGGAAATAGCCCTTTACGCTCCATTTCCTCACGCAACTGTAAAGGTTCATCAAGCTCATTCACTCTGCAATACCCATCAATCAGAATAGTGAACGTCACATGATTTGGAATCGCACCCTTAATTTCCTTAAAAAACCTCAAAGCTTCTCTCATTCTACCTTTTTTGCAATACCCATTAATCAAAGACTTAAAAGTTACAATATCAGGACGCACTCCTCCTCTTTCCATCCTTTCATGGACACACAAAGCTTCATAATGCATACTCTTCTTGCAGTACAACGATATCAACGTCTTATAGGTGAAAAGATTAATTCCATCTCCCCCAACAGTTCTTCACCCTTCTCCACATCTCCAGACTCGCAACAAGCATGAATTAAAACATTAAACACGTAAATATTCGGATCAACCCCAGCTTTAATCATACTCTTGTACACTTTCCAGGCCATATCGGTCAACCTTTCCTTGACCAATGAATTCAAAAGCACAGTGCAAGCATGCAAATGAGGCCTAAAGCCTTAAGCCCTCATGTGCTCAAACACCTGAATTGCATCTTGGGTCATCTTCAAATTCCCATAAATTATCAATAACCAGCTCAAAATGTGCGCATTCACATCGGGGTCATCATGGGTACTTACAAGTGCACTCAAAACAGAATGTGATAAAAAGTCTCTCAGAGCAATTTTCTCAAGCATGTTCTGCGCAGCTTTGAAGTGGCCTTGCTCTGTGAGGATGTGAATCATGGTCCACAAAGACTGTAGCGAGTGCTTGTAGTTTTGGATTGACCCGACCCACTTGAAGAATGAACATGATATTGAAGGGTTCTAAAGTGAGAGGTGAAGTAGTACCTGAGTGATGGTTGTTGAAGTGACATTATAAGCAAGTTTCGGCTTTAAAAGTTGGGAAAATTATGAAAACATGGGTTTTTTAATTAAGTATTTGGGGTTGACGGATTTTTTTGGAGAAATTGTGAAAAGAAGAGGCCAAACTGAAAAATTCATGAAAGGTTGGGAAAAAATGGATTTTTTTAAAACCCCCTCTTTCCCCTTCCCCAAAATACCCCTCTCCACAGTAAACCCACTTTGTGCACTACGCCCAGCCATTCTCCCCCTCTTTTCAGGCCCTCGACTTCATCCCCTTCCCTCCAAAATTCTGCCTACCCCACTCCACCTCCCCACCCCACTTGCAAGTTACCCCACCCCCTAGCCTGCTCCGGTCACGCCCACCCCACCCTGACCTTTCTCCCCCAATCGGCCAATCCCTTTGTCCCCCTTCCCTCTAAAATTCTACCTACCCCACTCCACCCCCCAACCTCGCAGGTTACCCCACCCCCACCCCCTATGAGGGTAAAAAATGCAGGACGCTTGTGTGTACCTATTTAAGGAGGGGAGACTTTATCATCTATAAGTTGCAAAGTGTTCCCTCCCCTTTTTTAGGACACAGAAACACGCGTCAAGGAGCGGATGTGTATCTATCCCTTCTTTCCCAAATGTCCATAATTCTACTAGAGTTGTCAAATGGGTCGGGCGGCCCGCGGGCTGGCTCAGCCCTGCCCGGCCTTTTAGGGCCTAGGGCCTGGGCCTGGGCCAGGCGTACATTTCCCAGGAAAAAGCCAGGGCCCGGTTTTGGCCCGAGTTTGGCCAGGCCCGGTTCAGGCCCGGGTTTGGCCCGGCCCAGTTCAGGCCCGGGGTTTGGCCCAGCCCGGGTCAGGCCCGGTTCAGGGCTCTTTACTTTTGAAATTTCACTTTTCCCCCCTTTCCCCCCTAAACAATACTGAAGATTTAAGTAATGCGAAGAATAATAACACATCTTAAAGTCTTTGATTTTTTTTTTATATAAATATCATGGTCATGGGATCGAGTAAATTTCTAACATCTTTATGTATTGAAATTGCAGACTCCAATGCATCGTGTACCCCACATTTGCTGTATTTTGTCAATTTATGTTACAATTTGAATGGGTTGGAACTTGGAATCTGTTAGGGACGCTTTAATAAAGCGTCCCTAACAGCAAATTACCATAATTAAAAAAAAAACCCTTACCTTGAATAACAAGAAAATGCCAAAAAAAAATTAAAAAAAAAGAAATTTAAGCCCGGCCTTAAATGTTGGGCCTAGGGCCTGGGCTTGGACCGGGCCCAGATATCCTCAGAACCAGGCCCAAGCCCGGCCCAGTTGGCAGCCCCCTTGGCCCGGCCCCGGCCCGATTTGTTGGAGGCCCGATGGGCTTGGGTTGGGCCGGCCCAAGCCCGGCCCATTTGACATCTCTATATTCTACTACTATAGAAATAAAAGTCTGTTAAACTACCTTACATCGTCTAGCAATTTGATTTTTAGACCCCAAGTCAGCAGCTTGCTGAGCAATACTGGCCTCATAAACAGAAGTCCAACGCTCTCTGCCAAGTGAAAAAATCTCAGCAGAAGAAGAAGTCATTTTCTAGAAATGAATTTGCAACCTCAGGTCGCTGGTGACCTGAGGTCCTCCCCTCTGGGTTCTCCTTTTCCATGCCCATGTTACCCTGATGTCCTTGCCTCTGCACAGAGAATGGAAAAGCTAAACTAAGGAGTTTTGATGAAACAATTTTAGCGACATAATGCACACCCATCTCTAAAACTTTTAGAGACGGGATTCTGCGATGGAAAGCATTACATCGCTTAAAATCATAAATACTGTTTCATATAAAAGATTTAGGGATGACCGTAAACCCGTCGCATTTTCCTATGGCTCGGTTTTTATTTCAAAAAATAGTTTGAAATTAAAAATTTGTATGCATGTCTGTTTCCACTAAGTCATCTTCTCCAAACACACATCAAATATTTGAGTAGTGACGACAATTTGTCGATACGTCCCAATGATTGGTGCACTTCCTAATTTTGTCTATGTGCAGAAGCAATACTACCCTTGCCTATTACAAGAACTTACGTCTGAGCTCCAGGTTTGAATTACAGTTGTGCACGGTTTGAATGAAACTAGTCTTGTTATGCAAGAAAACAAGTCAGTTTATGCAAGAGTGCAGGTCAAGTTCAGTTGATGCCCCAGTAAATTTTTGCAGACCTTAAGGGGGAGGCAGAAGCGCTGATGTTACAGGTTAGCCTTTCAAACGGGCACTCAGGCGCCGAGAAAATAAAATTGGGTATCTAGCTCTAACGGTATTACCCTCTCTATCTCACTCGCTTTCATTACCACTATTTATGACCCTTTTACCGAAGATTGCTCTGGTTTGTAGGTTTGATGAACGTGATAATGGACTTTGAGCGGCGGATAATTCCATCGGTAGATACTTATTGCGACGGTACGTTTGAAGTCCGTCGCTAAATATATTTTCTGTATTATAATTATCTGTCTATTTTTTGAAATTAATTTATTACGTTAAATATTTAGAGGTGGAAAATTTCATCGGCAATGATTGATGACTTTTAGCGGCCGAATATCCTTCGCAAAACGTTTGTCATTCAAAACTTTAGCAACGAAGATCCGATAGCTAAAAGAAGACCAATTAATTAAAGACTTTCAGTTCCCCGAAATAAAATATGCCGCTAAAAGTCATACTAATCTTTTGGGGAAATGCTGGAGTTCTCTAATTATAACTGATAAACCCTTATGGGAATCCTTAATTGAACTCTAGTTTACACTAAATAATCCTAATTAAACCCAACTAACTCCGATTATGTAAGACTTATCCCTATTTAAAACCATGACACCCTAATTACGAGATAATAACCCTAATTAACCGTTCAAATTTAATCGCAAGTATATGCCTGAAACACCGCGGATTAGGCAAATTAAACCCTGGGGTTAAAGCCCGATAAATCATTGACAGACCCGTTACAAATACCCGATTAGGGTAGTTAACTTTAAGATGCTCTAATTATGCGGAATTAGCCATAAGTTTGCCCCTATTATAGACTGAATAACACTAATTTATGGAACGTACACTCCATGAGCTGTAGTCAACTCTAAATAGCTCGAATTACCCTTATTGCCTATAACTTTCCTAATTAACCGGCACGGGGTCGATAATTAGCTCTTATCTAATTAGGTTCGGGGCAAAATCGTTTTGTTATGGTGAACTTGAGCTGCAAAAATCATCATTCACACATCCTTTAATATGCACCGTGAAAACCCAAATCGGGCGTCCTAAGCAACTTTAGGACTCCTATGGTGTGGTGAGATATGGACTACAAATGTACAATATAACTTGTCTTCAGAACCATCTCATCTAAGATCTTGTCTTCCGAGACTTCAGATAGCGCTTTTGGCTCCAATCCATCTATGTCTGGGGAGCAGAATACTTTTGGAATTACAAGCGGTCCTTCCCATCCCTAGTGGACTTGGTATTGCCCTCCATTGTTCCTAAAGTAATTAGATGGTAAAAATACACAGGCTGTGTATGTATTCCATCTAATTACCTTAGGAACAATGGAGGTATCGCATAGCTTAAAAAGCGTAGGATGGGAAAGACCGCTTGCAATTGCAAAGGTATTATGCTCCCCAGACATAGATGGGTTGGAGCCAAAAGCATTATCTGAAGTCTCGGAGGACAAGATCTTAGACGAGATGGTTCAACATGACCAGTTATATTGTACATTTGTAGTCCATATCTCACCATTGAGGCGCACCACCATGCCCTGTCAAAATAATTATAAAACATGTAACAAAAATAATTAACTAGAGGTGGCTGGCTTCATGTTGGCAGCAACGGCACAGTGGAAAGAGAGCGAAAAGAGGGAGACATGAAAATAATGTCGCGGGAGAATGTACACAGTTATTTTGAAGTACTGAGGAAAAGTCTGTCTCTATAAGCTATATTAACAGAGCAGAACCACGCAAAGGCAAGCAATACGTCACTTAAAACCTATTCAAAATATCTGTTGCAAAAAAATTTAGTGACGGACGTAAACCCGTCGCTAAATTCTGGTTGCTAATTTTATTTCCAAAATTAGCGAGAAATAAAATTTTGGCACTGGAGGTGTGGCAACAACAAAGTTTCTGCAAACACACATCATGTGTCTGCGCGTAGGTGCTTGTCGATACGTCCTGATGCATGTAGATTTTCCTAAATCTAAAAAACTCTTTGTAGATGCTCCACTACACGAAGCCGATGGAAAAAACTTAAGTGGGAGCACCACATAGTTCTGCCTTTATGCCTGTCTTGGGTGACCCAAGTCGTTTTCTGCAGAAACACTAGTCTCTTTATGCAAAAGTGATTGTCATATTCTGCCGATGCTCAAGTCATTTTTTTTGCAAAAGTACATATGGGGGCCACAAGCTCTGCGTTTGTTTCGGTGGGACTCCTAAAAATTGAGCACCTTGCGGGAAGTAAGTACGATTTTGCTAAAGCAAAAAATATCTTTGATGGATGCAGTTTTTCTAGATACTTGTTGGTTGAAAAGCGTAGCATTTTGTCACCTCTCCATTAACCCGAAATAACTAATCGGCTCGATTAGACGTAGTTGTTGAGGCCGAAAATGATCCGATTCGGAGTACACTGTTCGATTTGTTTATCGAACAATCATAGAAGAAAGGTTCTACACGGTTTCGGTGATACAAGTCGGTTTCTGCAGAAACGCAAGTATTTTATACCAATTTGCTTTGCGGAATCTGCTGATACTCAAGTCATTTTCTAAAGATGCAATACTAACTTCGCCTATGGGAAGAACTTTTAGCACCATTAAGTTTTGCCTGATCTATGCGATTGCTCTTATCGAAAGCTGTCGATGCAATTTTTTTTGTTTTTCGCATTACACATGGCGGGCCACGTTAACTCTCTACATTGTGAAATCCATCCACGATTTGTGCTAACTCTATCATCTTGTGGGGCGAAGGATACCTTGATGATTATGTGCTTCTGCCACGTAAGCTTCATCTTGGAAGGTCGTAGCCCTCCCTACCTAGTTTCCAAAGGCTTATATTGTATATTTGCACACACTTTTGAGAAGTGTATATATTAGTTTTAAATTTGGAGTGACATACGTTATACATCTTTTGATAGAAATAACCATAAGGAGTCCTAAATACCTTGCGATGTTACAAGGATGTTTTTTCGGTACGGTTGATCAATTAGCAACCACCATACGAAAGAAGACTTAGAATAACATTGTGAGAATTAGACGCTCACAAAGTTGCATATTCTTTGAGGTAGCTAAAGGTACCTTTCGAATGTTTAATTTGTTATAAGTTATGCTGCCAAAGTCTAACATGTTACGATTGAGGTGGAAGATGTCATAAATGTTAGGATAAATGAGCTAAAATAGCCCATTATGGCATTAATCTATAACTCCAGTAAACAAATTATAATTATCTCCCTAATGGTATTAGGGAGACTTCGGTGGTATATGTCACAGTACGACGGTTGTGGGGGTTGACACAAGATGACAATGATTGTGAACGTGACGGTGGTAGTTGCTTTGATGGTGTTGGTAGCACTGTTAAGTGAGACTGAGATACCCTAGTAGTTCTGACAAGCGGTGGATACAATGGTTTTGGCTGTCTAGTGACATTCGAGATCATTGTTTTGGTGGTAATCGTAGCAATTGTTGCAACACTAAAGATGACAAGGTTGAGGGTATTGGTAACAAGTAAATAGTGGTGATTCTAAGGTGATTAGAGGTATCGCATAGCTTTCTGAGCACCACATAGATTTGCCTCGTGTACACATGGCCCCTACTCTAATTTACCGCATATACTGGTCATGATTCAACCACAATATGAAATGGTGAAGCCGAAAAAAAGAAATGACCTGCTCTCACTGTGTGAGAACAAAGCGGTGCTTCAAGACACACAAATATTGCATAAGTGGGTACCACATTGAGAGGTCAAATCGTTAGTGCAGCCACATGCTTTTAGGTGACACATGGAGAAGGCTAAGGTGATTTTAAGTACCTTTATGGGATGTGCTCGTCTAGTTTACGTGCGAATAATGGGGTCCCATGAACAACAAGGAAGCGAATGTGTAGACGCAAACGGGGTGTGGTGACACCAGTTATTTTTTGCGAAAACACCAGTCGGTTTTTGCAAATGTGCTTGTCAGGTTGTGCGGATACGCAAGTCAATTTATGCAGAACTTACGGGGAGGAGCGGAGCAAGAAAAACGATCTCGGTGGGACCACTAGATACTTGGGATGCCCTTACGAGGACCACGCAAACACATGCATGAAACGATCCTTGATTTTCAGTGCCTCTACAACAACATGCATGAAACGATCCTTGATTTTCTCTTCACGGCATCCGTTACGGCAGCGGGGTCGGGGGTAGGACCACCACGTAATGGTGGTTGGGGGCTGAGGGGTTTGGTGAAGGGGATGGAGGACCTTGCGGGTGCGGGTGGTGGCGGTGTTGTGTGCGGGGAGGAGACAGCCGTGCGTGGAGGCGGCAGACAGAGTGCGGGTTGGTAGAGGACGTGTCTCTCGGATTGGGGGACAGTCCCGGTTGGAGGGAAATATGGGGGTCGAGGTGGGGTGAGGGTGACCGCAACAGGGTAGGGGAAAGAGGGGGTTTTAAAAAAAACCCATTTTTTCACAACCTTTCCCACCTTTCATGAATTTTCAAGTTTGGCCCCCTCTTTTCACAATTTCCCCAAAAAAACCCATCAACCCCAAATACTTAATTAGAAAACCCATGTTTTCATAATTTTCCCTTAAAAGTTTGTCCCAGTGACCCTTTACCGCAATTGCATATACAGATTTTACCAGTTGGGTTTCGTTTCTTACACAAATTAACTTTGCCATAAAAGGATGAGAAGGAAGAAGAAGGGGAAGCCTGAACGAATTAAATTTGCACTATTCACATAAGCTTCAAATTTCATGTAAGATTGTTCGTAATCTAAATTGTATACGAGTGAAAAAGAGTAAAAAGCATTCACATTTTAATTTAATTAATTAATTTAGTTAGTTATTGGTGTAGTTGCATTAATTTGATAGTTTGTTATTCATACAATTAGTTTTCTCTCTTTTATCAAAACAAAAAATACATGAAGAAAAAGTTTCACCACTGTGAAGGATCCAGACTCACGTTAAATGAGTCATGACAAAGATAGTTAATCTCCTCAACGTTGTCTATGATGTGTGCTCATCAATCACCATAATCCAATATCATTCAAAATTTTTGATGCATTTGACTCTCATTTCAAGTTTCTACTCACATTTAAGTGAGAAGTAAATAAATGATTGACCTAAATTCACACTCTTTTTAAGTATGTGTCAATAATGTTTTGTTATTAAAAGAGACATTAGTATCAAATTTTTCAGTAAAAAAAAAAGTGTGAATTCAATAGTAAGGGCATATTCCTACATCCCTTGAAGTTTGTGGGTAGTATCATTCGTGTCTATCGAAACTATCAATACATCTTTCGACCGAACGGTACAAGTGGAGGTAAGAATTTAAAAATAACTCATTTATACTTTTATTTGCCTTGAATTTTCTTTTCACATACCACTTCCTTTTCTTTCTTTCTAGCATAACCCAACCCCAGGCCCTCTTCTATTGGTCTTTCCCCTTTAAGTCTAAGACCACCACTAACAACCATCACAACACCACGCCATCTCTAATTTTACATTGATCCAATTTTTATTTTCCTATATTGCAATTAAATACCATTAAAAGGTAAACTATATGCAAAATCTTTCCAAATAACATACATCGCACTTATAAATTCTGGATTTCTATCATAGAACTTGCTAGAGATCCAAATTGTCCCGCACTTTGAATTGTTTAGTGGTCATGTCTTCGGGCAAAACAACAATAAGAACACCATTTTTACCTGAGCCTTTATTTAATCCACCTTTACATTTCTCAATAATTCGATCTCTCGAGAAAACCTTGTCCCTCCTCTGTCAACTGCCCTTATGGGTTGGCTATAAAACCCACAGGCCCGAATTTTCAATATCAACATCCCATTTTATAGCAAAGAGGGCATAAAAGTGCAACTAGAAGATAGAAATACTATAAAGGCTAAAAGTGGGAAAGAGGAATCCCATATAAATGATAGTGTTTAGCACGTGCTCTTGATCTGCCCCTTCAACTCCAATACCACCACCATGGCACCACCTGAACACCACAAACCACCACCATTGTATAGATTTGTGAGCGTGCACACACGCATAGATCTACACCACACACAAAAATGCATGCACACACACTCATAAATCTACACACACAAACATTGGCGGAGGTGGGTTGAACGGTTTCCAGTTAATCTCTAGGTTTTATGACATCATAACCAAAGACTTTTTTAAATCATGATAGAGTTTGTAAGAATATGACTTCATATAGATTTCGGCCTCCAATTAAAAAAAAGAGAGAAATAGACTATCCAGATTTGAGATTAAGACCATGAAGCAATGATGTGGTTTGTTGGTGATGGCAAGATTAACATGGCAGTGGCACTCATTCCACTGCTTGGCCTGGTGGTGGTGGTGCTAGTGGGGGAGGGAGGGGGTGTGCAGCAATGGTGGCTGCACCCTTTTCGCATGACTGGGGTTGGGGGATATGTGGCGGTATGAATGAAGGGAGAGTTGTGGGTGCGTTAAAAGTTGAATGGATAAAGTACGAAGGACTATATTGGCATAAAAAATTATAGAATAAAGATGGCATTGTACAAGAAAAGTATATCTGTGATGAATTTTGTAGACTTAGTCTGCGTCCTGCATACCATGATTATATTTTTGGCCATTACCACATGTTGTTTGAAGCCCTTATGGGATCCTTCATACAGATAGAAGATTCCATCAATAAGGGAACCGTCTTTCATGAGTCAAAGCTAGAGGTATACCAAGTCGGTCCAAGGAGCTCTAATGCACAACCAAAACCAGCACAACTGACAATGTTTACAATGTGCAAGCACCCCATATAGTGTCATGGGAGGCCACTGTAGAGCATAAGAGGAAGTTCACGCCATTGAATGTGCCGTTGCCTAAAGTATTTGAGCAGTTGTTAAGAAGGGGTATGATATCCAAGTAGCCGCGCACCCCACGCCAGTGTTAACACCAGAAGCATATGATGTGCATGCTTTATGCACTTATCAACAAGCATGAAAGGACACCCTACAAAGAGATATGTAACGCTCTGGCATGCCATACAAGACCTCATTGACAAGGAGGAAGTCTCCCCTTCCGCGAATGTTCGGTAAGAAACCATTGCCACCCCACAGGGTTAATTTCATTGATGATAGCTGACTAGTTATGGATTCGAGCTCCTTTATCATTCCAGTCAATTTCACTAAGCAATTCTCTGCCATAATTTTGTGATGTGATTACATGGAAGAAGTTGCTAGATGGCGAAGCCGTCATTGCCGAGGAAGAATATGATGAAAAATCTGGTTTTATGTTTTGACAGAATGCCGAGGTGTCCCACCTAAGCTTATAAGACCGAGTTTACCAGGCCGCACCCCAGCCATGTAACATCCCGGAATTTCTGGAACATTAACACTCACTTGATCATTTACACTAAAACAATAATACCTCAAAGTCAATCTTAACAACCATCATCAGAGCAGCTAAACCTTTAACCAAACCAATAATCATACTCTCAGTAAACAATCATAAATGATACATCAATCTAATTCTGAATTTTTTAAAATAATAATCACCCACGCAGGGGTTCTACTGAGCAATACTAAAAACTTAATATCTCTCTCTCTTTCACTCAGCTGAGACCCAATGCAATCCATTGTTGGTTATCACCCCCGGAAAGGAAGTCAATTGGGAGTGAGCTGTTGAGAGCTCAATAAGGTCGCTCAAGTGAAGAAATTACAAAATAGTTTACAAATGCAATACGATGATGGTTTAGTTCACAGATACTATTCGATGATAGTTTCTAGAGCTTTCACAAGGATTATAACTAGTTCGATCAAATATCAACATGACTTGCATATACGATACAAACAATCACAAATGCAATTGCAAAGCCACACGGCAGTGCAGGGAAATCACTTAGCAAAACCATAAAGGCGATGCTCACTAACACTGATAATTACACAATTAGTATGATTAATTTAAATATTAGGTACTAATAATACAAATAATAACTGACAAAAAGAAAAACCATACCAGCCACTCCTCCCATAAGGCCTCCCTCGTCCCGGCATTCCAGTCCTTCCAGTACAGCAGTGGCTCAGCCCTTCACAAGGAGGTCGGTCTTCATTTTTGCCGAACACTTTAGGATCCAGATAAAGAAATATAGTTCAAATATAATTTAAATATAAGTCTAACATTAATACAATTCAGTTATAATTTAAATATAAGTCTAACATTAAGACTAAACTCTAATATCAAATATTCGTGAGGTCATCGAACCATAGAAGAGGGAGAACCATTGTATGGGTGGAAGGACTCGGCATGGGGGTGGGTTACGGCAGTGGCTGGGGTAGGGGCCCTGCCTGCTGGATGATCGCACTATGTGCCTTTTCATCATGGGGAAATGCCGAGGTGGGAGCCACCCTAGTGGACGCAGCTCGGCATCCACCGCGACCACGTATGGCCCATAATTTATCCATAACTAACAACATGAAACTAGCTTTGTATAGAGGAAGTGCAAAGAAATTAACACATTAAAATAACAATACGAAACTGCTACACTAAAACTGCAGAAACACTATATGAACCGAACGAACGAGCAAGTTAACATATTACTGCGGAGTAATCAAGTACACGTCACACTGGGAAGATGACTTTGTTATGTCGTTCCATTTAGTGAAATATTCAAGTTACATAGCGCAAGAACATGCATGTTACAACATTACAACTCAATCATCTTCATTTTGAGAGTCATCATCATCTTCAGATACATCATTCTCTTCTTCTTGAGTCTCGTTATCCTCTTCACCTTGTAATTCATCCTCCTTGTCAGAAGACTCAACCTCATCATCTTCAACACTTTCTGCATCTTCCATCTTGTCATCTATGACTTCTTCTCCTAGATGAAGTGTTGGTTGAAGAGGAACATCGTCCTCCTCGTTGTTCACCTCAATTGGTACCAAGACAAGTGCTTGGTCGACTTGATAGGTGTCTACTTTACTATCATATGTGACTGGAAATTTTTTGGACTTCATAATAGTATACCAATGAGATTTAGGATTTGCGATATCTTCTACGTGAAACACTTGTGCAACTTGATTAACAAACACAAACAGTTCGTCTGATGCAAGTCTTGTCTTAACATTGACATCCTAACCTCTTACGATCTAACACGCATTCCTCTACTGCACGTAATATCAAACTAGGTATACTTGAACATTACCAAGTAGTTTTGGCTACCCAAATATGTTAGCTCAACAATCTCATCCAGCTCTCTAGAAAAGTCCATCCAATTCTTGTCATAATAGCCGTCATTGACCAAGACTCCACTATTTTAGGTTTGTTTAGTTCGGTCATCATCTTTTGTATTACACCTAAACACGTTGACGATATAGCCTTCATAACAGGATGCTTGTTTCGTAGAGCCATGAGCTAGTACTTTCAGGTAGGAGTCTACTGATTTGTCGACCGATTGAACCTATTATAGAAGATAGTGAAAATTAAGGATAAATCAATATACGAATAAACAACATAGTTAAATATAACACGTAGTATAGTTTGGTTAAAGACTTACAAGTTTTTTGAATCATTCAAGAAATTGCAATTTTTTATGAGATTCAAGTTCAACGGTGATGCCAAGGAAAGTGGGTTCGCAGTCGACGTGGAGGTGCCACAAGGAATGTAGTCCAACTAAGATGCCAAGTATGTTGATGTGAGACACAGCAAGGGCAGAGATCAAGGGCTTCCCAAACAGAGCCTAAGGGTGGCAGTGCTGCGAGGGCGATGACGCAGGATGAATATATGACGACAGTCACAGTCTGATGCTTAGGTCCAAAGTCAGGGTCCTGTATGTTTCTCTTTCTAGGATTCTAGAGTGAGAAAGTGAAAGTGTTCTGAAAATGTCCAACCATCCAAATGAATTCTCAAGACCTCTATTTATAGAGGTTAAGATGACGATGTCATCACGCGACACGTGGCGCTCCCCAGGAGTGACACATCACCGAAGGGTCCACAGCTGCCGGTGCTCCGCAGACTGTCGAATCGCATATTCACCCAGCCTGCCCCGCACAGCATCGCTCTGTTTGTCTGGAAAAACTGGCTCGCATAGCGTCAGTGTGGCCAGAGAACCCCCTTGATCTAGCCTTCAATCCAAGCCTTTGCAGAGTCCCACAGGCCTAGCAGTGGTGGTGAAGACCCTACGCCCAACTGCCAGGTGGACTAGGCGGGATGCCCTCCGAAGACCTGCTCCCGTCTCGGAGTGACCCAGGGGTCATAGTCCATAGGGGTGCCAACGCAAGCCCCTAGTGCCGGAGCACGTAGGCCAGTCACGAAGACACCCTGGTGGAGATAATGTCCTGGAGGAGTTGTCTATCCCACAGGTGAGTCCTTGTGCCGGAGTACTCAGAGCGCGTCAAGGTAGCATCCCGGAGGAGCCGTCTACCTGACGGGCCAGGAAGCATCCCAGAGGAGCCGTCTACCTGGCAGAAGGGGAGTTGAAGAGCTCCCTGAATGAGATAGTGTCTCGGAGGAGTCGCCTATTTTGTAGGCCGAGGTAGTATCCCGGAGGAGCCGTCTACTTGACCGGCTGAGGCAGCATCCCGGAGGAGACATCTACCTTGCAAAAGGGGAGTTGAAGAGCTCCCTGACGGAGATAGTGTCCCGAAGGAGTCACCTATCCCCGCATGATGTTGCACACTCCAGAGAGTGGGTTGAAGCATGTTCCACGACCAAGGTAAGGTGCGCATGGTGTGGTGAAAGGATGGACTGATGCAAGGAGCATGGTAGTGTGACAGAGAGCCAGGGGCACGACTGTGTCAGTGGCGCGGCGCATGGGTGCGGCGGAGTGAGTAAGGTACCGGGGGAACATCTGTGTTAGTGGAGCGGTGCATGGGCGCGACGGAGTGTGTATGGTGCCAAGGGCACTGTAATGTGACAGGGAGCCTGGGACGCGCTACTGTGTTAGTGGCGCGGCGTATGGGAGCGGCAGAATAAGTACGGTGTCCGGGGCACAGTGTGGTGTCCGGGCGACGGGGGTCACGGAGTGATGTCTGGGCAACGGGGGTCGTAGAGTGAGTTCCGGGCGACGAGTCGTAGAGTGACATATGGGCCCTTGTAGAGTTGTCAAGATGCTAAGTATGGAAGCCAAAGGCCAACCCTTGGGTGGCAAGCCAAGGCCAACCCCACAGGAAGGCCGAGGCCGACCCCAAGAGGGAGGCCAAGGCTGACTTCCTTCGGTTTACGCCAAGGTGCGCCGACGGGCGAAGGATGAAGTACGACGGTCGGAGCATGATGAGCAGTCGCGCAAGGATGAGTTCATGGTGACGAGGTCCCGCAGAAAGAGTGAGAAGTTCACGTGACTTGAGCGTGCACGTATTGACCGATTGGAGGCGTTGAATGTTGCCTGTTGCTTGTGCGGACGTGTTATGCGAAATGGAACCCCAAGAGGGCCTTTGGGTGCGACCAAAATAGGTTGGGAACATAAGCCCCCTGCGTGTGGTGTGCGCGGAGGGGCAACCCGAGCGGGCGCCGCACGCATATTCGCAAGTTCACACTTAGAAGAATTTTTTATATTTGTTAGTTCGAGAGTTGTTGAAGTTGTCACTGCATGATGAAGGTGAAGAGTAGGTGGCTCGAGCCACCTTGTGCACCACCTACTGAAGCCTGAGTATGAATAGGAGTTAACACAAGGGCATGATGATAGAGCGCAGGGGCGAGGGCGACAGGGGGTCGCAGAGATGGAGCCCCTGTATGGACGACAGGGGTCGGTTACGGGGTAAGTGGTTCGAGCTACCTCGCGCACCACCTACCAAGCACATTGATGTCTGGGGACATTGTCATGAGGGGCACGACAAGGGCGTGATCGGGCGTAGTGATGCTGGGGCAGTCAACGACGGGCGCCGGGGCGCGGGCGCGATCGGCCGTCGTGATGCTGGGGCAGTCCATGACGGGCACCGGGGCACGGGCGCGATCGGCCGTCGTGATGCTGGGGCAGTCCACGACGGGCGCCGAGGTGCGGGAGACAGACGTGGCGAAGGCGACGACTGGGGTCGCAGAGACGTCACCTGGGCAATGGGCGACAAGCGTCGCACAATGAGTAGGAGTAGATGGTTCGAGCTGCTTGCGCACCACCTACCAAGGATGTTGATGTTGGGGTCGTCATGACCCGAGACATGATCAAAATTGCAAAAAAAAGTTCTAAGTGTAGGAGAGTATGAGATGGGTAAGGGTGCACGAGGCGCGCGTTGGTTGTCAAAGTTTTTTTTTTGTTCATGCCTGCAAGGATGGTGGCGATGGTGTTTGGTGATGGTTATCGGCCGTTGGGTGAAGGTGGGCAAGCCGAAGTTGTGTGTGGGGTCGGCTTCGGTGTGGTATGAAGCTAAGGAGCGACCTTGGTGATGGAGGCCGAAGTGGGCATGGAGGATGGTCATGCGTTAGTGTTGAAGATTGGCCGCGGGTGAAGAAAAGAAGATGAAGGTTGAAGGTGGTGGCCTTTGTGTGGGGAAGGCCGAAATGGGTGGCCTTGGTTTGGGGGAGGCTGAAATAGTGAAGGGATGGAGGGGATTGTAGGGCCGAGCTTGGGAAGAAGGACAGAGGAGAAGTAGGATGAAGGTGAAGAAGGGGGAGGAAGGGGGATGGCGGCGGCGGCGAGGTGCCACTGTGGCCGAGGCCACGGGGTAGAGGGGAGGGAAAGAGAGGGATGGGGGAAGGGGAGAGGGAGGGCTAGGCCGGCCGACCAAGGGGCCGAGGCCGACGCGGGGAGGGGGGAAGGCCGAGGCCGATGGGGTGGGGAGGCCAAGGCGACGGGGGGCGGGGGACGAAAGAAGGGGAAATGGGGCAGCAGTGGCGGCGGTGCTGCGGATGGCCGAGGGAGGGGGAAGGAGGGACGGGGGAGAGAAGAGAGAAGAGAAGAGAGGTGGAGACGGGGGGTCGTTGGTGAGGCCGGCGTCGGCCAGTGGAGGGTGAGGCCAAGGGAGGAGGCAGCGGCGGCGCCTATGGGGGTTGCGGCGGCGCATGAAGAAGAAGGAGAAAGAGATCGAAATTAGGGTTAGATTAGGGTTTTGAGGGAGCGGGTCGATTTCAGGTGGGTCGGGTTCGGTTGGGGAGTTGGGCAAGGGGCTGAGAGAGAGAGAGAGAGAGATGGGCGCGCAGGTCGAGCAAGCAGGAGGGTCGCGTGGGGCGAGCTCTGCCCAGATCTGAAATGAAATTGGAATTTTAAAATTAAATAAATAAATAATTTTTTTTTTGACAATCCCTAAAGAGGGAGCCCCCAAGAGAATCTTCACAATTACAAGAAGATAGAGAGGAGTGGGATGGTGGGAGAAAAGAGAGGGAAATGTTAGAGGGAGGGTGAGGGGGTTGGTGGGAGGGGAGATGAAAATTTTGAAAAATTTTCTAAGTGTAGAACGAGGGTGAGAGGGTGGCGACCCGATCGCGAGCAGGCCGAGCGAGAGGGAGGAGTGCGAAAGGGGTGAGAAAATTTTCTAAGTGTTGAGAAAATTTCCAAGAGTTGGACGAAGACTAAGGTAAGGAGAAGGGGCGTGAAAAATTTTTTGTAACAAAATTTTTCTAAGTGTTGAGCTCGAACAAGGGTACCAAGGGAGACCGCTGAGGGTGATCATCGATGACCGGTTGCAAAAAAATAAAAATATTTGTAAGTGTCAAAATTTTTTTTTGATAAAGGGTGGTCATGCGACCGCAAGCACGAGAGGTTGAGATGAGCAGGATGAGAGACTCAGGGTGATGGGCTGGCATCAATGACCGACTGAGTGACGTAGGTAGGGGAGGGTTGGTGAGGCTTGTTGCATGCATACCTGGCAGAGACGGTCGCGAGACATGGGGGTGTCAATTGACAGAGTTGAGACTTAATAACGTGGCTCGAGTCACCCCGCGCACCATGCACCAAGTTGGTGTAGGATGTGAGGCTGAGGGGTTGGGAAGGGGTAAAGCCCCCAAGGTAGTGGGTGATGGTATCAAGAGTGGTGTCAGTAGACTTGTGCAAGAGCAATGTAGCTTGAAAATTTTCTAAATCTGGAAAATGTAACTTCATTGATAACGAAGGATAGGCGACATGCCTTGATACATGGGTATGATGTAGAGTTTGAGCTCGCCAGATGCAATTTTGTCAGCAAAGACGATCTTGAGGCCCCTGCACCACTTGAGACCGTGACCGACTTTTCGATGATAGGGGCAGTAGTTGGGATGGGCTAAGTCTTCTTGTGTAGGTTCAGTGTTGGCATTGGGCAGGGTTACGGCATTGTCATTGATCCATATCTCGAGGATAGCTCTGACAATCTTCAAGTCACACGGGTATTCCGGGGTAGGCATCGGCTGCATTCTCTTGTCAGGGCGTCCATCCCTTCCTTGGGACTGACGCTTACGGTTATTGTCGTCGCTACTGGCTACTTCCATATTCTCGGCCAAGGCAATATAAGGTTGGGGCTTTGGGGTCTTTGACGGACTGACCAGTCATAGGTGCATCGCGCAGTTTCTTTGAGATGTCCCCATGACCGCAGCTGGAGGTTTTCAAGGTAGACCCTGTAGGTGTCCTTCATGTTCTTGATGCAAATGGGTACAAAGGTTTCATCCTTGCTGAAGTCGGTGCATTCCAAGAACTTGTGATGAAATCGCGTGACATAGGTGTTGAGATCTTCCTCGGGGTTCTGGCAGATTCCTGCAATGTCAATGATGGTCACACGCTCCGTCTCATAGTAAAACTTGTCAAGGAAGAGCTGGACCATGTCGGACCAGGAGTGGATAGTACTGTCAAGAATCTGATGATACCAAGAGTAGGCGAGGCCAGTCAGGGACTTGTGGAATTCACGAAGCTTCAAAGTGTCGTCCTCCCCGTAGTGCTCCAGAAAGCCAGCAAAACGGGTGATGTGCTCGCTGGCATTGCCCTCTTTGCCATTGAACAAGGTAAAGGATGGTTGCTTGTACTTGACAGGGTAGGGCTTGGTAGTAAGGCTGCCAGAGTAGGGAGCATGGCCTGACAGCTTAGAGGGAGAGTGAGGTAAGGATGACTGCTTGAGACGACGGAGGATGGCATCAAAGTCATGCTTGGTGACGTACGAAGCATGTGAGGGTTTGTACCCTATCGGGATGATCCGGGCACCAGAGCCCCCAGACGGGGCAACTTGAGGCATTGAGGGGATGACAACGGTCGAGAGGGGTTGGTGGTGGGGAACAACTTGTTGGGGCATGGTTTGCATATGGGTAGTGTCGGCTCCTGGAAGTCGGTCGTCAGGCAGGGTCGACTAGAGTAAGCCGGGGGAATGACTTGTGTTTAGGTTTTGGTTGGTTATGTTGGGGTTAGGCTCCATCTCGATTAAGTCATGAGTCTCAAATGAGCCACGTGTTGGCACGGGTTGGGGGCTGTGACAGGGTGAATCTGTTGCAGTACCGATCTGAGGTCTGCCTGAGGTCTTCGTGATGGCCTGACAGGATGCAGCACATTAGCTGCAGGAGGCAAATATGTCGCAATTCCTACTGCCAAAGGTCTAGATGATTGTGGCGGTAGTGGTCGCGACACTGGGGACTGAGCAGCGTCAAGAGCCAACCAGGGTCTGGAAGGTTGGACTGGTGCAAGGGTTTATTGGGGGGCCATTGCCTGCATGGATTTTTGTATTTCCATGATGATTGTCATGAGAGTAGCCTGCGAGTCGTGTAGGTTGGCTATAACGGGCGTGAATTATTGGATGGCCGCATTGACTGCAACTTGTATGTCAGGTGCGACAGCTAGTGGCTGGTCTTGGAGACGCATGGCACTAGTCCCTCATTGTTCAACGGGGTGATCCTCCTCTGGCAAGGTGCGGATGAGGCCTTGGCTGGCAGCCCTCGTAACTCTTCGTCATGGAGGCATGGTGCCTAAGTGTAGCGGACAAGCATACTGCAGTACGATGCTTACCTCCCCAGCGGAGTCGCCAAAATGATGCCAAGGAAAGTGGGTTCACAGTCGACGTGGAGGTGCCACAAGGAATGCAATCCGACTCAGATGCCAAGTATGTTGATGTGAGACACAGCAAGGGCAGAGACCAAGGGCTTCCTAGACAGAGCCTGAGGGTGGCAGTGCTGCGAGGGCGATGGCGCAGGATGAATATACGACGCCAGTCACAGTCTGATGCTTAGGTCCAAAGTCAGGATCCTGTATGTTTCTTTCTCTAGGATTCTAAAGTGAGAAAGTAAAAGTGTTCTGAAAATGTCCAACCGTCCAAATGAATTCTCAAGACCTCTATTTATAGAGGTTGAGATGATGATGTCATCACGCGACATGTGGCACTCCCTGGGAGTGGCACGTCATCGAAGGGTCCACAACTGCCGGTGCTTCGCAGACCGTCGAATGGCATATTCACCCGGTCTGCCCCGCACAGTGTAGCTTTGTCTGTCTGGAAAGACTGGCTCGCACAGCGTCGGTGTGGCCAGAGAACCCCCTTGATCTAGCCTCCAATCCAAGCCTTTGCAGAGTCCCACAGGCCTGGCAGTGGTGGGGAAGACCCGACGCCCAACTGCCAGGCGAACTAGGCGCGATGCCCTCCGAAGACCTACTCCCGTCTCGGAGTGACCCGGGGGTCATAGTTCATAGGGGTGCCAATGCAAGCCCCCAGTACTGGAGCACGTAGGCCAGTCACGAAGACACCCTGGCTGAGATAGTGTCCCGAAGGAGTCGCCTATCCCGCGGGTAAGTCCTTGTGCCGGCGCACTTAGAGCACGTCAAGGTAGCATCCCGGAGGAGCCCTCTACCTGACGGGCCAGGTAGCATCCCGGAAGAGCCGTCTACCTGGCAGAAGGGGAGTTGAAGAGCTTCCTAATGGAGATAGTGTCCCGGAGGAGTCGCCTATTTCGTAGGCCGAGGTAGAATCCCGGAGGAGCCGTCTACCTGGCGAAAGGGGAGTTGAAGAGCTCCCTGGCGGAGATAGTGTCCCGGAGGAGTCGCCTATCCCTACGGTGAGTCCTTGTGCCGAAGCACTCTGAGCGAGTCAAGATAGCATGCTAGAGGAGCCGTCTACCCAACTGGCCGAGGTAGCATCCCGGAGGAGCCGTCTACCTGGTGGAAGGGGAGTTAAAGAGCTCATTGGCGGAGATAGTGTCCCGGAGGAGTCGCCTATCCCCGCGGTGAGTCCTTGTGCCAGAGCACTCGGAGCTAGTCAAGGTAGCATCCCGGAGGAACTGTCTACCCGACTGGCCGAGGTAGCATCCCAGAGGAGCTGTATACCTGGCGGAAGGGGAGTTGAAGAGCTCCCTAGTGGAGATAGTGTCCCGGAGGAGTCGCCTATCCCCGCATGATGTTGCACACTCCGGAGAGTGGGTTGAAGCATGTTCCACGACCAAGGCAAGATGTGCTTGGTGTGGTGAAAGGATGGACCGATGCAAGGAGCATGGTAGTGTGACAGGGTTGCGACTGTGTCAGTGGCTCGGCGCATGGGCGCGGCGGAGTGAGTAAGGTGCCGGGGGCACTTCTGTGTTAGTGGCGCGGCGCATGGGCGCGACGGAGTGAGTAAGGTACCGGGGGCACGTTTGTGTTAGTGGCACGGTGCATGGGCGCGACGGAGTGTGTATGGTGCCAAAGGCACTATAATGTGATAGGGAGCCTGGGGGCGCGACTTTGTTAGTGACGCGGCGCATGGGCGGGGCGGAGTACGTATGGTGTCTGGGGCACAGTGTGACGTCCGGGCGACGGGGGCGATGGGGGTCGCGGAGTGAGTTTCGAGTGACGGGAGTCGCAGAGTGACGTCCAGGTGACGGGGGTCACGGAGTGACGTCTGGGCGACGGGGGTCGCGGAGTGACGTCCGGGCGACGGGGGTCGCGAAGTGACGTCCGTGCGACGGGGGTCGCGAAGTGAGTTTCGGGCCACAGGAGTCACGGAGTGACGTCCGGGCCCTTGTAGAGTTGTGAAGATGCTAAGTATGGAAGCCCAAAGGGCAACCCTTTGGGGGCAAGCCAAGGCCAACAATTGGTGGAGGCCAAGGCTAACCCCATAGGAAGGCCGAGGCCAACCCCAAGGGGGAGGCCGAGGCCGAGGCCGACCCCAAGGGGAAGGGCGAGGCCGAGGCCGACCCCAAGGGGAAGGCCGAGGCCGAGGCCGACCCCAAGGGGGAGGCCAAGGCCGACTTCCTTCGGTTAACGCCAAGGTGCTCTGACGGGCGAAGGATGAAGTGCGACGGTCAGAGCATGATGAGCAGTCACGCAAGGATGCGTTATTGGTGACGAGGTCCTGCAGAAAGAGTGAGAAGTTCATGTGACTTGAGCGTGCATGTATTGACCGATTGGAGGCGTTGAATGTTGCCTGTTGCTTGTGCGGACGTGTTATGCGAAATGGGACCCCAAGTGGGCCTTTGGGTGCGACCAGAATAGGTTGGGAACAAACGAGATTGGTAATTTGAGATGTCGCATTGAACTTACTGCAAACCGATATAGTTAACTTGATGATCACACATTTTTAATTATTTACAGTAACTGTAAGTTACTCGATGAAAGCTGAATCTTCTTCTCAATTTAGAATGGCATATATTATTAAAACGTTGTACTCTTCATCCGTTCGCTTCAGAATATAGGTTTGTCTGAATGGACTACCTGACTGTTTAAATATTGATAAATTCCCTTCCAAGTGTGTACTGGCTCCGGGCTCATTTTAGCCTATCTGATTTAACCGTGCATTACATTAGGCCTAAAATATTGGCTACAAAAGTTGACAAGCTCTTCCATTACGTAAGTCTCAGTAATTGAGCCTTGAACATGGCTTTATTACACACTTTTCTCTTCCGATGAGACATGAACCTAGAAGTTTAATGAATAGAGTTAAGCAAAATATCAATGATGATAGGATTTGCATTATGTGTAAACAAATAACAGATAGTTAAAGGATTACCTCTCTAATGAATACATCCACCGATACTATAACACCCCGATACTCTTCGTATTTATTTAAAAAATTTAGCGGCGAATATATTTTTAGCAACGATATTTTTACTAGCAATTTTTTAAAAGCGACGACTTTCATATGTAATATTTAACGTCAATTAACGTGACCAAATTTTTATTGACAGTCTTTAACGATAATTAAAATTTCTTTTAGTATCGGTGTATTTATTAGCAACTTTTAGCGACAATTTGTGAAACGAGTTAGCGTAATAACCCGTTAATAATTTCTAGTGCATAAGTTATCATGAATGTTTATTTTGGACCATTTCGCAATAGGAAAAGTTTAGGTTAAAATTTTAGCGACTTATTGAAAATTTAAATTTTGTTGGAGATAAGTAGAAAATTAGAGAAAGAAAGTTAAGTCAGCCCTTTATTTTTAGAAGCATATCAGTGAGGGAACAAAGGAGGAAATTAAGTAAAATTTAAATCTTACCTTAAGAGTCCATTCAGTTACGACATAGAAACTTTATACACCGGTTACAGGAAAAGAAAATGTATATAGAGAAAAAGAGAGAGAAAGAAGGACGGTTATAGACTGATCAAAAAGAGAAAGAGTGACAGAGAGAAAGGAAGATTGTGTGTTCGTAGAGGGGAGAGAGAGAGAGAGAGAGCGAGAGAGAGAGTTGTTCAAGAGAAGGAAAGCTACACAGGAAGGGGGAGAGAGAAGCGCAAGAGAAGCGAAGCTACACAGAAATAGGGAGAGAGAAGTGACGGCTTGTTGTAACTCCGGCGAAGAGTCCAAATTTCCGGTAAGACTTTCTCTTTTCTTTTTCTCAAATAAACTCATAGCTTTGGGGGAGTAAGGGGCTGAAATTGTGAGTGGGCAGCCATGGGCATTAAGGCAGTGAGTGCATAAGGGTTTGTGTGTGTGTGTGTGTGTGTTTATGTGTTCTGTTGTGTTGTGTGTACAACATGTGTGAGGGCGTGCGCATGTTGCTGGGTGTGTTGCATGTGAGTGTGTGATGCGTGACAGCAGCCATGAGATGATCATGGATTCGAGTGTTAAAAAGCAACCATGGTAGTTGCTGTAAGTGTTTGGGTTTGAGTTTAGATGCTTTGTGTATGTGTTGTATTTATATATGTGTGTAAGCAGAGAAAGGGGCTGCCAAAACAGCTTCATACCTATGCGTGTGAGTAAGTTGCGCATGGGTGTACAAGGAGTAAAGGAGAGGGGCCACCGTGGTAGAATGAAGAGGACTAATGGCTGTGACAGCCATGGCTGTCGTCAACCGATGTGAGGTGTCACCAAAGAACAGACGTGAAGGGGCTAGTTTTAGAGAGAGAAAATAGCAACAAAGGGCTGTGGGTATGGAGAGAGAGATAGAGAGAAACCGTTTGCTGTGGGTTTATGGGAAGGAGTGGTTCAGGCAAGTCACAGCCATGGTGGCTGTGACTGTGCACCTGTGTATATGCGGTTGAGGGACTAAGGATTAGATTGGAAGAATAACAATTAGGGGTTTTGGGGTTTGGAACAGAACCAGTTGCAGCCGTAGGGGGGCCATAAGTTCTGAGAGACAAAACCATGGGCTGTGCAAGAGGGAGATGTGGGTGTGTGACTGCTGTGTGGTTTGTGTGAGTGTGTGTGTGTGTGAAATTGTGTCAGTGTGGGTGTTGGAAAAGAAGAGAGGGAGAGGAAGAGAAACGACAGTGGGTGTGAGGAGAATTGGTGCTTGTTTGTGGTTGGATTGGTGAGTGTGTGTGTGTGTGTGTGTGTGTGTGCGTGTGTGAGATTTTTAGTGCATGTGTGTGTGTTGATGCGGAAAGGGGTTCGATGCTACGTGGAGGTGCCACAAAGGATGCAGTCTGAGTCAGCTTCCAGGTAGACAAAGTGGGATATAACAAGGACGGCGTAAGGGCTGAGAGCAAGGCTCCCCGAGAGGTCGCGAGGGCTAGCAGTGCCGCGCAGGCAGGGCGATGACGAACAGGGACGACAGTCGACAGTCCGTGTTAAGGATGCAGCGTCGAAGGTTCGGGGACGGGAGTCCAAGTGCGTTTCTCTCACTAGAATTCCAGAGAGAATGTCTTTTTAGAGAGAGAAAGTGAAAAGTTCAAATAAGAGAAAGATCTTGAAAAAGCTCCAAAGTCCACTATTTATAGGCAAAAATGTGCATGTGTCGGAACGACGCGTCACTAGGGGGGCCAAAGTACTAATTCTCCGTTGGACTGTCGGTCCCCAAGTTCGTACTGCCCTGCCCTCGTAGTATCTCTCTGCCCTTCTGAGGAGACTGATCACGCTGTAGTAGCATGATCAGAGTAGCCCGTTGCCCCAGCCTCCAGTCCAAGCTCTTACTGAATCCCACAAGGTGTGTCAAGAGACGCGCAGAGAACCTGACAGCGGTGAGGGTTGCCCCTGTAACCAACTGCCAGGCGGACTAGGCGCGATGCCCTCCAAGGACCTGCTCTCGTCCCGGTGTGACCAGTGGGTCAATGCCCTGGTGGTGTCGATGATCAACAGCAACATGAGTGACCATGGTTGCCGCTTGGTGCTTAGGGTCCGTTGTGGTGAAGTCTTCGCGTCATAGTTTCCTACAAGTGTGATGTTAGTGGCTTTAAGGTTGTGCCGACGATGGCTCCAGGGTTGCGAGCCCATCTTGCTACGAGGACCAGAGCCCCCAGTGATTGAGCTGACGATGGTGCTAAGCCCATGCCGCAGTGAGGGGTCCTCATGCCGGAGCACTACGAGCGGAGCCCCCGGAATTCCGCACACTCTGGAGAGTGGGTCGAAGTATGTTCCAAATCCATGGTGAGGGTGCATGGTGTGGTGAATAAGTGTGATGCCCGGAGGCCTGTAACATGATTATGGTGCATGGGCGTACATCGCGAAACAATACTTGGTGCCGAGGCACATGTCATGGAAGTGGCGCATGGGCTTGGCGACAAAGGTCGCGGCGAAGGTGTGTGGGAGACGGGATTCCTGGAGACGGCGCGAGGGCGACGGGAGTTACAGAGAGGGCGCACTGGCTACGGGAGTCACGAAGATGGTGCGCGAGCGACGAGAGTCGCGGAGTTGGAGCACGGCATGGGAGTCGCGGAGTTGGAGTGCGGACGCGGGCGACGAAGGTCACTGTGATTTTGGCCCGCGACCATGGGCGACGGACGTCAGTCGTCAAGGTAGGTGGCCGACCCCCTCGGGGAGGAAGGCATACCAAGGTTGCTTCTCAAAGGGAAAAAGCACGTGACTTGATTATGTGACGCTTTGACCGGCCTGTAAGCGTTGAATAACTGATCGTCGACTGGGTGATGTGTCAGGCAAAGTGGGTCCCCTAGCGGGCCCTACTGGTCTGACCAGAATAGGGTATGAACATAGCCCCCTGCGTGTGGTGTGCGCGGAGGGGTAACCCGAGCGGACGCCGCATGCATAAACGATGTGGCTAGAGCCCATCCTACTGCGAGCACCAGAGCCCCCGATGATTGAGCAGGCGATGACGCTAAGCCCGTGATGGCGCGAAGCCCATGTCGCAGTTTGATTGAGCCGGCGACGGCACGAAGCCTGTCCCACAGTTTGATTGAGCCGGCGACGGCACGAAGCCCGTGCCGCAATTGATTGAGCCGGCGATGGCGCTAAGGCCGTGATGGCGCTAAGCCCATGCCGTAGTTTGATTGAGCTGGCGACGACACGAAGCTCGTCCTGTAGTTTGATTGAGCCGGCGATGGCGCAAAGCCCATCCCGTAGTTTGATTGAGCCGACGATGGCGCTAAGCCAGCGAAGGAGTGAAGCCCATCCCGTAGTTTGATTTTGACGGCGATGGCGCTAAGCCCCCGAAGGGATGAAGCCCATCCCGTAGTTTGATTGAGCCGGCGATGGCATACAACCCATCCTGTAGTTTGATTGAGTCGGTGATGGCGCTAAGCCCGCGAAGGAGCAAAGCCTATCCTGTAGTTTGATTGAGCCGGCGATGGCATACAACCCATCCCGTAGTTTGATTGAGCCGGCGATAGCATACAACCCATCCCGTAGTTTGATTGAGCCGGCGATGGCGCTAAGCCCGCGAAGGCACGAAGCCCATCTGGTAGGGAGGGGTCCTCATGCTGGAGCACTACGAACGGAGCCCCCGGAATGCCGCACACTCCGGAGAGTGGGTCGAAGCATGTTCAACGTCCATGGCGGGGGCGCATGGTGTGGTGAATAGGTGTGATGCCTGGAGGCTCGTAACATGGTTTTGGTGCATGGGCACGGCGACGATTGTCGCAGAGGTATACTTGGTGCCGAGGGCACGTATCACCAGCTTGGCGCAAGGGCGCGGCAATGACTGTCGCGGAGCAATACTTGGTGCCGGGGGCACCCTCATCAGCGTGGCGCAAGGGCATGGCGATGACTGTCGTGGAGGTATACTTGGTGCCGGGGGCACGTATCATGAGCATGGCGCAAGGGCGCGGCAACGACTGTCGCAGAGCAATACTTAGTGCTGGGGGCAAGTATCATCATCATGGGGCAAGGGCGCGGCGACGACTGTCGCGGAGCAATACTACGTGCCGGGAGCACGTATCATCAGCGTGGCGCGAGGGCACAGTAACGACTGTCGCGGAGGTATACTTGGTGCCAAGGGAACGTATAATAAGCATGGTGCAAGGGCGCGGCGACCATTGTCGCGAAGCAATACTTAGTGCCGGGGGCACGTATCATAAGCATCGCGCAAGGGTGCGGCGACAACTGTCACGGAGCAATACTTAGTGACAGTGTGCTGCCGTCGTGGCGATTGTGCACGGTCGGTGACGAGCATCATATGACCATTGGCGTTGAGCGTGCATTGTAGAGAGCGCGATGAGTTGGCACGGGCGACGGGGATCGTAGAGACGGCACGCAGGCGACGGGGCCCGTCGCGGAGTTGTCATGCGGATGCGTGTAACGAAGGTCGTAGAGGTGGCGCGCGGACGACGAGAGTCGCGGAGTTGGAGCGCGGGCAACAAGAGTCGCGGAGCTGTCGCACTGATGCGGGAGACAAAGGTCGTGAAGATTGCGTGCGGGCGACGAGAGTCGCGAAGGAGCGCGGGTGACGGGAGACGCGGAGCTATCGCACCGACGCGAGCAACAAATGTGTGAGGGCAATGAGAGTCACAGAGCCGGCGCGCGAACGCGAGTGATGCGGGCGACGAGATTTGCGAAAGGTGCGCACAGTGCTGGTGGTGGGGGTCTGCGTGAAAGGTGTGCACGACGCTGGTAACGTGGGTCGCAGAGACAGCGCCCGGGCGACGAGCAACGAGGGTCGCGGAGACAGCCCCAGGCGATGGGCAACGAGTTGCGGAGACAGCGCCCGGGTGATGGGCAGCGAGTGTTGTGGAAGGTGCGCACAGTGCTGGCGACGGGGGTCGCGGAGACGCCGCCCTGGTGACGAGCGACGAGGGTCTTGGAGACAGCCCCCGGGCGATGGGCAATGAGTGTTACGGAAGGTGCGCATGGTGCTGGCGACGAGGGTCGAGAAGACGACGCCCGAGTGACGAGCGACGAGGGTCGAAGAGATAGCCCTCGGGCGATGGGCAACGAGTGTTGTGGAAGGTGCGCAAGGCTCTGGAGATGGGGGTCTCGGAGACGGTGCCCGGGTGAAGAGCGACAAAGGTCGCGGAGACAGCCCCGGGGTGATGGGCAACGAGTGTTGCGGAGACGGTGCCCGGGCAATGGGCAGCGAGTGTTACGGAAGGTGCGCACAGCACTGGCGATGGGGGTCACGGAAACGGTGCCCGGGTGACGAGCGACGAGGGTCGCAGAGACAGCCCCCGGGCAAGAGCAACGAGTGTTGCGGAGGGTGCGCACAGTGTTGGCGACGGGGGTCCATGCAGAAGGTGGGCACGGCGCTAGCGACGAGGGTCGCGGAGACGGTGCCCGGGTGACGACCGATGAGGGTCGCGGAGACAGGCCCCGGGCGATGTGCAACATGTGTTATAGAAGGTGCACATGGCACTGGCGACGGGGTCCCGGAGACGGTGCCCCGGTGACGTGCGACGAGGGTCGTGGAGACAGCCCCCGGGCGATGAGCAATGAGTGTTGTGGAGACGGCGCCCGGGTGATGGGCAGCGAGTGTTGCGGACGGTGCGCACGGCGCTAGCGACGGGGGTCACGGAGACGGGGCCTGGGCGACGAGCGATGAGGGTCGCAGAGACTGCCCCAGGGCGATGGGTAACGAGTGTTGCAAAAGGTGCGCACGGCGCTGGCGACGGGGGTCCACACGGAAGGTGCGCACGGCACTGGTGACGGGGGTCCCGGAGATGGTGCCCGGGTGAGGAGCGACGAGCGACGAGGGTCGCGGAGACAGCCCCCGGGCGATGGGCAACGAGTGTTGCAGAAGGTGTGCACAGCGCTGGCAACTGGAGTCGCGGAAGGTGCCCACGGCATTGGCGACGGGGGTCACGGAGACGATGCCCAGGTGACGAGCGACGAGGGTCGCAAAGACAGCCCCCGGGCGATGGGCAACGAGTGTTGCGGCGACGGCGCCCGTGCGATGGGCAGCGAGTGTTGCGGAAGGTGTGCACGGCACTGGCGACGGGGGTCGCAGAGACAGCCCCCGGGGGATGGGCAACGGGCCGAAGGTGTGGCGTTGTGGCGGTGGAGGCTGAATGCGGTGTTGCCTTGTGAAAATTGTGGGTGCTTTTGTTAGCGTTGTGAAAATGGTGAAAATGTATTTTTCAAACCAAAAAGAGCAGTGACACTAAAACAAAAATGGGGGGGAGGGTCGCGCAATGTGGGTCCCTTAGTAGGCCCTTGAGTGCGACCAGAATAGGTTGGGAACATAAGCCCCATGCCTGCGGCGTGCACGGAAGGGCAACCCGAGCAGGCGCCGCGCGCATAAACATGTAGTAAGGTGTTGATGTCGTTTGGCCGAAAAGTTGTTGACATCATCTTGGAGTAACGAAGGCTGGCGACGAGGGTCGCGGAGACAGCCCCCGGGCTACAAAGGGCGGGAGACAGCCCCTGGACGACGAGGGGCGTTGAGATAACCCCCGGGGACGGGCATCGTGGAGACGGCGCCCGGGCGATGGGCACCGAGTGTTGCGAAGACGGCACCCCGGCGACGGGCGACGGGCAACGGGCAACTGTCAATGGTCGGTGCTGTCTGGTGCCTTGGTGTGAAGGTGGTTGTGGTGGCGCGATGGGCAAGGGCCAAAGGGAGTGGCCGAGGGTGTGGCCGTGAGTGAGGCGGCCGAAGCAACGTGAGTGTGGCTATGGCCTCCGAAGGTTGGTGGGCATAAGCCAAGGGTGTGGCCGAAGGTGGTGGGGTCGGCCAGCGGGGTCGGCCAACTGCTTGGTGGTGAGAATGGCCGGTGGTTAAAGGAAAATGGTGAAGGGTCAAGGCTGCCGCGCGCTACCGTTGGGCTTATGGGGTCGGGGGAGAGGAAGAGGGGGAGAGAGGCTGAGGTGGGGGGGGTCGGCCAGGGGGTTGGCCAATGGGGTCGGCCAGCTGTGGTGGTGAGAATGGCTGAGGTTGAGAGAAAAGGGTGCAGGATCTAGGCTGTCGCGCCGTCGGCTGGCGACATCGGTAGGCTTACGGGGCGGGGAGAGGAAGAGAGAGGTGGGGGTCGGGATAACCGGGGGGTCGGTAGGGTAGTTGGGTCGCCAGGTGGGTTGCGGGGAGAAGGGCCGAAGCAGAGAAAAAAAGGCAAAGGGGAAGAGGGGGCAGCAGCGGCCATGGCCTGCCATGGCACCGTGGGGCACGCGGGGTCGGGGGGAGTGAAGAGGGAGAGAGCTGAAGGGGAGAGGTGGTCGGCAGTAGCAGTGGTGACGCCGGGAAGGTCGGCCGGCGGACGGCGAAGGCCGAGATGGCGGTGCGGCGCAAGAGGAGCGGTGCGCCTGGAGAAAAGAGAAAGAGAAGGGAAATTAGGGTTTGGGGAATTAGGGTTGGGTCGGGGCAATGCGCGGGTCGAGTTGACCAGCTTAAGCTGAATAAAGAGGGGAAACGGGGCGGGGCAGGCACGGGTCGGGTTCTGCCCATCTGGGCTGTTTTGATTTTGTACTTTGAAATTGCAATTGTATTTCGAATTTCGATAAAAAAAAAATTTTGAAGCATATAAAAGGAGCATGAGAGGGGATGCAAAATTTTGAGGAAGAATAATTTTGAGGGGAAAGGGAGAGAAAGAAGGAGGTTAGGGATTGATAAAAATTTTCGTGGAAAATTTTCTAAGTGTTGGGGAGAGCACCAGATGGTGAAAATTTTTTGTGAAAATTTTTCTAAGTGTAGAATGAGAATGAGGGTGATGACCCGGCCTCGAAAAATGAAGAAATGTGTCTAAGTGTTGAAGAGTGACAAGGGCGCCGAGTAAAGTCGCAGGGGTGATGACCCGACCGCGAAAAATGAAGAAATTTTTCTAACTGTTGAAGAGAGGGAGGGTGCTGAGTGAAGTTGCGGGGGTGATGACCCGACCGCGAAAAATGAAATTTGTTTTTTTTTTCTAAGTTTTGAAGAGAGGGGAGGGTGCCAAGTGAAGTCGCGGGGGTGATGACCTGACCGCAAAAAATGAAGAAATTTTTTACTAAGTGTTGAAGAGAGCGGAGGGTGTTGAGTGAAGTAGCGGGGGTGATGACCCGACCGCCAAAAATGAAGAAATTTTTCTAAGTGTTGAGCCCCGCTGGTGATGACCCGACCGTGGAAACTGAAGAAAATTTTCTAAGTACTGAAGAAAATTTTCTAAGTGCTGAAGAGTGAAGGGGGTGCTGAGTGAAGCCGCGGGGGTGATGACCTGACCGCGAAAAATGAAGAAATTTTTTGTTCTAAGTGTTGAAGACGGAGAGTGGAGCTCAGCGGTGGTTCAGCATCGACGACCGACTGAGTGACAGAGGCATGGGAGGGTTGGCAAGACGTGTTGCGTGCATGCCCATGAGGTCGCACGGTCTGAGGGGATGTTGGCTGACGGAGTTGAGACTTAGTAGCGTGGCTTGAGCCACCCCGTGCACCACGTATCAAGTCGCTGCAATGAGAGGCATGCAGAAGGGGTAGGGAGCTTGGCTTGCTTGGGGTAGCAAGGGGTGAAGCCCCCCAATAAAGTGAGACATAGCACCAAGGGTGGTGCCATTAGAACAATGTTAGCTTGAAAATTCTCCAAGTCTGGAAATGACGGCCTCTTGGATGGCTGGGTAGAGGATGTGACTTGTAGTTTTGGTAGCTATACATTGCTGAGGCATGGTTGCTTGGGTGTGTCAGGCAAGGAATGAACCGCACTGTTGGTAGTCCTCATAGCCCTCCGCTGCACATGCATGGTGCCTGAGTCTGGAAGATATGCAGACTGCAACATGATGCTTACCTACCCAGTAGAGTCGCCAAAATGTTGAAGCGGAAAGGGGTTCGATGCTACGTGGAGGTTCCATAAAGGATGCAGTCCGAATCAGCTTCCAGGTAGACAAAGTGGGAGACAGCAAGGACGGCGTAAGGGCTGAGAGCAAGGCTCCCCAGACAGGTCGCGAGGGCTGGCAGCGCCGCGCAGGCAGGGTGACGACGAACAGGGACGATAGTCGACAGTCCGTGTTAAGGATGCAGCGTCGAGGGTTCGGGGACGGGAGTCCAAGTGTGTTTCTCTCACTAGAATTCTACAGAGAATGTCTTTTTAAAGAGAGAAAGTGAAAAGTTCAAATGAGAGAAAGATCTTGAAAAAGCTCCAAAGTCCACTATTTATAGGCAAAAATGTGCATGTGTCGTAAGTTGACATGTGTCACCCTTGGGAACGACGCGTCGCCAGGGGGGCCAAAGTACTGATTCTGCGTTGGACTGCCGGTCCCCAAGTTCATGCTACCCTGCCCTTGCAGCATCTCTTTGCCCGTCTGAGGAGACTGATCACGCTGTAGTAGCATGATCAGAGTAGCCCGTTGCCCCAGCCTCCAGTCCAAGCCCTTACTGAATCCCACAAGGTGTGTCAAGAGACGCGCAGAGAACCTGACAACGGTGAGGGTTGCCCCCTGTAGCCAACTGCTAGGCAAACTAGGCGCGATGCCTTCCAAGGACCTGCTCCCATCTCGGAGTGACCAGTGGGTCATTGCCCTGGTGGTGTTGACGATCAACAACAACATGAGTAACATGAGTGACCATGGTCGCCGTTTGGTGCTTAGGGTCCATTGCGGTGAAGTCTTCGCGTCATAGTTTCCTACAAGTGTGATGTTAGTGGCTTTAAGGTTGTGCCGACAATGGCTCCAGGGTTGCGAGCCCATCCTGCTGCAAGGACCAGAGCCCCCGGTGAATGAGCCGGTGATGGTGCTAAGCTCGTGATGGCGCTAAGCCCATGCCGCAGTGAGGGGTCCTCATGCCGGAGCACTACGAGCGGAGCCCCCAGAATGCCGCACACTACGGAGAGTGGGTCGAAGCATGTTCCAAATCCATGGTGTGGGCGCATGGTGTGGTGAATAAGTGTGATGCCCGAAGGCCTGTAACATGATTGTGGCGCATGGGCGTACGTCGCGGAACAATACTTGGTGCCGGGGCACATGTCATGGAAGTGGCGCATGGGCGTGGCGACGAAGGTCGCGGCGAAGGTGTGCGGGAGACGGGATTCTTGGAGACGACGCGAGGGCGACAGTAGTCGCGGAGAGGGCGCATGGACGACGGGAGTCGCGAAGATGGTGCGCGAGCGACGAGAGTCGCCGAGTTAGAGCGCGGCGACGGGAGTCGCGGAGTTGGAGTGCGGACACGGGCGACGACGGCCGCTGCGACTATGGCACGCGACCATTGGCGATGGATGTCAAGGTAGGTGGCCGACCCCCTCGGGGGGGGAAGGCATACCAAGGTTGCTTCTCAAAGGGAAAAAGCACGTGAGTTGATTATGTGACGCTTTGACCGGCTTGTAAGCGTTGAATAACTGACCGTCGACTGGGTGATGTGTCGGTAAAGTGGGTCCCATAGCGAGCCCTGCTGGTCTGACCAGAATAGGGTATGAACAGTGTGTAATGAAAAGAAGAAGAGTGAGAGACCCACTGGAATGTGATGAGTGCTTGAATGAGTGTGTGTGTGTGTGTGTGTGTGTCTGTGTGTGTTCTGTGTGCTCACTGTGTGCGTGTGTGTGCATGTGAAAGTGTATGTGAGATGTGAGGAAGTGGGTTTTGACAATGGGTTTTGAGTGTGTAGTGAGATAGGGAAAGGAAAGGAGTGCCAAGCATGCTTCTATGTGTGCTTAGTGTGCAAATTGTTACATGACATTAGAGGAAGAGTAAGATAGAAACATATAGAGAAGAAGATGGAAATGGTATTTCAGATGCCGCATTTACAATCATGGAAGATGGGTGTGATAATGTGCGTATATGTGGGTGCAATTTGTGTGTATGTGTGTGGGTGTCGTGGGGTCTATAGAGAGTGAGTATATTTATATACATATATAGGGGTGATTGACAGAGAAGAAAAAGTGAAATGGGTTTTAGGTAGACAGTTAGTGGATATCGAAAAGCGTTAAGTTGGATGCATGCATGGGGTAGTGTATAATGATCGTTAATGTGTAAAATTTTAAAGTATAATACTTTAGACTAAGTTATAATTTCTGGAAAAAAAAACTTTGTAATTTTCTGAGATGTACGTATTTTTAATATTTTTTGCAAGTTTAGATTTGTAAAATTATTTTGGAGCCTTTAAATCTCGAAATGTTCTGGAAAAAATTAGAGTAATGTTCTTATGGTACAAATGAGTTTCATTTTTAATTTAATGATTTTTAGAGTTGATTTGCTATGATTTTCGTATCGCATCATTTTTTGCAAAATGAATAACTTAAAAATAGTTTTAATGCCTTTTAATTTCTGATTAAACTTTCAATAATTATTATACATATTGTAAAGCTGTTACAAAAATTATGGGACTTTATTTTCAGCTAGAAGTAATTATGGCTATTTATGGATTTTATTGTATTTAAAGAAAATATTTATAATTCAAAAATATTCAAAATTCAGAAAATTTACATTTTGACTTTCTATAATGTTTTAAGTTATGAAAGTGTTTTATTGTAATTTATTATGAATTTGGGGTATTGTTAAGTATTAAAGAAGGTGCGAGGTTCTCGATTAGGTTGGCCGTATGAGGGACCCGCTTTGGGTTTCGCGTTCTGGAGTTAGAAGTGTGCGCCGTTTGGGTAGTTGATATTAGGGTTTATTGTATAGCAGTATAGATTATTTTTTTAATAAATGAATTTGCCAATTTAGGTTATTTCAATGACTTTTGGATCGAGGTCAATTAGCATCGTTTAGTTTGGATCAAGGTAAAGAATTCTATCCGAACCCCATTTCATCATTGATATCAAATATAATTTTCTAAGTTGTTATCGAATTTTTAATGAACTCTAATATTTTATTTTTCATGAAAATATTTTCAATTGCCCGTGTAACCCTAATTTGAGCCTGATAGCGATCGTTTAGAATTTGTTATTCTCATCTGTTTATTTAATTTAATCATTATAAAACATTTTGAATTGTGCTTAAATTCTTTGAATATTGACATGTGTTAGTAAACCTGGGAGTTATGAGGATGGTCTGTATTGTTGGAGTTATAAGGATGGTCTGTTGGTTGAGTTAAACTAGTACCTAGATGGACTAGTCAGCGTACATATGCATATGTTAATCGTATCGAGCACTACCGAGATGGCTTTGCTACATTGTACTGTTCATGTTCAATGTTTCATGTCTTCTGTTTTATTGCACCTGAAGTGTTTCAAAATGATTATTGATTTAAGGGATCGAGTTGATACTCGTCCCTATGTTTATATTGAAATGATGTGGTTTTCTTTGAAAACCCTTTTAAAATTATCATTTGATTGTATATAGAAAATTATTTGAATCATTTTGTTCTCCATTTTAAAAGTTGTTATTTGGTTTAAATGTAAAAACCGTTCGAATTGTTTTTTGTTGTTTTAATCTTTAATCGACCTTACTGGACTCTCGAAATCTCACTCTCCTTTGACTTCCTTTCTGCAGGTAGTAACCAGCATTAGATTTCTTGAAATTGGATTAGAGCCGAACGAGCCGAAGAATTGGAATTTAGGTTTAGTGTTGATGGTTAGAACCCTTGCGTGGTTGAACTTGTTGTTTGAATTTTTTCTAGACTTAAATTTTACATTTCATTGATGACAGTCTTTTGAAATTATGAACATTGGTTTAGCTGCTCTGATAATAGTCGTTCATTTATTTGTGGTTTGAGGATATTATTGTCTTAGAGTGAATGATCGAGCGAGTGTCTAACGTTTCGAATCACCGGGATGTTACAGTTGGTATCAGAGCTTAGGTATGTGATTCAGTAGACTTTAGAAGCAAGTGAGAGAAGACTAGGTTTCGATATTAGGGTTAGGGAAAGCCTAAGTTTTGACAATAGCGTTAGCAAAAACTTTAATATCTTAGTTGAACCATAGTAGCGGGTAGAAATCAGAGTGCGTAATGAAAGTATGATGGTTACATCGTTTGATTTGAGACATTGATGTGTGATTGCTTATAGAAATTGGTTAAATATTTCGAGGTTGAGTAATGATATCTAGTTGGTAAGAACATGAAACCCTAAGTTACAATCAAAATCTTATAGTATAGTGAAATGTTTTGAAGCTATTATTGATGTTCTCGACTCGTATTTTGGAGGTTCTTTGTAACTTTCGATGACACTTTTGTTTGGGAGTTTGGTACTGAAAGCATTGAGTTGAACAATGATAATGTGTGAAATTTCGAGAACGGGATTTTTATAAGCGGGAGAGAATGTAACACCCTGATACTTTTTGAATTTATTTAAAATTTTTAGCGATGAATATATTTTTAGCATCGATATTTTTACTATCAATTTTTTAAAGCGACGACTTTCATATGCAATATTAGGCGTCGATTAACGTGACCGAATTTTTATCGAAAGTCTTTAACGACAATGTCTTTAACAACAATTAAAATTTCTTTTAGTATCGGGTGTATTTATTAGCGACTTTTAGCGACAGTTTGTGAAACGAGTTAGCGTAATAACCCGTTAATAATTTCTAGTGCATAAGTTATCAGGAATGTTTATTTTGGACCATTTCGCAATAAGAAAAGTTTCGGTTAAAAATTTAGCGACTTATATTAAAGTTTAAATTTTGTTGGGGATAAGTAGAAAATTAGAGAAAGAAAGTTAAGTCAGCCCTTTATTTTTAGAAGCAAATCAGTGAGGGAACAAATGAGAAAATTAAGTAAAATTTAAATCTTACCTCAAGAGTCCATTCGGTTACAACATAGAAACTTTATACACCGGTTACAGGAAAAGAAAATGTATATAGAGAAAAAGAGAGAGAAAGAAGGACGGTTATAGACTGATCAAAAAGAGAAAAAGAGTTACAGAGAGAAAGAAAGATTGTGTGTTCGTAGGGGGAGAGAGAGAGAGAGAGCGAGAGAGAGATTTGTTCAAGAGAAGGAAAGCTACACAGGAAGGGAGAGAGAGAAGTGCAAGAGAAGCGAAGCTACACAGAAAGAGGGAGAGAGAAGTGACGGCTTGTTGTAACTCCGGCGAAGAGTCCAAAATTCCGGTAAGACTTTCTCTTTTCTTTTTCTCAAATAAACTCATAGCTTTGGGGGAGTAAGGGGCTGAAATTGTGAGTGGGCAGCCATGGGCATGGAGGCAGTGAGTGCATGAGGGTTTGTGTGTGTGTTTATGTGTTGTGTTGTGTGTACAGCATGTGTGAGGGCGTACGCGTGTTGCTGGGTGTGTTGCTTGTGAGTGTGTGATGCGTGACAGCAGCCATGAGATGATCGTGGATTCGAGTGTTAGAAAGCAACCATGGTAGTTACTGTAAGTGTTGGGTAGGAGTTCAGATGCTTCGTGTATGTGTTGTATTTTTATGTGTGTAAGCAGAGAAAGGGGGCTGCCAAAATAGCTCCATACCTATATGTGTGAGTATGTTGCGCATGGGTGTACATGGAGTAAAGGAGAGGGGCCACCGTGGTAGAATGAAGAGGACTAATAGCTGTGACAGCCACGGCTGTTCGCCGATGTGTGGCGTCACCAAAGAACAGCCGTGAAGGGGCTAGTTTTAAAGAGAGAAAACAGCCACAACGAGCTGTGGGTATGGAGAGAGAAACCGTTTGCTGTGGGTTTGGGAAGAAGGAGTGGTTTAGGCAAGTCACAGCCATGGTGGCTGTGATTGTGCACCTGTGTATATGCGGTTGAGGGACTGAGGATTAGAGAGGAAGAATAACAATGAGGGGTTGTGGGGTTTGGAACAAAACTGGCTGCAGTCGTAGGGGGGCCGTAAGTTTAGAGAGACAAAACTATGGGATGTGCAAGAGTGAGATGTGGGTGTGTGACTGCTGTGTGGTTTGTGTGGGTGTGTGACTGCTGTGTGGTTTGTGTGAGTGTGTGTGTGAAATTGTGTCAATGTGGGTTTTGGAAAAGAAGAGAGGGAGAGGAAGAGAAACCCACTGCCGTAGGGCAGTGGGTGTGAGGAGAATTGGTGCTTGTTTATGGTTGGATTGGTGAGTGTGTGTGTGTGTGTGTGAGAGAGAGAGAGAGAGAGAGAGAGAGAGATTTTTAGTGCATTGTGTGTGTAATGAAAAGTAGAAGAAGAGTGAGAGACCCACTGGAATGTGGTGAGTGCTTGAATGAGTGTGTGGGTGGATGTATGTGTTCTGTGTGTGCTCACAGTGCGCGTGTGTGTGCGCATGTGAAGGTGTATGTGAGATGTGTGGAAGTGGGTTTTGATAATGGGTTTTGAGTGTGTAGTGAGATGGGGAAAGGAAAGGAGTGCCAATCACGTTTCTGTGTGCTTAGTGTGCAGATTGTTACGTGACATTAGAGGAAGAGTAAGATAGAAACATATAGAGAAGAAGATGGAAATGGTATTTCAGACGGCGTATTTACAATCATGGAAGATGGGTGTGATAATGTGCGCATATGTGGGTGCAATTAGTGTGTATATGTGTGGGTGTCGTGGGGTCTACAGAGAGTGAGTATATTTATATACATATATAGGGTGATTGACTGAGAAGAAAAAGTGAAATGGGTTTTAGGTAGGCAGTTAGTGGATATCGGGTTAGCGTTAAGTTAGATGCATGCATGGGGTAGTGTACAGTAATTGTTAATGTGTAAAATTTTAAAGTACAGTACTTTAGACTAAGTTAGAATTTTTGAAAAAAAAACTTTGTAATTTTCTGAGAATGTATGTATTTTTAATATTTTCTTTAAATTTAGATTTGTAAAATTATTTTGGAGCCTTTAAATCCTAAAAATGTTCTGGTAAAAATTAGAGTAATGATTTTATGGTACAAATGAGTCTTAGTTTGAATTGGATAATTTTTGGAGTTGATTTGCTATGGTTTTCGTATCGCATCTTTTTTAGCAAAACGAATAAGTTAAAAATAGTTTTAATGCCTTTCAATTTTTAATTTATCTTTCAATAATTTTTATACATATTGCAAAGTTGTTAAAAAAGTTATGGGACTTTATTTTCAGCTAGAAGTAATATGTACGGCTTCTTCATGCACATGCCTGGTGGAAGGTTATACGGGACAATATTAACAAGCCATGTGGAGTAAGGTGTGCTAAACTGCCCGAAAGGATTGAACCCATTGGTTGACAAACTAAGTCTAACATTCTGAACTTCCTAAGCAAAGGATTCCTGCGATCAAACTCCTTCCACGCCTCTCCATCAGTAGGGTGTGTCATCGTATGGACATCGCTGCTATAAGTCTCACAATGAGCACTCATATGTTCAACCGTATTGGAGGAGTAGTACATCTTCTGAAGCCTTGGCGTAATCGAAAAATATCGCAATACCTTACCTGCAATATTTTTCTTTTTCTTTTTGTCTGGTTTATACCTTGAACGATCACGTACCAGACACCTTGTCAAGTCCTTATTCTCTTTTCAGAACAATACGGAGTCGTTATTGCTCGCATCTTTTTGCTCATAACCCAATCCAAGTATAATCATCATCTTCTTCACATCGTGAAAGTGTGGAATTTGTGTGCGTTTTGCATTCGGTAGAGGAGGGAAAGAGGTTAAAGATGACGACTGAGTATGATGGAAGTGAAATACTATATGTTTGAATCTGAATAGTAACCGTAAGCGTCGCTAAAAGTGAAAATTTAAATGAACAGTCTGAATTCAAAATTTTTAAAAAAGTTAGGTTCAGATTTATCCAAAGTGCAAAAAAAGGATCCTAGTTATTTTTTTTAGACCTATACTAATTTCATATTTTTCCCAAATCGGGAGGGGGCTAACTGACGCCGGAATTATGGAACTTTATGGTGAAATTTAAAACAGCAAAGTAGCGTGCTTTCGCACAAAATTTTCATGTGGACTCTAGGATGCTGCAATGTTCTGTTTTTCAAATTTTTGGGCCATTCCAAAATCAATAGCTATTTTCGGCCAAACCGGCTTTTAAGCGCTCGGTCCGGCCAGTTCGGAATTTTTGGGCAAAAATTTTTTAAAATAATTTCTAGCCCAAAAAAGACTTCAAGATGTTTAAAATAGTTCTTTTCAGATTTTTTCGATGCCGGGAAATCTGGGGGTATTTTCGTAATTGACCACCCAAAGGGGGTATTTTAGTAATTTTACCTATAAAAGGTATTTTTGGGTAAGTTCACATATTCTAAGGTTATTTTAGTGGTTTTATTCACGGGAAGGCCATTTTGGTGATTAAAGTCCAAGACGGGTATTTTGGTAATTTTACACATAAAAGGCATTTCGGTAATTTTACATACCTGGTGAGGGGGGTTCAGTTTGGGAGTATGTGTAGTCCATATTAGGTTATAAGATTGTACTGTAGGCTGTGTTCTAATGATTCGATTATTCCGTCTTGGGTAAAGTTAAAGACTTTCCGGCTAGGATAATCTAGCAACGGATCCAGGTAAGGGTTTCTATGTGAACCCTGGGCGAGGACTTCCATCCAAACCCTTATTTTGATAACTCGTACTCTTAAGTACTCCTTTGATTACTTATTACTAATGTCGAACACTGAATTGTATAATGATATCAACATGTTATTGTCCAAAAAACCCTAATATTGAACCTAAACTGACTATTTGGAAATCTTATTGATGCTCACCTATTATTGCATGCTGAACAAATTTGATAATTGCTTGTGTTCGTTCTTCTAAATTGTTGTGCCTAAATTCAATAACTATTCGCAATCGTTCTTGTTGTTTGTTGTGGTTAATCTAAAATTTCGAGTGATGACTTATTCCAATATGTTTATTGTTATTGAAATCCGAATTGATTTTTTTGATTTGAGCTTATGTTAATGCGCATTGATATTATTGATTGTGTGTTAACCTGGAAAACCGTACTGTGGGGAGGCATTATAAGGCTGGTTTGAATTCTGTATGGAATGCAGGCTAGTACCCAGTGGTACTAGTAATTATATACTGGTACATTATATATGTTTACACCATAGTAACTTTGCCTGAATGGCATCGTAATAGCCCAAGATCAGCGTCTTTGATTTTATTGACATTGTATCTTATTGTGACTATTACAGAATTAACCGAAAAGGATTATCTCAAATGATCTGTGTTCGTTTTAAAATCCTTAGGAAAACTATCATTGTATTTTGGAATTATGGCTCTGAAATGATCTTTTATTGATTGTTTTGGAACCTGTCATGATTGTTATTGTTTATTTTGGTATCCACTTATGATGAGTTTTGATCAATTTGAAAATCATTGAGTTTTTTCATCGTTTGAAGTATTTTGGAAATCATTGTCGGTTGGATTCTTTGGAATCGTTTTGTAATTCTTTTTGTAGTCCTTGTACGACCTTACTGAGGTCTCAAAGCTCACCCTTCGTTTGACTCTCTTCTACAGGTGATGATAAGTTGTAGCATGTTCATGAATGGATTAGAGCTGTGTGAGATTCCGGTGAGGCCATCACTATTGTATAGTAAGGCCCTTGCGTGGGTCGGTACTGTCAACTCGTACTATAAGTTTTCAAGATTGTAAAGAACCTAGGTTTAATAGTTCAAGTTCAAGAAGTTTTGTAATCCTTTATTTGAGAGATTTGAGTTGATCTCGGATTAAATGTTTGAAGTATGTGTTAGTGAATAGGAATTGGCGGGTTTGACTAAACTGGCAGGTTAAGGTTCAGGGCGATTGAGCTCTAGATTTTCGGGATGTTACAGTTTGTATAAGAGCAGTTCGGTCTTGTCGTATAAAGAGTATATGTATATGATTCTGTAGGGACATAACTACAGAGTATAGGTAACACGATTATGTAGAATCGTATTTCAGGTAAAGAGAGTGGGGTAGGATAATGGTGGAATTAAGAAGTCTGCCTTTAATTTGTAACTGTACTATTCTTTCGACATGTGTAGTGTGACACTGATAACTGTTAATTGTATCCGTATGGTCCATACTCAAAACACTAGTAGGGGAGATAGAACGGAGGGCCTAAAGATCCCCGATAGATGAGGTTCCAAGAGGTTTATATAAGATGAGCAGGGATCTTATTCCCAGTACTGAAAGATCTGACGAACAATCTTTAGACTAGGAAATGAATTGTATGGAGGTTCTATGATCGTAGAGCGGTATCTCTACCCAATAAGAGAAATGACAAAACCCAAAATCGATGTTTGCAGTTTTGCACACTAGGAATAAGATTCTGACTTGATGTCACAGAATCTGGCTAACCAATAGCCAGGAGTACAGAATCTGGCTAAACCGCAACCCCAACCTCAATATGAGAGTGTCATGGGTGAATCTAATAACCAAAATGTGGCTGGCTTTAGAGGGGATGTTGGACCCTAGGGAGGTAGAGGTTTAGATTAGCGAAATGGGGAAAATTGGTGAGCAACTGATTATAGCAAGAAAATGGCAAATTTTCTATCTATAAAGTGAGAGTGAGGCCAATTACGAGTGGAAAATGTAGAGAAGAATATTACTCATTAGCAATTAATTGATATTATTTGGGAACAGTTAAGGAATTTTTTTCAATCGGTATTTCCAACGAGTAATCATAAACAAATGTTAAGGGAGTTTGTTAATGTGATGCAAGTAGATTAAGAGTCAATAGAAGAGTTTGAGTTGAGGTTTTCTTGTTCGCTAGATTTACCCTGAAAATGTTACTGACGGAGGCAGATAGCTGCCAGAAGTTTGAATGAGGTTTAGACCTGGACTGAGAGATGCGGTGATGTCGACTCGATTGGTGAGCTATATGGAATGTCCTTATTGGGCATGTGTTTTGGAACAGTCTAAGTCTGACAATGAAGGAATGCATGAGTAAAGATAGGGCGGAAAGAGGAGAGATAAGTAAGACTTTTCCCAAAAAAGATTTTGTAGGAGCTGACAGTCGTCGACAAAAAGTTTTTTTATAGTCGGCACAACACGGTGCCCAAGGTTAGAGGTTGGGGCAAAATCAGGGATTCAGACCCACTTCAGCTCAGTGATATTAAGATCTAGACAGAGTTCTGAAATTCAATTGGGGCATGATATCGGATTTAGGGAAGCGCAGGGTGTAGGCACTTGATGAATTCAGAGTACGAGACTTGGACCGTCGCAAAGCTCCGGAGTTGACCTACAAAGAGTACTGATCGATTAGGGTGGTGGGTTAGCATTTTCGGCCAACCCATGTATCATGTGTGAGTGGTATCATGGCGGTAGGCCATGCTACAGAGTTACTGGAGGATAACTTATGTGGGGTAGTGTGGAGCATCGGGCTTGAGACTGTCTAGTTGTTAGAAATAATCAGTCAACTTTCTGTTCTACACCTACAGCTAGTGCATCGACAAGTAGTGTTCCTCGTCAAGGAAGAGGAAAAGGCTGCAGAGGCGATATCTATTCAGAATGTTGTTACATTCGTTGTTTTCTTGTCAGTTACACTATAGGTTAATCCATTAGATTTTGTATACTGTTTGATTCTGGAGTGTCAAGTACCTTTATATCCCTTACTTTGGGCATAATGATTGAGTGTGAAGACTCGTCCTTTAGGAACTGATCTTGAGATAAGCTTCCCGTTGCGAGAGTTTTTGACTGTTTCTACATTTCTCTGTGGCTGTAGTGTCTACGTTGCAGATAGAGATCTTCCTGTAAATCTCATCCCAATTACTGTTTGACATTTGATATTGTACGAGGCATGAATTCGTTATACTCCAATCACGTATCCATAGGCTGTCAAGGAAAACCCTAGTACTATTCGGAAGCTTGTAAGTTATGAGTAGTTGTTAAGTTGGTGATTTGATTTATGAGTGAGAATGGTGCTTTTGAGAAATGACTAGTGCTAAGTCCAAAAGTTTGGTTTGAGAGTACGATGAGAAATTTTGAATTCTACTCTATAATGTAGTTCAGTCCTTTGTATATTGAACTCAATTGTGACTTAATTGAATGCTAATCTGCTCTGAGACGTCAGAAAAGATGTCATTCTTAATGAGTCATCTTAATTTTTCTGGGATTCTGCTTCTGTCGAATCGATTTGGACTTGACGGGATAGTATCTGATCCATTGGCTATAGAGAAGCTACGAATTCCATTAAGGACCAATAACTCCAACTGATTGTAATTACTTCGAGTCAGTGGGTTAACCTTGCTTCGTCATACCCATACCATTGTTTCTGTACTCGCCATTTTTTGGAATTTTATAAAAGTGTATCATAAGTCTCGAGAGCCAATAGATATGATTTTGTTAAAGATTTTTGTGTTTTGATTGCCTAGTTGCAATTGTTTTATCATTTGACCCCTAAATGTTTGGTTGAGATACTTGTTTCTGTGGTTAATGTTAAATGTCTATTATATAATCATTAACATGTCTTTATGATTGGCGTTTGTGTAATACGTTCCGAAAGGGTAACATGTTATAGTTGCTGCATGTAGCTAATCTGATTATCAGAATTTTGTTGTGCTCTGCACTCAAATAGTTTTGGGAACTGACAATATGTTAGGCATACGTATCTTTACATGATTTAAGAATGCATAGTTTCACCTACCCTAATATGACATTATGTAGACTCTTGAGCCTCAGATGATCGGTGAGTGAGAGTAGACTCTGATAATGTTGATAAGATATGGATAATCTATTTGATGATTTGGTATTAGGTTGAGATTTGGCTGAAGCTGCGATAATAGACCTGTAATACCCCTAAACTTTGAGAACCGTTTAAAATGATTATCCGTAATTCAAAAAATAAACGGACAATAATTTTGGACAATGCTCAGGTATCAGTAGAGTATCGAAGCTTAAAAAAAATTTGGGGCAAAAAAGTAATTTTTGAAATTTTGGGGAATTTTTGTAAATTTTGAAAACTTGAGGGGCTATTTTGTAATTTTTGAAAATTATGCCTTATGTGTCAATTTTTCAGAAAATTTAGTGTAAGGAGATGCCACCTCCTTCTATTAATGATAGAATAATGGATTGGATAAAATAAAAATAAAAAACAGAGAGAAAACTTTTAGGGAGTAAAATTGAAATTCAAGAAAAACAAGAACAAGAAGAACACCAAACAAAGCATCTCGGGAAGGGGAAAATCAAGGAAAAAAAGGGAGGAAATCAAGCCTAAATTCGAGAGGTAAGTTACCTAACTTCACGTAGGCATGTTCCAGTATGTGTAAATGGAATTTGTGTGCATTCTATCACTGTGGGGCGTATAATTTAGTCATGAACATTGCTGTGAAACAATGTGTGGGGGGTGGGGGTTTGGGATTTTCAGTCTTTGGATGAGGATCTTGGTCATGGTTTAGTGTGGTTTTGGAAGATACATTAATGTTTGATTGATTTTCAGACTTAAAAGAGATAAATAAGAGGGATTATGGTGGTGCAGCAGGTGTGTGTCTGTGTGTGTTTTGTGCATGTTCTTGTGTGTGTGTGTGTGTGTGTGTGTGTGTCACTATGTGCGTGAGTGTTGTGGATAGGGAAGTGAGAATTAGTGCATATATGTGTGATTATGTGAGTGTTGAGGTGTAATGGGTTTGTAGGAGTAAATTGGGTAGGGGTTGAGGGTGTTTTCAGTGTGCCCGAGGGGGGTGTTTATGTCCGGAATGCAAGACACATTTTGTGTGTATGTGTGTGTGTGTTCTTCAGCTGTGTGGTTATGTGAACTTGTGTGATTGTGTGAGTTATGTGTATAAAAAGGGTGTTAGTGTGTGTGGGGGGGATTATGGGTAGTAGTGTGTAAAAAAAATTGTGTGTGTTTATATGCGCTTCGTCAGAAAGTGGTAGGAAGTGAGGAAGAAGATAGTGCGTGTAAAAAAGGTGAGATAGTGTGTGCTTTAATCCGTGAATGGTAACTATTTTTATCGCTAAAAAGGGAAGTTAATTAAGCAATTTTTCCACGAATTTTTATAAATAGTTAGGGACAAAATTAGACATATTCCAAAACAGTAATCCCAAATATTTTTACAAGACGTACGCCCTGGAAAGTTTTGGAAATTTTCGGTGTTCACGAAGAACGCTAAATTAGGGTATTGATTATAAGAAATTCCTATTAAATTAGCATACAAAATTAAGTTATTTTAATCTAAAAATTTTAGAAAAATTTCTAAATTTTCAAGCTATTCTGAGGTCGATAGATATTTTTTGCTAAACTGGCTTCTAAGCGCTTGTTCTGGGGAGCGCTTCGGGATTTTGGAAGGAAAATTTTTTTAAGTAGTTTTTAGCCCAAAATGACTTCAAGATACTAAAAATAGTGTTTTAAGATGTTTTTGATATGTTTCCGGAGTCAATAACTCCTCGGGGAGATTTTTGTAATTTGTCACCTAGAGTGTTATTTTGGTGATTTTACCTATAAAGGCTGTTTTTGGGTAAATTCACACACATGAGGGTTAGTTTTGTGACTTTGCTCACAAGAAGGCCATTTTGGTGATTTAAGTCCAAGAGGGGCATTTTGGTAATTTTACACCTAATGGCATTTTTGGTAATTTTACATACCCGGTGAGAGAGGTTCATTTTGGGAGTATGTGTGAGTCCGTATTAAGTTATAATATTGTACGGTAGGGTGTATTCTAATGATTCGAATATTCCGTTTAGGTTAAAGTTAAAGACTTTTGGTTAGGATAATTTAGCCGCGGATCTAGGTAAGAGATTCTATCTGAACCCCGGCTGAGTAAGGACTTCTGTCCGAACTCTTATTTGGTAACTTATACTCGTAAGTACTCCTTTGATTTAATCATGACTTGTCAAATACTGAATTATGTATTGATATCAGTATGCTATTGTCCAAAAACCCAAATATTGAACCTTAACCGATTATTTGAAAATCTTATTGATGCTCGCCTTTTATTGCATGCTGAGCAAATTTGATGATTGATTGTGTCTGTTCTTCTAAATTGTTTACCTAAATTAAATAACTATTAGCAATCGCTCTTGCTGTTTGTTGAGGTTATTTTGGAGTACTAATGACATATATCAGCATATTTATTGTTATTGAAATTCGAATTGATTTTGGTGATTTGTGCTTATGTTAATGCTCATTGATATTGTTGTTTTTTGTGTTCACTTGTGTATCCGTTTTGTGGGGAGTCATTATAAGGCTGGTTTGAATCCTACATGAAGCGCAGGCTAGTACTCAGTGGGACCAGTAATTATTTCGATAAATCATGCTTGTGTACGGCTTTGGTTTAATGGCATCGTGATCGCTCATGATCAACATCTTTGATTTTATTGACATTGTATCTTACCATGACTGCTACGGAATTGACCGGAAAGGATTGTCTCAAATGATCTGTGTGCGTTTTGGAATCCTTTGAAAAACCTTCATTTTATTTTAGAATGATGGCTTTGACTATGATCTCTTATGATCGTTTTGGGACCTGTCGTGATTGTTATTGTTATTTTGGAATCTATTTATGATGAATTTTGATTATTTTAGGAATCATTGAGTTTTTGGTCGTTTGAAGTATTTTGGTAAGGTTGGATTCTTTGGAATCGTTTTGTAATTCTTTTGGTAGTCCTTGTACGACTTTACCGAGCTCTGAAAAGTTCACCCTTAGTTTGACTCCCTTCTGCAGGTGATAATCAATAGTAGATTGCTCTGGAATGGGTTAAAGACTGTGTGAGGTTCTGATGAGTCCATCCCTACTATATAACAGGATCCCTGTGCGGGTTAGTACTGTTAACTCATACTATAGGAGTTCGAGGTTGTAAAGAACCTAGGTTTAATTGTAATACCCCGAACCTTGATATTTTTTTTTCTACCGGTTATTTTAAATCTTTAGCTACAATTTTAGAGTCATAAGTAAAATTTAACGATAGCAGAGACTATTGATGTTGATTAATGCCTTTCGCAAGGATTAGCATTAGAGGTGTCAAAGGGCCGGGCTTGGGCCAGCCCAGCCCGAGCCTAACGGGCCAGAAAAGGGCCGGGCCATTTTGGGCTTCGGGCCTTGTAAATTGGGCTGGGCCCGGGCCCAAATCTTGGAAATGGAGGCCCTATCCAGGCCCAAGCCCTAGGCCCTAACTTTAGGGCCGGGCCTAGGGCCCCAGGCCCCTTTTTTTTTCTTTTTTGTGTTGAAAAAATACTCATTCACAAAATAAATACAATTGATAGGCCAAAACCATTCAATATCGTTCTTGTGACTAATGAAGTGCCTTAGACCTTTACGTTTACTCTATTTGAGAATATTGATTAGCAACAAAGAGTAATTTTGTTCGCAAAAAGACAATCTTTTCACATTAGTAAATATAAAGAAATGTGCATGTCCAAAAAGTTAAAATAAAAAAGTAAAATATGAGGTGTAGAGAGAATGATGTGTGAGAAAGAAGGGGGAAAGGAAAAAAAATGACTCAAAATGGTTTAGGGCCAAAGGGCTGGGCCAAAATAGGGCCTAAAAGAGGGCCGAAAGAGGGCCAGAAACGGGCCAAGGGCCGGGCCTGACCAGGGCCTTTTTAGGGCCTAGCCAGGCCGGGCCATTTTTGGAAAATATTAGGCCTGGCCCTAGCCCAGGCCCAAGGCCCTACAGGTTAGGGCCAGCACTATTCATGCTTAGGGCCGGGCCGGCCTGCCGGCGGCCCGGCCCTTTTGACATCTCTAATTAGCATTAACTGGTATTTTCTAGAAACCTATAGCGATAAATTTATACTTAAAGTTAGCGTAGTAAGAGAATTTGACGGTCTATCACTAACCCTGCTACACTAATTCATACTAAAAGCGCAGTGTGAGATGGCTCGAGAGGTTTCTGAGGATGAGATTCAAAAGGTTTTCTTCTCTCTCAAGGATGGTAAATCCCCTGGTCCTGATGGGTATAACGCCCTCCTTTTTAAGAGGGCATGGCATATTGTGGGGGAAGAGATTGTGGAAGCGATTCAAGATTTTTTTGGTAATGGTCAGCTTCTTAAAGAAGTTAACCATACTTTTCTTGTCTTAATTCCCAAAGTGACTAATCCTTCGAGTCTCAATGATTACAGGCCTATTTCTTGTTGTAACACGATTTATAAATGCATAGCCAAGATCATTGCTAATCGTGTTAAGGTGGTGCTTGGGGACCTCATTGATCCTTCCCAGACGGCCTTTGTTGCCTCTCGGAGTATTGTAGATAATATCATCTTATCTCAGGAGCTCATGCGCAACTATCATCGGGAGGACTTCAGGGTACCTAGATGTGCTATGAAGGTGGATTTGATGAAGGCCTATGATTGTTTGCATTGGGATTTTCTCTTTGATGTGTTGATTTGCCTTAGATTTCCCCCCACGGTTATTAGATGGATCAAAGCCTGTGTCTCTAGCACGAGCTTTTCGATCATCATAAACGGGGAGTCTAATGGTTTCTTTTAGGGTAGGCGAGGTATCAGGCAGGGGGATCCGATGTCCCCCTACCTTTTTGTTATTTGCATGGATGTTCTTGCAGGGATGTTGCAGAGATTAGTAGTTGGTAGTCAGTTTCGTTACCACTGGAGGTGCCAAAAGGATGGTATCTTCCAGCTTGCCTTTGCTGATGATCTCATGCTTTTTTGTCGGGGTGACCTTCCTTCGGTTCAGATCTTGAAACATGGGCTCTCTGTCTTCCAGCAGTTCTCGGGACTTGTCCCCAATCCGAATAAGAGCCATGTTTTTTTCTCTGGTGTTGATCCTTCTACCAAGGCTTTGATCACTTCTTGTCTTGGCTTTCTTGAGGGAAAGCTCCCTATGCGATATCTAGGTGTCCCTCTGATTTCCACTTGTTTGCGGAAAGAAGATTGTCACCCTCTTCTGGACCGCATCGTGAAGAAAGAAGTCAAGCATTGGATTTGCAATTACTTGTCGTATGCTGGTAGGGTCCAATTGATTAGATCAGTTTTGTTCTCTATCCAAGTGTACTGGGCTTCAGTTTTTATCCTTCCAAAGAAAGTGATTCTTGATATGGAGAGGATTTTTTGAGCCTTCCTTTGGAAGGGTACGGGCCTTTGTACCACAGGAGCCAAGGTGGCTTGGGCTGATGTATGTTGTCCTGAGGTAGAGGGTGGCCTGGGTATTAAGCAGATTGAGGTGTGGAATATTGCTGCCATCTCTAGGCATATTTGGTCTATCATATCCTTTAGGTCAGACTCCCTTTGGCCGCGATGGGTCAAGTCCAATATTCTGATAGGTCGGAGTTTTTGGGAAGTCTCTTGCCCTAGGGATTGTAGCTGGTCTTGGCGTAAGATTCTCATGGTTAGGGATATGATTCGTTCTTTCCCTCGGTATATAGTTGGGGATGGTAGTAGGATCTCTCTGTGGTTTGATTGGTGGCATCCGATAGGCCCTATCATTCCTACCCTTTCTGGTAGGATTATTTCTGACTCGGGTCTGGATAGGCGAGCGAGGGTTTCTGCTGTGATCTTTGGCTCATCGTGGTGTTGGCCTGTGTCCAATACCCTTGAGCTCATGGAGTTGCGCGAGAGTACCCCTAGCTCTTTTCGTCCTGCCCCAAATACGCCTGATAGGATCGTCTGGACGGTTAGTGGTTCTGGGGATTTCTCCATTGCTAGTACGTGGGAAGCCCTTCGTCATAAGCGGCCGTTAGCTAGCTGGGCTTGCTTACTGTCATGTAAATGGCGTGTTCCACGTCATAACTTCATCTTATGGCTGGCCATTAGGGAGAGGTTAAGTACGCAGGATAGGCTTTTTGCTTTTCATGTTATTCCTAGCATGAGCTGTGTTTTCTGTCGCATTCCTCTTGAGTCTCATGATCATCTATTTTTTAATTGCCCTTTCACGTTCAGATTATGGTCTATTATTCAAAAGAAATGCAATTTTAACTGGCCTATGTTGAGGTGGCAGGGTATGGTTGATAGAGCTTCCTCTGAATGGCAAGGCCCTGGATTCCCGGCATCTGTCTGTCGGATAGCGTTTGCGGCGTTGGTGTACTATATCTGGCGAGAGCGGAATTCTCGTTCTTTCCAAAATAAGTACACTGATGTGGTTTCTTATTTTGCAGGTCTTGTGCAGATCATCCGGTGGAGGTTATTCTCTTGCAGAAAAGTGGCCAATACCCCGACTAACCGATGGTTCCAGGGTGAATGGCAACTCCCCGACTCCATTTTCGGCTGATTCCGTCATCTTTTGGTCAGTTCGACTTTGGGTGATTGGCTTGTGTACAGACAGACCGATGCAGCTTTTGGCATGCTCTATCGCAGTTTTTGTGTGATGCTCTTTCCACCAGGACTTCTAGATTCCGCATGGCTTCTCGTGTGGTCACTACTGGGTCCTTTGCATTTCTTTTGCTGATCTAGCTTCGTTGTTATGTATTAACTTTTTCTTTTGTGGCCAGTGTGGCATGTTTCTGCCTAGCATAGGTTTTCTATTCGCTCTTGCTTAGCAAGACTCGCGTTTCGTTGTTGTGTTCCTGGGGTATGCCCCTTGCAGATGTTGTACTTTTGTTTCATCGGTTGATATATATTTTTATTTACCGAAAAAAAAATTCTCTTACTACGTTAACCGTTCATAAAATAACCATATTTGGGCATTCATGTAAAAATAGGTGTTCCGGGTAGAATTTAGATGAATCGTGAAATAGAAAGGGGGGGCTTTTAGTAATTCTCTGGTCTAGGGATTTATATATATCCATAAGCTACCAACACCAGCCGACCCTAATAACTCCTCCTACAGTTTGGTTCACGACAAGGAATACCGTGAGAGAGAAAGAGATAGATTAGAAGAAGGATCGAAGGATTTCCGGCAAGATTCTGTAAGTTTCTAGCCTTCCTCCTTTAGATTAATTACAAGCATCATGCGTTTTTTTTCTTCAGGGAGGCAAAATGATGGAGAAAGCCATCAAGTCACAACCATGGTGGCTGTGACTATATATATATATATATATATCTCAGGTATATTAAAGAATTGGGGAGGAAACCATGAAAATTCGGGTTTACATGAGTTGTGTGCGCGTTAATGGGTACCGTGCGTGTGCGTGAGTGTTCGCTCTGTGGGAACGTCGCAGCAATGGTGTGAGTGCATGGGCTACCGAGGCAGCCATGTACATAAGTAAATTGTAGGTATATAGCAATGGTGTGGGTGCATAACTGGGTGTACCGGGCTGCCGAGTGTGTGGGAAGTGTGTTTTGGTTGGACCCTGTGAGCATGGTGTAGACAGCCATGGGCTGCTATGTTTGCAGTCGTGAGGTGTATACATGTGTCAAGTAATTGTAGTTTGTGAGGGAGTGTAGGGGAATGGAGAAACTATGAATTTATGGTGCAAATTGCAGTGTGTTAGAGTGTGATTATAGTGTGGATGGGTGAAATTAGAGTGCTTGTACATGCTTGCGTGTGTTGAGCAGGAAGAAGCTGAAGCTTTGCATGGAAGTTCTGTTACTAGTTGGAAGGCAATGAGTTGTGTGTGAAAACCATATGAGAATGCAAAATGTTGTCTCACCAATGTAGGTATAGTTTTCCAAAGTCTGTCCATATGAGCTGTAGGCAAGTTGTAGAAGAACACATCAGAACAAAGACCAAATGAAGCATTCAGAAGCATAGTTCCAAATGTATTTCTGTGTGATATTAGTGGGTGAAGTGGGTTTAAGCAGGAAGAATGAGGGGAAGGGGTTGTGATTGTTTTTGCATTTTGTGTGTATGGGTGGGTGTGTATAGGAGTGCGTATATGTGTTTGTGAGTGAAGTGGAATGGTGAGTGCAGATGTGGTATGTGCTTTGTGAAAAAGCTGTGCAGGTGAAAGGGGATGAAGCAGCACTGTTGCTGTGCTATTTTGGTGTTAATGTGTGTGTTGTGCGCTGTGGGAGAAAGGAAGATGGCAGTGGTGTAAAGGCAAGGAAATGGGCTTTGTTTCTGAAGTGATCTCACTACTGGGTAGGCGTGAAGGAGAAGACTGCTTAGAGAGAGGGAAAGTTTATGTTTTAAATTTAACTCAAAAGTGTCGCTAAAGGGGACTCTTGTCTTAGCAGTTCACTTCCGAATTTTTAAATATATTTAGGAATTTATTTGGACAAAACTCAAAGAAGTAACTTATGTTAATTTAGCAAGATCTACACACAGTAAACATTTCAGATGTTTTGGAGCAAGGGAAGCATGCTAACTGATTTTATTCGTAAAAGAGATTTCGGTGTATTTTAAAATAGTAAATTAAGTTATTAAATTATGATACTTTTATAATAGTCTTATATATCTATGATAATTTATATTCCAAAGTTTCAAAAGTTTTTAAAGTCGTTTGCCATGTTAGCACCGTTAGCGGCTCAGCGCCGAGCGGGTATCGCGTAACGCTCCACTTTTACAACAGTTTACGAAATTATTTTAATAACCAAATCTGAACAAAATTAGAGAAATTACAAAACAGAAACTTCTCTTATTTCTGTGAAACCTTAGGCGTGGAATTTTCTGGGATTTTTCTGGACATGGGAAAAGTCTCGAACAATTTTATTTTTTTAAACAGGTTTTTGAATTATTTTATATAGTAAACAAAATTATTTTTGGCCTAGAATTTTACAGTGACCTAAAACTACCGAGAGGCTTAAGTGTCTAAAATTTCGTGGCATTCCGATGCCGTTTGATATATATTTGGATAATGAGCATTAACGCTCAATTTAATGAGCAGTTTAGGATTCTGAGCGAAAAATTCCGAAAATGACCGTTCTTGTCCGAAAGACCCACCAGTGGTCTAAAAAGTCTCTTTTAGGTTATATCTAGGTGGATAATGGTATGTTAGGCATCGGGGACGAATAGGAAATTTTACAAAGTACGAGGGGCGGTTTGGTAAATTTTCCTCACTTACGAGGAACTTAATACTTAACGTGCTCGAGCGTCAATGAATGACATCCATATGGTTTGTTATTTAAGTTTTGATAGTCCAGAGCTAGGACCGACATTTGAGCAAATACCAGAAGCAGATTTTGAGCGAGGTAAGTACCCTGCCATATTCCTCCTTATACCCTACTTGAAAAATTATATATTGTATACATATTCTTAGTTAAAATTGAAAGTTTTGAAACATTTTCATTGCCCTATGTCTGTGGTAAATCGTTTGATAAAATTTTAAATGAAATGCTATGGAATTGTTGTGTGAGTAACTGAATCATGCTTTGTACATGTGGAATGAGATGATAGTTGACTGTGTCGTTACTGTGCCCCATATCCACGGGGGAAAGTGGGTTCTGGGTCCCAGTCAACGGGACCATACGTTGACACACAGTACTGTTGCACCGTGGTTCGCCCTTGCGTCCACATTTGTTATCCCGGGTGGAGGAGGGATTTTGGGTCCTAGTCAGTGGGATCATATGCTGACCGCAGTATACGTGTTATGATTAATTGTAACAGTGCTTGATGAAACTCTTGGTTGATCTTATTCTAATTCGAGAATCTTTTGATGCAAGTACATATATATACGTGGATATGTTGAGTGTATTTATTTTGGTAACATTGAAATTTTATTGTGAAAAGGAAAACAATGGCATGTTTGAAACCCTCAAAGTTATTTTAGGAATATGGCATGTGTATTTATTGGGCCACCAGCTCACCCCTTTTCATAAATGTTTTCAGGTGAACACCTAGATGAACCTCAGTACTATGAGGGTAATGAAAATGAAGCCGCAGGATATGCTCATTAGGAAGTTTGTTTAAGCTCTTGAGAAATTGTAGAACTGCCAGTTAATTTTGTGAATCGTTCGTATACTAATTCCAGGAAGTTTTCTTTAGAATAAATACTAGCAGTTTTCATGGAGGAATTCAGTGGAATAATTTTGGAAAGAGCTGTAAGGAAATCTTTAGAAATACATGTTATGGTGTTAGTAAATGTATAATTATAGAAGTGTAAACAGGTTTTAAATAAGGCCTGGCAGAACCCTAATTAGTTGTCTGAATGGGTCTGTGGCCGGTCACGTGCCTAGTACATGGGCTTACCCGTGGGTTTGGGTCGTGACATTAATAGTTCAAGTTCAAGTAGTTTTGTAATCTTGTATTTGAAGAATTTGAGTTGATATGGGATTAAATGTTTTTAAGTATGTGTTAATGAATAGGAAATGGCAGGTTTGATGTGATGTGATAGGTTAATGTTCCGGTAGTTCGGGGTGAAGAAACCCTGAATTTCGGGGATGTTATAAGACTGCAGATTATTTGCTTTTGGAACCGAAAGATTTTAACTATTTAACCAAAACTGGTGACCGAAGGATAAGACTATAGATTTCTGGTAAATAATGTGATTATGAGTCGAAAGTAATGTGATGACTTAGAGCCTTAAACGCTGGTGGAAGTATAGTGCATACATATGCAAAATCATAATTTACGTTGTATTAGGAGAACACATCTCTAGGTGAGGAATTTGGTAACAGCTTGGACTCGTTGAGGAGAGGCGCTAGAGTGCGCAATGAACCTTTAATCGTTACAGTTATCTGTTGTCTGTGAAGGGTATGCAGCATCATAGGTATGCAATAAATAACTATATTATGATAACACGCCTCTCAATGATGAACTTGCCTACAATTTGGACTCATTGTTTTGAGGTATTTGTGTAATACCCTGAAAATATTGATATACTTTTAAAAGCACTAATTTAAAACTTTAAGAGACGATTTTTAGGAATCATAAGTTTAAATCTAATGATAGCTATTATTTGTGTTGTTAATTGGAGCCTATAGTAATGATTAGCGTGAGTGGCATTTTGGAAACTTTTAGCAATGATTAGTGTGACGGGATTAGCTATAAATCTAAATTTTTAAATGGAGACTACTGAATAACTAAAAGATTAACAGAATCTGATTTTTTATTTAAGAATAATGTCAACTCCTTAAATTACAAAAGTGAGGGAACAGAGGAGGAAATTGGGGAGAAATTTAAACATTTCCATATGCCAATTTTTCGGTTACGTTAGAGGAACAACAATTGCTCTTCGGTTACAACAGAGAGATAGAGATAGAGAGTGTGTGTGTTTTATAGAGAAGAGAAAACTATGGGTGTGCTCAGGAGAAAGGGGAGAGAATGATCTGCCGACAAGGTTTCCGGCAAATGTAGCGATGATTTTCGGTATGCCCCTTTTGAAAAATTTATATGTCATTTGTGTATAATGCAGCATATGTATACAATATATGTGTGTAATGGCTGATGTTAGTGAGAGAAAGGGAGGGGGCTCGTGAATAGGGCATCCTTGGTGGCTGCTGTGATTGTTGGCGGTTGTGTGCAGGGGTAGAAGCAACCTTGAGGGGCTGCCTTTAGAGAGAGAAACAGCCGTGATAGGTTTGAGGGTGTGCAGGGGGTGACAGAGTGGGGAATATGAGTGTGTAGAGAGAGAACAGGAGAGAGAGAGTAAACTGAAATGGGTTTGTGTACATCAGGGGGTGTATGGTCATTGTTTATGTGTGTAGCTGTGTATATGTCAGTGGATGTGCGCTATATATGTCCGTGAGTTGATGAAAAAGAAAAGAAAGAAGGAGAAAAAACTGACTATCGTGGGCAGTGGGTGTGAGGGGTGCAAGGTGTGGTGGACTTTCAGTGTTTGCATTTGTCAAAGTGTGCTTGTTCATGAGGTGTAAATAGGTGAGTGAGCAAGGGGCTGGGCAGTCAAGAGTTTAGCGATCTAAAGATAAGAGAGAGAGAGAGAGAGGGCAGTGGGTTGAAGGGTAGAAGATCGGTCAGTGTATGTGTGTTTTAAGTGAGAAAAGGACTGCAAATGTAGCCATGGAAGTACAAAAGTTATGTGCATGTATATATGGAGTGTGTGTGTGTGTGTGTGTGTGTACGTGTGATGCCAAGGACTGTGGGTTCGTACCTACGTGGAGGTGCCACAAAGGCTGCAGTCCGCGTCAGCTTCCAAGTATGCAAAGTGAGAGACAGCAGGGGCGGAGTAAGGGCTGAGAGCAAGGTTTCCCAAACAGGCCTTGAGGAGTGGCAGTGCTGCAGAGACGAGGCCGAGACGAACAGGGCCAGCAATCGGCACTCCAAGTCAAGGTCCGAGTCGAGGTCCAATGTTACGGTCCAAAGTTATGTTTCTCTCACTAGAACCCAAGAGCTCCCAAATTCTAGAGTGAGAAAGTGGTTTTTGTAAGAATGAGCCAAAAGTCCACTTTTTGAGTTGTAAAGTTCACTATTTATAGGAAACAGCGTGCTTATGTCATAAAGTGCCACATGTCGTTCCCTGGGAGTGAAATGTCACCAGGGGGTCCCAAAATAAACGTTCTTCGTTGGACTGCCAGTTCCCAAATTCGCATTGCCTGCCCCACACAGCATCAATCTACTTGTTTGAGAAGACTGACAACACTGTGGTAGCATGATCAGAGTAAGCCCGTTGCCCCAGCCACCGATCCAAGCCCTTACTGAATCCCACAGGCCTGGCAGTGGTGGGTAAGACCCGACGCCCAACAGCCAGGCAAACTAGGCGCGATGCCCTCCGAAGACCTGCTCCAGTCTCGGAGTGACCCGGGGGTCATAATCCATAGGGGTGCCGACGCAAGCCCCCAGTGCCGAAGCACGTAGACCAGTCACGCGGCACCCTGGCGGAGATACTGTCCCGGAGGAGTCGTCAATCCCGCTGCGAAGGGTCCTCGTGCAGGAGCACTACGAACGGAGCCCCCCAGGAATGAAGACGGCGATAGCCTTATGGTAACAAGCCTATCCTACTGCGAGGGGTCCTCGTCCCAGAGCACTACGAATGGAGCCCCCCGTGATTGTGACGGTGATGGCTTTGTGGTAACGAGCCCATCCCGTGGCGGCGATGACTTTGTGGTAACGAGTCCATCCCGCTGCGAGGGGTCCTCGTGCCGGAGCACTACGAACGGAGCCCCCCGTGATTGTGAGGGCGATGCCTTTGTGGTAACGAGCCCATCCCATGGTGGCGATGACTTTGTGGTAACGAGTCCATCCCACTGCGAGGGGTCCTCGTGCCGGAGCACTACTAACAGAGCCCCCCGTGTTTGTGACAGCGATGGCTTTGTGGTAACGAGCCCATCTCGTGGCGGCGATGGCTTTATGGTAACGAGCCCATCCCGCTGCGAGGGGTCCTCATGCCGGAGCACTACAAACGGAGCCCCCCGTGATTATGACGACGATCGCTTTGTGGTAACGAGCCCATCCTGTGGCGGCGATGACTTTGTGGTAACGAGTCCATCCCGCTGTGAGGGGTCCTCATGCCAGAGCACTACAAACGGAGTCCCTGGAATGCTGCACACTCCGGAGAGTGGGTCGAAGCATGTTCCACGTCCATAGCGGGGGTGCATGGTGTGGTGAATAAGTGTGATGCCCGAAGGCCTGTATCATGAGAATGGCGCAAGGGCGCGACGACGAACGTCGCGGAGCAATACTTGGTGCTGGGGACGCATCATGAGATTGGCGCACGGGCGCAGCGACGAGCATCACGGGGCAATACTTGGTGTCGGGGGCACGCATTATGAGAATGGTGCATGTGCGCAGCGACGAACGTCGCGGGACAATACTTGGTGTCGTGGGCACGCATAATGAGAATGGCGTGCTGGGGGTGCGCATCATGAGAATGGCGCACGGGCGTGGCGACAAACGTCGCGAAGAATTACTTGGTGCCAGGGGCAGGAGGCATCATGAGAATGGCGCACGGGCGCGGCGACGAACGTTGCGAAGCAATACTTGGTGCCGGGGGCAAGCATCATGAGAATGGCGCACGGGCGCGCGTCGGGTGTCCCGGAGACAGGACGTGAGTTGAGTGTGCCTGTTATACCAAAATAATGAGTTCAATATGTAGTGATGATGAAGTTGAGGATGATGACACGGGGTTCTTCGGTGACAGGCCATTCAGCGCTAGCGCGTGACTTTGAGCGACAAACGTCAAGAGAGCGACGCACGGTCACGAACATCGGATGACGGATGTCACGAGGTTGTTGTGTATGGGTTAGTAAGCTTTGTGCCAGCACAAAACATGGTTCGGAATAATGTGCGCAAAAAGGGTGCCAAAGTCACATATGAAGCGTACTGGGCGATCAAAGCGCGAAAAGGACCCTACGCAAAAAGTGAACAATGGGGGGGGGGGGAAGGCTAAGGCCAACCCCCCATGGAGGCCGAGGTCGAGCCCTTGGCCTTGGGGGAGGCCGAGGCCGACCCCATGGGGTTGGCCAAGGCCTTTGCCCTTGACCTCGTCGCTCCGATTATGCCATCGGGCGATATTTTTGATGAAAAGGTGTTCGGATAATCTCGACATGACGGTCGTGCTCTCGTGAGTCACACTAACACGAAAGAAATTGTGCCTAAGTCACGTACGAAGCGCGTGAAGCGAGAAAAACACATGTCTTGGGCAGGCGTGCACTGATCTGTTCGATACGCTGGAAATTTGACCGTTCACTAAGTTGACGTGTCGGCGCCAAGTGGGACCCCCAGTGAACCATTGGGTCCCACCAGAATAGGTTGGGAACATAAGCCCCCTGCATGTGGTGGGCGCGGAGGGTCGACCCGAGCGGGCACCGCACGCATAAGCGTCGATTTTTGAAAAAAATTGCCGGGGTCGAATCTTGAGGAACAGTCACTATTGTAACGAAAGACATGATGGAGCGTAGGTTTCCGTGAAATTAATGAGTTAATTTTATTTTTTTTTTGCAAAAAAAAGTTAGCGCGAATAAAGTAATAGCGGTATTGAGCAAGAAAAAAAGGAGTATGCGTATCCGTTAATGTTTGGCGTGAAAAGAAATGTAGTGTGAATAATAGAATTTATCTGGAAGTGGGTTTCCGGGAAAAAAATATTAACGGTAAAATTAATTACATAAAAGTTGTAGCATTAATCCCGACGAAGATAGCGCAGAAAAATGCTTAAGCTAGCGCAAAAATGAGTAGCGGTTTGAAAAAAGAGTTTTTGGGAGTTTTGGGGGGAAAGTTTGAGATTGAATTTTGAATAAAAAAAGAGGGGGAAGTTTTGGGGGGAAAGGTTAGGACTTGTGGGAGAAGAAGGGGGGAAGTTGGGAAGTCTTGAAATTTCAAGACTTTAGGGAAAGAGAGGGAGATTTATACTTAAAAGAAAATAGAGAGAAGAGAGGAAGAGAAAGAAGAGAAGAAGGGAAGAAGGAGAAGAGGAAGGCTTGAAGATCCATGAGGTTGAGGACCACCCAAGAAGCAAGAAGGATGCATGAAGGTAAGAGCTATGGAGGAAGAGGTGGAAGAGGAGGAAGACACCAATGGGGGACCTCGGCCTCGGTCGAGGCCCACCAAGGGGCCGAGGCCGACATTGGGAGGGGAGGAAGGGAAGATAAGGTTGGGGAAAGGGGGAAGGGAGTAAGGGGGAGGGGCACAAGGCCGGCCGACCGGGTGGACGAGGCCGACCAAGGCCGTGAGGCCGAGGCCGACGTGGGGCGTGGCTGAGGCACGGGGGGAGAAGGGAGAGGAAGGGAGGGAGGAGAGGAGGAAAAGGAGGGAGGAAGAAAGGAAAGAAAGGAGAAGAAGAAAGGAAGAAGAAAGAAGGAAAGAAGAAGAGATAAGGAGTGAGAAAGGGAAAGAGGCCGAGGCCGAGGCCGACGGGGCGATGGATGATGGATCGCAAAAAAAGTTGAGGATGAAGCAAAGTGCGCACCGTCGTGGTGGGGCGAGTGGGCATTCACAGTTACCGCGGGGTGACGGGCTTGATGACGATGATGAGGACGTACCGATGTCGGCCGACGCGTCAGGTGTGCCTTTGGGTTTCGATGATAACGGTATGAGGAGCTTTGATCAGACGCGGAGTCGTAGCAATGTGTTACTAACCTCGAAGGGTACGGTGCCCGGGTGTCCTCTCGAGGGACTGTGGAGAGAGCTGGCACGACGGGTATCTACTGAAGTGTTTTTTGGCTCCTTGGAGCTCTACATCGATGCGTGATGGCTCCATGGTCCCTTCAACGTATGTTCGTGCGCCGAGCTTCGAGGTTGCTCCGGTGATGTCTCCCGCGGTACATTCCGGGTTTCTTGGCCGAGCGAGAGGACATTCTGTGGTCGCCTGTGATGTTCAAGGGCCACCATACCATGCCGGTAGGTTAGAGTTTCTGGTGTGCATACATGATGGGGCTTGAAGCTTGTAGGGAGAGGTTAGAGGTGCTCGGCCTAGTGGCAGCGATTGAGGCGATGTACAAGAGTGTCGAGCCGGGCAGGGACATTAGGGACCTCACACTACTACTTTTGCGATGGAGCTCGCAGACTCATACCTTCTTTACAGAGTTTGGGGAGATTGGTCCGACACTGCTGGACATCGTGACTTTGACCGGCCTACTGATGCACGGGATAGAGGATGCCCATGCACTGAGGTTGACAGCGGAGAAATGCCTAGCTGTCAAGGTGTTGATTGATTTTTTGCAAGAGACGAGGTTCAACCGTAAGTGCACATATAGCGGGTGGGTTCAGCATTTCTATGGCACAGTGGTCATGCGGCCCGGGCAGAGGTCGATGTCGGATGATGATTTCCACAGTGGGCCTGGCTACAGGGACGAGAGATACGAGTTAGCTGCCTTCCTTGCCATGTTTCTATCGAGGTACGCTGTTCTATTAGTTTGATCTTTGCATTACTCGTATGCTGCATAGCATTACTCTTGTACATGTAGTCTATTGATTTCTATACTTAGAAGAAAAGTGCATATTAAGAACGAAGAGGAATAGCGTAGCATGCTGCTAAGTGTTGTGCTGCATATCATGCTAGGGTGGGGCAGTCGTGATGTGTGTCACATTTATATACTTGTAGGTTTGTGTTTGAGGGGAAACCCGAGGACGGTGTTGCCCAGAAGGTCGTCCCGTTAGCAGTGCGGATGACCGCAAGCAAACGTGTTGGGTTGGCACCGATATACTTGGGCACGCTGTACTCGCGTCTAGACTAGTTTGCAAATGACGTGCAGAGATTGTATGGGCGGTATCAGGTTTCGACTTACGTCGACTGGATGTTCTTCCAGAGGTATCTGTTCGAGTGCTATGTAGAGAGTATAGGCCTTTGGGGTATCCAAAGGTACATCCGTGCCTGAGGAAGGGGACAGTGACGCGTCCGGGGAAGTCAATGGTAGTAGCGAAGTGGTATGCAGGAGGACGAGTGTATGCATGGGCCGGTGGCAAGAGGCCTGCATGCGAGCTATAGCAGGTGTTTGACATACGAGACGCTTGCCTCAGCCTTATGTATGTCAAATGCATTCTTCGTACGGGACTCTGCCTTGGATGTAGCTACGGGATATCGGTTCACAGTTACACAGCAGAGCCGACCTAACAGACCTTGAGATATCTCTGCTGGTAGCCTTTTTCCCTGGATGGCTGCCAGTATTGACTGATGACGGCGGGAAGCAAGCTGTGTGTCAAAATTATGTTGCACGCTACAGTCAGCTAGTCGACGTCTTTTTTGGTGATAGAGGATGGGGCTTGGTGGTGAAGCAGTCGGGTATGATGGCACTGATCACACGAGTTCCTGAGGGGGATGCGGCTAGGGACAGTCGTGGCAGATGTGGCGACATGAGATCCCGGGGGGCGGTGGTGGGGGTATTGCCGCACATGCGTCCGCGCTAGCCCACGTGCCTAGGATGCCGGGAGCTGGCAAGGGTCCCCTTTCGTCAGTGAGAGTGGGAATGATGGCGAGTGCGCAGCGTGGCGGCGCGGGTCCTTCAGCGGGCGGCAGTATTGGAGTATTCTGACTCTGAGGTTAGTATTACCGTTTTTGTTTTGCTTTTATTTCATAGTTGCCGGTCACTGTGTTAGTCATGTGCTAAGATCGTTCTTCCCTATTTTTTTGTCAGGAGCTTGATGATGATTTGGGTGCCGAGCCGTACGATACAGCTGAGGATTTCGAGCTAGAGACTGACGAGTTCAGAGGCATGGATGTTGAGACACCTGGTGAGACCGATGATACAGACGTAGCGACGGCCGAAGAGCCGACGAGATAGGTGCCGAGACAGCTGATGATTTCCATGAGTATGGTGAGACGGTTGCTGGTGCTGCTGAGGGGAGCCGTGGGGTCGATGAGCCATGTGCTGAGACTGTTGGTAAGGTCTGTCCTATGGAGACTGATGCTGTTGAGGGGGCCGTGGCAGCAGAGCAGGCAGCCCAGTATGTGGCAGAGCCAGTCAGTCGTCCGAGTCCGTCACCCGTACTAGTTGAGGCAGTTAAGTCTCCGTTGGGCGGTCATATGGACGGGCCCATATGTTCGAGGGGTCGCAGTCAGGGAGCCAGACGCTCCGTCTGGAGTTCATCATGTTTTTGCTGCGGCACACACACCTACTGCGGGTCTGTCCCCCAGCCTGATGTACCTATTCTACCCGCAGCGAGGCCTGTTCTTGAGACGTTGTCAGGCTCGGCAGCAGATGCTGGTGATATACTGTTGTCGGTGCATTCTGGTGCAGTTGATGCGTAGTCGGCCGGTGGTGATATTTCAGAGGTTGGTGCTGCCAGTGGGAGGTATCCTGTCGGCGGGGTAGACGCAATCCCCTGGGATGGTGTGGAATTATCTGGCGCAGTAGTACGCCGATTGGAGATGATTAGGGCTAGACACCTGGAGACATTTATTGATGCCGCCCTCATTCGTGGTACTGTATTCTCGAGGGCGATGTACCTATCCTCGTGGATTGGTTTGCCACCTTTGGTGCGGTGCCAGTTTTGGGTTGGACTCCAGCAGTTATATCATAGTATCTGTCAGAGCTTGTATCCTTCACAGCTATCGGCTTTCAATTGGACTGGCTGGCAAACTATATCAGATCAAGAGGCCAAAGTGCTAAGGCAGCGGCGAAGTTGGCTCTCATCAGTGTTCAGGAGGCTGCATTGCGGGGGTCAGAGACCTGTGCTTAATACCGAGGTGGCTGTAGTGACTGAGGCGGTGGAGGGACTGCGCGCCCAGCTTGTAGAGGCAGAGAGACGGCTGACAGAGACAGAGGTTCGGCGAGCTGAGTGGGAGAGCAGATGGACAGATCTTCAGGCGCAACGACAGACATTGGAGGCATACACTTCCGATCCTGTTTGTGCCTTGCTTGCCCCTTTACATTAGATCTCTTGTACTTTGTAATTTCCTTCTTTCTTTTTTTAGGAGATATGGGGTCAGTAGCAACCCCCCCCGAACCATTGGCTTGTACTCATTTAGTTGATATGGATGTTGTAATCATGTGGTTATTTTGTACCTATGTTTGTTGTGAGATGATGCTTAGCTGTTGATGTGCTTGTACGTCTTGCATGTGGTGTTTTTTCGTTGTGGTGTGGGTGTTCTAAGCTTTCAGCGAGTAGGGCGGGGGGAGCGATCCGCAGCTAGTTAAGCATAATACTTCTTCAAATAGCGACCGTTGATAGGTGCCGTGATTTGTCCATCTTCAATGTTGAGCAGGAGGTAAGAGTCGTTGTCTCTGGCTTCATGTACTTGAAGTGGTCCTTCCCAATTTGGTGTGAACTTGGGGGCTGACATGTTGGCGCGTATATGTTTGGCAGCTTAGAGAACAAGGTAGCCCTTGACGAATGTCCGTTGCTTCACAGTCTTTCCATATGACTTAGTGAGTTGTTTGTGGTACTTCTTCATACAGCGCAAGGCATTGGCTCTCTTTTCATCAAGTCCTTCAAGTGCGGTCATTCTGGTTTCTTCCTCCCCAAGGCCACTGCTTAGGGAGAGTCTGGCTGACGCGACCGTAATATCGGCTGGTACCACACACTCGTCCCCGTAAACAAGGGAAAAGGGTGTGGCCTTTGTTACTGTGTGGTTGGAGGTTCGATAAGCCCAAAGTGCCAGGCTTAGCTTTTCAGACCATGAACCACTCGCATCATGGACCATTCGTGACAATACCCGTAGTAGAGTCTTGTTAGAAGCTTCAGCTTGACCATTTCCTTGCGGGTAGTAAGGCAAGGATGTAGCGTGGTTGATGGTGTATCCTTCCATGAAAGCTCGAACATCCCTGTTGATGAATGGCGTGCCATTGTCAGATATGATACATCAAGGGATACCAAAGCGACAAACAATATGGTCAAGCAAGAAGTTGGCAACGACGCCTCCCGTGGCTCATCATAGAGGTATGGCTTCGACCCACTTTGTGAAACGTTCCGTTGCCACCATAATGCGTGACCCCGTGAGAGCCTTGATGCTCACCGCAATCACCATTGTGTACTTCATGAATCACCTCGACTGCTTGTGCACCCTACAAGCATCGCAGGGTGAATCCTGAGAAACCCTTGCGAAACAACTAGCCTTCCGTCACGAAATACTTAACTGACTTGCGCTTGATGGATCGTGCTGAGCTAAGGTCAGGTGGTAGAACCCCGTGGGATAAGTACTTGATGAAAGGCTGACACCAGTCACCTTCGACGTCAATGACAAGAGCTTCCACATTGTCCACTGCATACAAGCACTCGGGACAGTCCTTTTGGATATCTGAGGCATCCTTGGCCATGGATGGCTAATAGAGGCCCATACGCTGGAGGCGACGGTATAGAGGGGGACCGTCGAGGCTACAACACTTCTGATGGACAAGCCGTAATTTGAGCTTTGCCTCTTCCGAGGCCAAACACCTAGCTAGAGTGCCTCCGGGACGTCTCCCAACATCAAAAAGTCTGTAAGAGTAGAGGCATGAGCAAGTGATGGCGTCTTAAGTTGGTCGATGATTGGCTACCTCCAATCGTTTGCAGTCGTGTCCTTCGGGACTAGGTGCAATGTTATGCATGGTTCCATTCTCTTGATGGTGGTTAGTATTCGCTGCTCACCCTCGACCTCCATCTTCGACGCGATCGTGGCCAAGCTGTTTGCATGTCTGTTGTGGCACCTATTGTGATGTTCATACTGGATATGGCCATGTCTTCCTTCCAAATGTTGCACGAAGGCACGATAAGGTGCCAAGGCTGGTTCCTTGACTACGAACTCTCTGTCAGCCTGCTTCATGATCAAGTTTGAGTCTCCTTTCACAGACAAGGCCCTAGCCCCCATATTGATGGCGAGCATGAGGCCAATGATAAGTGCCTTGTACTCAGCTTCGTTGTTAGACGCTGGGAATGCGAGCTTGAAGGATAAGGAGGTGGTAAAACCATCGGGATTCAGGAGGACTATACCGGCACCCCCTTGCCGGAGGGATGTTCCATTGGGGCCTTTGCTAGTGGATGAACCGTCAAATTCAAGCGTCCAGAATTCATGGATGTCGGTGATCAGAGTCGTCTCCTCCCCAGGTAATAGGTCCGAGGTCGGCTCATATTGTTGGAGTGGAAAAAAGGCTAAGAGGTCGGCAAGTACTTGGCTCCGCAGAGCTGTAGGATTCTTGATAGATAAGCCAAACTCGGCCAATAAGAACAACCAACGGGTGAGTCGACCAGACAGGGCGGGACGTGTAAGCATGTAGCGAAGTGGATCAGCTTTGGTGACGAGTATGATCTGATGTGCCAAAAAGTAGTGTCTGAACTTCTGTGAGGCATAAACCAAAACTAAGCAGTGCTTCTCGAGCTCTGAGTAATTGGCTTCGAGCCCCATGATTGGCCAACTGAGATAATAAACAGGACGCTCCACCCCATTCACCTCTTGAGCAAGTAAAGCCCCTATGAACCTGGGCATGGAGGTCAAGTATAGTAAGAGGGGCAGACCTCGTTGTGGTACCACCATGGTTTGCGGTGACATGAGTATCGACTTGATCTTGTCAAAGGTTTGATGTTGGGGCGCACCCCAATTCCATGGTGCGCTCTTGCATGTCAAGTGCTGAAAGGGTGTGATGAGTTCGGCCAAGGCAGGGATGACCGACGGAGGTAAGAGACCTTATCGAGAAAGCTCTTCAACTGTTTGGTGCTTGTGGGGGGGCATCTCTAAGATGGAGGCAGCTTTAGAAGGGTCGACGTTGATGCCCTGTCGACTGACCAAGAAGCCAAGGAATTTGCCGGAGGAGACTCCAAAGGCACATTTCAGCGGATTATCCGCATATTGTACTGGCAAAAATGATCAAAGACTGCTCGGAGGTCAGTGAGATGATCACTTTTATTTTTAGACTTGATGATGAGATCGTCGACATAGTCTTCCACTGTGCGGTGTATCATGTCATGGAATATGGCTATCATCACCCTTTGATAGGTAGCACTTGCGTTCTTGAGGCCGAAGGGCATGACCTTCCAACAAAAGTTACCCATAGGAGTGCAGAAGGCTGTCTTGGCGCTATCGTCAGGGTTCATGCAAATTTGATTATAACCCGCTAACCCATCCATGAAAGATAAAGTTTCATGTCCGGCGGTAGCCTCCGTAAGCATGTCAATATTGGGTAGTGGAAACTCGTCTTTGGGACACACCTTGTTCAAGTCCCGAAAGTCAATACAAACGTGGACTTGGCCATTCTTCTTCTGTACATGGACGACATTAGCCAGCCAATTGGGTGAGTGATAGGTTCAATGAAGCCTGCCTGCAGAAGGCATTCAATCTCTTGTTTGATCTTTAACTCGAGCTCGGGGCAGAATATTCGCGGGTGTTGTCAGACAGGGATGGATCCGGTAGTAATGTTGAGATGGTGTGTGACCTCAATCAGGCAGCTGGATAATTAAGTTCTTGCGGTGGGGGAAAACTCCATTTCATCAAAAAATTCCTTGATCTTTGTCATTTGGCCTACCAAGGACTACAGTTGGGTAGCTAGCTGCACACATGGTACGACCCTCGGGGTGGCCTCCCTAGAGGCTTTGGTGATGATAGGCTCAACATGGTCGGTGATGGCCATGAGTACTTGATGCTCTCTGCGGTTGTTGTGCGGTGGGTAAGGCTATCGACGTACGCCATTGTTCTTTCGAAGTCGCAGGTCGCCTGCCGCGACCTTCCTTGCAAAGATATCTCGCAGCCCATTACAGTTTTTGAGATGATGGCCGATGGCGCGGTGGTAAGGGCAGTAGTTAGGTTGGGCTTTGTCTGCTTCCGTGACATTGGCTTTCATCAGCGGCAGGTGGAAATTCTTATCATTGTTTACCCATTCTGCGAAGAGCTCTTTCACCGTGTTCAAATCGCATGGGTACTCGGGGGCAGGCTCCCGTTGTCTCCTTTTGTCGGGGCGCCGGTCCCCTTTTGGGAACTGACACTTGTAGGGATTGTGGTTGTCGGTACTAGTGTTGTTATTATGGTTGTTGTGGGGTAGAGCTCCAGATGGTTCGGCCGTGGCCAATAGTGCATTCTGCGGACGAGGCTTCCATGGCTTGACTGGTCCAACTGACTCATAAGTGTGGCAGGCGGTTTCCTTGAGGTGTCCCCATGACCTCAACTGTAGGTTCTCAATGTGTACCCGATATGCATCGCTCATGTTTTTTATGCATATGGGTACTAGGGTCTCGTCCTTGCTGAAGTCCGTGCACTCGAGGCATTTAAGGTGGAAACGGTGCATGTACTTATTTAAGTCCTCCCCTTGATTCTGGCGGATGCCGGTAATGTCAACGATAGTAACGCGTTCAGCCTCGTAATGGAATTTGTCTAGGAATAGCCGAACCATGTCATTTCATGCATGGACAGTCCCCGCAGGGATTTGGTGGTACCAAGTATAGGCCAAACTTGTAAGGGACTTGTGGAATTCTCTCAACTTCAAGCTGTCTCCCGGACCATACTGCTCCAATGAGCCTGCAAATCTCGTCAAGTGCTCACGGGCGTTGCCCTCGCATCCGTTGAAGAGCACAAAGGTGGGCTGCTTATACTTTGGGGGGTAGGGTGTGATGGCAATGTCATTGGCGTAGGGGGCATGGCCTGTCAAGCTGGTAGAGGAGTCAGGTATGGAGCTTTGTGACAAGTGACGCATGCTGGCTTCTAAGTCCGAACGGGTGACATAGTTAGGAGGTGGGTCTTCATGGACGGTCAAGGGGTGGTGGCTGGCTGGGATGCCGCGGGCTCCCGAGCCCCTAGACGAAACAAGCTGGTGGGCAGGCGCAACAGATGGTTGATATATGACAGGAGCTTGTAATGGCAATTGTATATGGGCATGGGTGGGTGGTCGGGGCATGTCCACCACTTGACCAGTTGTTTGGTGTTGTTCAGCTAGGTAAGGGTTAGGCTCCATCTCAATGGAGTCGTGGGTTTCAGATGAGCTTCGTGTCAGAGCGGGCTGGGGGCCGTGACAGGGTGAATCTGTTGCAGTACGGGACCAAGGTCTTCCTGATGGCCTGACAGGATACAGCACATCAGCTGCAGGAGGTACGGATGTCGCAAGTCCTACTGCCAAAGGTCTAGATGATTGTGGCGGCGGTGGTCGTGACACTGGGGCCTGAGCGACGTCAAGAGCCAATCCAGGTCTGGAAGGTTGGACTGGTGTAAGGGTTTGTTGGGGGACCATCGCTTGCATGGATTTTTGCATTTCCATGATGACTGTCATAAGCGTAGCCTGCGAGTCCTGTAGGTTGGCTATAGCGGGCATGAATTGTTGGATGGCCGCATTGATTGCCACTTGTATGTCAAGTGCGACAGCTAGTGGCTGGTCTCGGGGACGCATGGCTCTAGTCCCTTCGTGTTCACCGAGGTGATCCTCCTCTTGCATGGTGCGGATGAGGCCTTGGCTGGTAACCCTCGTAACTCTTCGTCGTGGAGGCATGGTGCCTAAGTGTGGAAGATAGGCAAACTGCAATACGATGCTCACCTCCCCAGTAGAGTCGCCAAAATGATGACAAGGAATGTGGGTTCGTACCTACGTGGAGGTGCCACAAAGGCTGCAATCTGAGTCAGCTTCCAAGTATGCAAGTGAGAAAAAGCAGGGGCGGATTAAGGGCTGAGAGCAAGGCTTTCCAAACAGGCCTTAAGGAGTGGCAGTGCTGCGGAGACGAGGCCGAGACGAACAGGGCCGGCAGTCGGCAGTCCAAGTCAAGGTCTGAGTCGAAGTCCAATGTTATGGTCCAAAGTTATGTTTCTCTCACTAGAACCCAAAAGCTCCCAAATTCTAGAGTGAGAAAGTGGTTTTTGTAAGAATGAGCCAAAAGTCCACGTTTTGAGTCGTAAAGTTCACTATTTATAGGAAATGCATGCTTATGTCATAAAGTGCCACATGTCGTTCCCTGGGAGTGACACGTCACCAGGGGTCCCATATACCGGTTCTCCATTGGACTGTCGGTTCCTAAATTTGAGTTACCTACCCCACATAGTGTCGCTCTACCTGTCTGAGAAGACTGACCACATCGCAGTAGCATGATCAGAGTAAGCCCGTTGCCCCAGCCACCGATCCAAGCCCTTATTGAATCCCACAGGCCTGGCAGTGGTGGGGAAGACCCAACGCCCAACTGCCAGGCGGACTAGGCACGATGCCCTCCGAAGACCTGCTCCTGTCTCAGAGTGACCCCCGAAGGTCATAATCCATAGGGGTGCCGACGCAAGTCGAGCCCCAAGTGCCGGAGCACATAGGCCAGTCACGTAGGCACCCTGGCAGAGATAGTGTCCTGGAGGAGTCGCCAATCCCGCTCTGAAGGGTCCTCGTGCCGGAGCACTACGAACGGAGCCCCCCCAAAACGAAGATGGCAATTGCTTTATGGTAACAAGCCTATCCCGCTGCGAGGGGTCCTCATGCCAGAGCACAAAGAATGGAGCCCCCCGTGATTATGACGGGGATGGCTTTGTGGTAATGAGCCCATCCCATGGCGGCAATGACTTTGTGGTAATGAGTCCATCCCGCTGGGAAGGGTCCTCGTGCTGGAGCACTACGAACGGAGCCCCCCCCCCATGCTTGTGATGGCGATGGCTTTGTGGTAACGAGCCCATCCCGTGGCGGCGATGACTTTGTGGTAACGAGTCCATCCCGCTGCGAGGGGTCCTCGTGCCAGAGCTCTACGAACGGATTCCCCCGAATGCTGCACACTCCGGAGAGTGGGTCGAAGCATGTTCCACGTCCATGGCGGGGGTGCATGGTGTGGTGAATAAGTGTGATGCCCGAAGCCCTATATCATGAGAATGGTGCACGGGCTTGGCGACGAACGTAGCGGAGCAATACTTGGTGCCGGGGGCGTGTATCATGAGAATGGCGCATGGGAGCGGCGACAAACGTAGCAAAGAAATACTTGGTGCCGGGGGCACGAATCATGAGAATGGCGCAAGGGCGCGCGTCTGGTATCCCGGAGATGGGACGTGAGTTGAGTGTGCTTGTTATACCAAAATAATGAGTGCAATATGTAGTGATGATAAAGTTGAGGATGATAACACAGGGTTCGTCGGTGACGGGTCATTCGACGGTAGCACGTGACTTTGAGCGACGAATGTCACGAGAGCGATGCACGGTCGCGGACATCGGATGACAGATGTCATGAGGTTGTTGTGTATGGGTTAGTAAACTTTGTGCCAACACAAAACATGGTTCGGAATAATGTGCGCAAAAAGGGGCAAAGCCGAGTGTCTTGGGGGAAGGCCAAGGCCCACCCCCTTGGGGAGGCCGAGGCTGACCTTTGGGGTGGCCAAGGCCGACCCTAGGGATGGCCAAGGCAAAGGCCACCTTCCTCCCTTTAGTGAACTTCTGGCGTGCCTGCGATTGGTGTTTTGATAGGCAACGACAAATCTGGAAGTTGCGTTGCGACGAGCTTGTCGACGTGAATCATACCCATGTGACAGACAAGGTGCCAAAGTCACATATGAAGCGTACGAGGCGATCAAAGTGCGAAAAGGACCCTACGCAAAAAGTGAACAACCGAGGGGGGGGAAGGCCAAGGCCAACCCCCCATGGAGGCAGAGGCCGACCCCCCATGGAGGCCGAGGCCGACCTCATGGCCTTGGGGGAGGCCAAGGCCAACCCCATGGGGTTGGCCAAGGCCTTTGCCCTTGACCCCGTCGCTTCGATTGAGCCATTGGGCGATATTTTTGATGAAAAGGTGTTCGGATGATCTCGATGTGATGGTCGTGCTCTTATGAGTCACACTAACGCAAAATAAATTGTGCCTAAGTCGCACACGAAGCGCGTGAAGCGAGAAAAACAAGTGTCTTAGGCGTGCGTGCGCTGACCGGTTCGATACGCTGGAAATCTGACCGTTCACTAAGTTGACATGTTTGCGCTAAGTGGGACCCCCAGCGAGCCATTGGGTCCGACCAGAATAGGTTGGGAACAACGTGATTGTGTGAGTGTGTTTAAAGGACAAAAGAGGGCAAACTGCCATGGGCAGTATGTGGGGTGCTATGTGTGTGAGTATGTGTGTGTTTTTGTGCAACTGTGTGTGATGTGCGTGCGTGGCTTGTGTCAAGTGAAGGAGGGGCTGCCAAAACAACCCCATATGTGTGTGTGAGTGCTGTGAGGTGTGTGTGCTTGGTCTATGACTGCGTGAAAACAGGGTGAAATGGGTGGACTGTTGTGTGCATGAATGTGTTCATATATATGTTGTGTGTGTATACAATATAATTGCATGTGTGGGTGGAAAAAAAATAAAGAGGCAGTAGCTGTGTCCATTTCTTTGTGTAGTTTGTTTGGTGAGAGTGATGTGTGCGGGTATTTGTGTGCATAATTAAAGTGTAAAAGATGGATGTTTGGGTGCTTGAATGTGTGAGCATGTGTATATGGTTGTGAGTTAAGGGTGCATGGGAATTTTGTGAGTTGTGTGTTTGTGTATGCTTACTGTGTCCTTGTGCGTCTGTGTGGTTAAAAGTGAGTGTGTAAGATAATGAGGGGATATCCATGAACGAAGTGTTGGGTTTTGGACTATGAGAAGAAGGGAAGAAGAAGAGAAGTGCAGATCGGGTACTGGGTTAGCGTTAAGTACGACGTGAGCATTCGATAGTATACGGCTATCGTTAGCATGTAAAATTTTACAGTATCATACTTTAGGCTATATTAGAATTTGTGGCAAAATTTTATAATTTTCTGATATCGTATGTATTTAATATATTTTTTGCAACTTCAGAATTATAAAATTCTTTTGAGCCTTTAAACTCATGAAAATGTGCTAAAAAAATTAGTTTGCTTTAATTTCCATTTAAGTTTGGTAATGTTTTTATGTATAAATAAGTTCCAGTTTAAGTTTGGTAATTTTTAGAGTTTATTTGCTTTAATTTTTGTATCGCATTGATTTTAGGAAAACAAAAAATTTAAAAATAGTTTTGATGTCTTGTAAATTCTGATTTTAGTTTCTATAATTTTTATATATTTTAATGTTCCTACAAAAATTATGGGACATTATGTTCAGCTAGAAGCGATTTTGGTAATTTATGGATTTTTAGTGTATTTAAAGAAATTATTTTTAATTCGAAAATATTCAAAATTTTAGAAAATTCATATTTTGACTTTTTATAATGTTTTAAAAAAAATAAAAGTATTTTATTAAAATTTATTATAAATTTTGGAGTATCATTACGCATTAAGGAGTGTATAGTGTTTTCGGTTAACATGGCTGTGTGCGAGTTCTGCTTTGAGTTGAGCGACTTCGGAGTTAGAAGTGAGCATCGTAGGACTAATAGCCCTAGTCTTCCCAAGTGCAAGTCATAGCCCTAGTCTTCCCACATTTGCCCTTTGGAACTTTGGGGGTCACCGTAGGACTAATAGCATCAGCAGTAGTAGGGGTTAGGGACTCTGCAGAGCTTGATCGGCCACTCGATCTACCTCTCGAAAGTGGCACGAAGGGTGTAGGAATAGGCATCTCTGTAGTCTTCTCCAAGGGTCTATACAGAGATAATAAGTCTTGCTAGCCAGACACCATGCCCTTAAGGCTATGGATCATCCAGTAAACATCTTTGAGCACTGAATAGGGAACTGCATTAAGAAAAACATAGAGTTAAAATCTAGCAAGAATTGATAATAATAATAATAATAATAATAATGCATTCAAGTTTAGAGTTTACCGTGTCAATCCTAGCTAACTTCTTGAGACCGAACACCTTGGAGTCCTTCTCTGGCCGGGGGATCAACTCATGTTCCTCGATCTTCCCCCTCAAGAAGATTGGCACCCTCCATGAAGGAAACGAGATGCCCTCAGCCGACTCCGCCTCTTTTTTACCCTTCCCCTTCTTCTCTTGGGCCGCTCTCTCTTCCATATTTTCTTCAATGACTCCGAGGTCAGAGGAGAAGCCAAATATTCCCTTATGAATGCCTCATAAGTACGAAGGTCACTTGGCCATCTAAAGGAAGACACCTCGATCCCCTTTACGAGACACTGTCTCAAGCCCTTATCCAACTCTGACATGCGGTAAATCTTCTCGGGAGGGGCAGCCAAAATATGGACATTGATGTCCCGATGGTGCTGGGGAAGCACCATATCTCCTAGGTGGAACTCCTCTTATGGGCGTCCCATCAATAAGAACTGACATCGAGTGTGGGTTTGCTCCTCAAGACAATCCCCTCTGTTCCCACCACCGAGACAGGGAAGCCTGAAACAAAAGATAAAAAGTGGTAAGAATTCATCGAACATATGCAAGTGAAAGTTTTCAAATTTAGTGAATTGCTTACCGGACAATTCTTCAGCCCATTAAAGTTGTCCCGATACACCATCTCCACGACCCCTAGCTTCTCTTCCTTGAAATTTCACCAGTACATCACCAGTATAGGCTAGCCAAGGTGCCCCTCCCCCAGTCAAGGTGTACGAGAACCGAGTACCTCGGAGGCCCAAATCTGTTAACATATACCACATGTGAGAAAAAAAATCTAGGACATGCATGGATTAATTAGAAAATACTTGAGAAGCATAGACATACCTCCCAAATATCACAGTATCCCATGAAGTTGAGGGACTACCCCTAAGACACTGCACCCATACATCTAAACAAATATGCCAGAGAGAAAGTAGCCAGTCGTACTCTCTGACCTCCTCTATGGTCCAAAGTCCATAGGCACCAAAGCTGGACAGAGTCATCGTCATTGCTAAAGAGGGTCTCCCCCAAAGCATACAACAGAAATCCCCAGACGAACTGGTCAACGACCGTGGCCTCCAACCCCTCCAAATTCATGTTCTCGTAGTAAGCACGGAGGGTACCCAATAAGATTGAACCACATTTTTTTGTAGGAAGTTCATAGCCAAGAAACTGGACCACGAGGTCTCAGTCTTTATTGAGATCATGGGCCCAAGGCACGGGCCTCCCTCGAACTCGAACATCGTTAATGTTCTTGAAGTCGAAATGGGTGGATGTTGCCTCCCCGAATGGCATATGAAAGTTGTTCATAGACTCCCAACAACGCTTAACTGGACACACAAGTTGTCTTTTGCTCTGAGTTAAACGTGCAACCCATTCAAAAAAGGACCAATACTCGTAGCGGCTATCCTAGCCTTGATAGGTCCACTGATTTTTGTCCATAATTCTCCAACAGGATTGGGGGAGCCCCTATAGTTCAAGTTCATAGGGAGGGGCTGCGAAATCAAAAAGTAAGGAAGAAAATTAAGGGAATCATCAAGTTTGTGCATGATTGCGTAAGAGATCTCATATGTGGGTCCTACTTTGCATGAGCATGGTGTGTGTGTGTGTGTAAAGAAAATTGAAATATTGTGTTAACAGGAAGCAACTTATGAGAAACTCACCTCCTCTGCAAAAAAAAAATGCTTGCTAAGGTGCACTCCTTGCTTTGGAGTCAGCAAGTAGTGATTAAAAATGATTATTGGCTAGAATAGAGATCATCCCAATTTGGGGGCCTCCCTCATGCCCTCTTCGTGTTCAGATGTTTACATCCATGTTTCAGTAAGATTGGGAGAAATAAGAGAGAGATTGGTTGAATTTTATAAGCTTGGGGTGTGATTAGAGTAAGATTGCACATTCTTGAAGTCTTAGAAGAAAGAAATTTGAGAGAAATTAGGGTTGGACTGAGTTAAAGTGTAACAAAAAATGAAAAAAATGCTCACAAACCTGTGCTGCTAAACCAGCTAGTTTTGTCATTTAATTTGATCAATGCGATTGACCAACTGTCCGATTTTCAACTCTTCGATTTTCAAAATTCCTAAAGAGGCAGACTAACCGATCAGTTTTCGTGTCAATATTTCAAAATTTTTCAAAAACTTGCTGAACTAAAGGGTCATTTTTTGACCTAAAATTTTTGAATTTTCAAAACTCACATAGGTTCGATTAACCGGCCAGTTTTTGAGCCTTAAAAATTTTAAATAAAAAATTTCATCCCGCTATAAAATGGATGCGTATGTGCCTGTATGCTTCATATCCAACGTTTGTGAGCTTGCCTGCTTGCCGATACAAGTTTATCTTATCCCCGGGTTGTAACACAATGCGAGATTTTGAAATCTGTTACTCAATTCGGTGATTTTGTAAGGTGTAAGGCCAATACAAAATCATGCGTGTGTTGCTAGAAATAACATTTCCTTGTATCAATTAAATTGATAAGTTCAATACTCAACGACCAACTGTTGTCATGGCATTGTTGGCTTCGGCTTTGAGTGATTTTCCCAAAATTCCTATGTCCAAGCGACCCACCGCTTAGCAATGCCCTGTTGGCTCTGGCTCTTAGACATGTGTTAGTTTTCCTAAACGACCAACTGCCTAGTGATGCGATGTTGGCTCCAGATCTTAGGATTACATCTTGTCTTATATCTTAAGCAACCAACCAGTTAGAGGCGCGTTGTTGGTGTATCTAGATGACCAATCGCTTAGTAAGGCATTTTGGCTCCAGCTTTTATGCTCGTTATCCTCATCTACCTAGACAACCAACCACTTAGTGATGCAGTGTTGCCTCCGGCTTCAAGACTTGCTATCCTCATCTATCTAGACGACCAACCGCTTAGTGATGCATTGTTGGCTTCGGCTTCTGCCATTGTTATCCTAATCTACCTAGACGACCTACCACTTTGTGACGCGTTGTTGACTTTGGCTTCTACACTTGTTAGCCTCCTTTACCTAGATGACCAACTGCTTAGTGACACATTATTGGCTCTAGCTTTTAGAATTATATCCTCATCTACTTAGACGACCGACCGCTTAGAGATGCATTGTTAGCTCCTGCTTCTAGACTTAACATTTCTCTTCGGACTAAATGACCAACCGCTTAGTGATTGTTGGCTTTGACTTTTGGACCGTGACTTTTTTAGATTACTGGATAATTAATCGTTGTTACTGCTCGTTCCAGCTTCAAATGATATTCTTATCTTTCATAAACTACGTTGGTCTAATTGCTTTCTATGGATACGTAGGAAGCCTGTAAAGGTTAGACCTCATATCTATGTCATGGTCTTTGAGTCTGTCTCAGAGTCTTGTGGCCTTTTCCATGTTTCTATGACAAAAATGTGTTCTCTTTTTCTCGGTGATGTTCACCCGCAAGCGAGCTCCATCACCGAAGAGCTCTATAGACACCCATCTTTTTAGTCATTTTTAATTAAATAATTAGTGGGATTTACTATTAATTAGAGTGCATTATTGAGTTTAGGCCTATTGATGTGCTTTAATAAATCAATTTAGTCCAGTCTAGTTTAATTGTTTAAATCTAGTCTAGTTGCACGTACAGTCCATTACCTAGCCCAGTGATATGTCTAGTCCATCAGTCTAGCCCAGTGACATGTCAAGTCCATCAGTCCAGCCCCATTACATAAGTCTAATCCAATTATGTTAGGTCCAGTCCAAGGTTTAGAGATTATTTAATTGATTTAGTTTGTCTAGATAATATGGGAGAAATGATCCATGTATTATCCTTGATGCCAAGATCAAATCAATCTATTTTATGGTTAGGAAATGAATTATCTCGAATATGTCACATCCTATTTACGAAATAAGAGATAATAACAAAAATAGGTTCAGATAATGCCTCATAATTTGGAAAATTTATTTTTTAAAATATGGGATGAATTGACTGATTTTCGACAAACCAGACAGTTAATTGACTTTTGTCAATCTGCAATTTTATCACTTATTCTGATTTTTCTCGAGCCTTACAGATTGACATAGCCAAGCTTATTAGATTCACCCTGAGAACTATAAAAATGGCCCTTGGCCTTCATTTTTTAGGGTCATGAAGCTTAACCTCTTTAGAGCTTGTGTACCGTTTCTTAGTGAACTGATACGCTAACTCTCTCGACAATCTTAGCCATTCATATTCACTTTCATTAAGTCTTTTTCAATCTTTGCATCGTGAATCATATGAGGAACATCCTCGGGATTTCAAAGCAAGCTACTCCAAGAGGTAAGTAATCTTTAGTTGCTTTCTAGCTTAGAAAAATCATATAGATTGTCTCCCAATCTCGTAGTCACATTTCTATTCAAAAACATAGAAAGAGTCTTTTAAATTTCCATGTCTACGTCTAGGCTTGAAATGTAGACTACTCCCCATAGGACTAGTGTCGAATTACGATGGTTTTGATTTTAGCTAGTCGAACCGAATACGTAGGTAATGTGACCCCCAATATCGAGTTCAAGAAAAAAACATAAAAAATTAACTTGGGATTGGTTTAATCATGTTTCTGCATGCTACATGTTTTAAGGCCAACAATCATTAAAAATGATGTTGAGACCAAAAGGGTGTAGCGGCTGCCTAACACCTTCCCGCTTCATAACTTAATCCCCAGACCCGTCTTTTGGTTTCCGTTGGACTAGTCATCCTTTTGGTCACTTGGAGTCATTTTTAGGTTTTTCTTACTATCCTCTAATTAAATAAGATGACGACTCTATTACTCTTTCCTTCCGGGGGATTTTATCAAAGGCAATTCGCCACACTGGGAATTTGGCTCACTCCTTTATTGTCTTCCTTTGAGGTGACCGGTAAGTGGGATCAAATTATAGGGCTAGCTGTGTGACTGAGAGCTAACAGTTTAATTTCAGAGTTGTTTTGATTATTTTTAGAAATTATAATAGGAGGACTTATTTGGACTTGGATGTTTAATTTTGAACTCCTTGTAGGAGTAGATTGGGGATTGAATTATTGTTTTTGGCCTATTTGACATTTAATTATGTAGGCTGGAGATTTTTTTAGATGCTCTGAATAACCTATTTGGGAGATTTTCAACATTTGAGTGTTTTTCTGTCTTTATTTATTTGAAATTAATGCCCAAAAAATTTGGAGCGTTACAGTTGTTATCGGAGCTGTGGGTTTAAATTTCTGTAAACCTGCACATAAAATCAGATAAGTTGTGAGATGGGTAGGATGGGTTGATTTAAGTTTATTTCCGTAGTCAGTATCTAATTTTGATTTTCTCTTGTAGTAATGGCAAGCAGTCATAATAATAGGCACGCCAATAATTGGAATATGGGGCATCAAAACGTCACAAGGAACCAGAATCCACCAGACCTTTTGACTATCCTAGCGAATCAAGAAGCTCAACTGTCTCAACTACTGGTGAACCAACAAGCCCAGCTAAATCAACAGAATCAGCCTAACCCATATCTGAATCCTAATCACTGGCAGGATCAGACTTGTAGCTTGTTAGAATAGTTCGATACGAAGAATGTAGAACCTTTTTGGGTACCGACAATCCGAATTTTGGTAGAGAACTAGACTTTTTGACTTGAGAAGGTATTTAGGCCTAGGGTTTGCACTAATGAGGAATAGATAGAACTCATAGTGTATAAGCTAGATGGGTAAGTAGACCACTGATGGAAAATGATTGAGGATGGTATGATGGTGGAACAAAGTAATGCAATGACATGGGACCAATTTAAGGACTTGTTCTTTAATTGCTACTTTTTGAGGAGTGTGAAAGAATAGATGTATCGTGACTTTCTAAATCTGAGACATGGGGAGACGAGAGTGTCACGGATTAGAGGTAAAGTTTACATGATTTCCTCATTATGGCAAGCAGTTGGTGATAAGTGAGAAGGATAAAGTACATATGTTTACTTGGGGCCTTAAGCCTAGTATTAAGGAACACACTGTTCAAATCCTAGATGAGACCTATGTTTAGTGCATGGACTACGTAGAGAGGAAAGACAAGAAAGCAAATAAGAGATACCGCCCAGAGCTATCCCAGTCACATGGCACAAGGCGATTAGAAGCTCAGACAGACTTTTTCCTCTAGTTCTTTTCGTGAGAGAGGCCAAGGTCAGAGGCAAGGTCAGGCTTAGAGTAATTTCGGCAGGGGTTCTAGTCAAAACTTTGCTTAGAGGCCCCATTCATATCTTTAGATCCCATTTATCATAGATGCAACAGAAGACATGGCAGTCAGAGTTGCCATTGGGATACAGGAGCATGCTTCAGGTGTAACCAGAAGGGTAACCATATCAGACATTATCCCATCCTTGCATCACGGCAATATGGACCGCAGGGTTAAGTTACAGGGAATACAACTTCGGGCCTAAGGCACGGTACGAGTCAGTCTACCGGCAGGGTGTTCAACATGACAGCTAAGGTTCAAAGGATTTGGTGGCATGTACAATTCAGATTAACTCAATTGATGCCCATGTGTTATTTGACTCTGGTGCAACACATTCTCTTGTTTCTTTTTCGTTGCACATCGCCTTGGGGTTAGACCCCAGTCTCTTGACTGTGAGTTGTCTGTGGGTACTCCAGTTGGGGATTTTGTGATAGTTAAGTTAATATCGAGGAACTGTAACATCTGTATATGTGTTAGGGACATTCCTGGGGATCTAGTTCTTTTAGATATTCGTGATTTTGATGTGATTTTGGGTATGGATTGGTTGGCTTCATATAATGCTTTAGTTGACTGCTCTGAGAAGCGAGTTCGTTTATATCCATTTGATTTGTCTGAGTTTGAGTTTCAAGGTTCAAAGCCTATTGGGTTTGTCTATTAGCATAGCTCTTGGAGCTCGTCGTATGCTTCACAAAGGTTATGAGGGTTACATTGCTCACATCCTTGATAGCAATCATGAAGGTCTAGAGGTATCAGATATACCAGTGGTACGCAACTTCCCTTAGGTGTTTCCTAAAGAGTTTTCGAGAAAACACATTGGTCGTGAGGTTAAATTCATGATTGATATAGTTTCTGGTGCAGCACGTATTTCTAATGCTCTGTACCGAATGACACCTACATAGATGAAACAGTTAAAGGAACAACTTCAAGAGTTACTTGATAAGGGGTTTATGCATCCTTGCATGTCATCTTGAAGAGTGAGTTAACGTGTGCCAACTGAAAGACTTTGTGCACCAGCTAAAATATCCACCAGGAGAAACAAAGATGTGTCATGACCTTAAAGAGCATTTTCGGTGGAGCGACATGAAGTCAGATATAACATAGTTTGTCTACCATTATTTAATCAGCCAGAGCATGAATATAGAGCATCAAAAGCCTAGCTGACCACTTCAGCCACTAGAGATTTCGCAGTAGAAGTGGGAGCATGTAACAACTGATTTGCAATAGGCTTACTGAGGACAGTCAATTTTGACACTAATTGTTTGTTGATAGGTTGACAGAAGACTAAACATTTTTTTTTCGATAGAGCTACAACACCATTATCTGAGCTAGTTAGATTATATGTTAATGAGATAGTGAGCTTGCATTGGCTGCCATTATCTATAGTGTCAGATCGACTCCACATTTTACTTTAAAATTTTAAAGGAGTTTCCAAGATTCTATGGGCATCGATCTCCATTTCAACACCGCTACGACCCATAGACTAATGGGCAATTTGAACGTACCATTCAGGCGCTAGGGAATATGTTAAGGGCTTGCACACTAGACCTAAGTGGTAGTTAGCATAGTCATTTAGCTTTAGCTAAGTTTGCCTATAATAACAGCTATTAGGCAAGTATTAAGTTGGTATCATTTGAGTCATTCTATTGACGGAGGTGCAGGACTACACTATGCGAGAATGAGGTAGGAGAGAGATAGTTATTGGGAATAGAGTTGGTAGATAACTACTTAAAAGGTTATTCAGGAATGCCTTAGAGCTGCCCAGGACAGATAGTGCAGCTATACATCTCATCGTAGTCGCAAACTTGAATTTGAGGTAGGTGATAACATGTTTTTGAGAATTTCACCTTGGAAGGAGGTGATGCATTTTGGTAAGAAGGGCAAGCTTAGCCCTAGATTTCTTGGGCCATTCGAGATTTTTAAGAGGATCAGACCAATGCCTTATAGAGTTGCATCGTCGTTAGAGTTTTTCCACGTTCATAATGTTTTCCATGTTTTGATTATGAGGAAGTGCGTTTATGATCTGACGAATATTGTGTCGTATGAGCTTTTATTGGTGCAGGAGGACCTTTCCTATGAGGAGCAACAAATTGAGATTCTTGAACATCGTGATCAGGTGTTAAAGATGAAAGTCATTCCCTTGGGTAAGGTTTTATAACAGAACCAGAAACTGATAAGGCCACTTGGGAATATGAAGATCCGATGCGATGTACTTATCGACACCTTTTTGGCACCTCAAGGACATTTTAATTCTGAGGACAAAATTTTAATTATTTTTTTGTTGGGGTGGGGGAGGATATTAGATCCCAAAATTTTAAATCTATTTAAATTTGAAAAAAAATTGACTTTTGTCTTTAAAGGCGTTTTCATAATTGTTTCCTCTTTGTACATGGGCCTAAGAAGCAATTCAAATTTTTCTTCTTGAAACGTGGGTTATACTTTTGGGGTTAGATGTCTCAATTTAAGTTTGGGCTTTAGTTTGGCCCATTTGTAAATTTAAAGAATTTTGGGACATAATGGGTGTTTTGCAATTCTAATTGTTTTAGGAATTATATTCCTCTTTAGATTTCTGATGACTTACGCACAATATATTCCTAGGAGCATAACAAAATTCAAAAAGAGCCTCCAGAGAATCCCTACAAAGAGATCTTTGGAGATTTTCATGATTACTTTGAAGTAAGCTTATTTTTTATTTTGGAACTGTAGTTTGGGGTAAGAACCTCATAAAAATATTGTTATTCTTAGAGTTTAATTGAGAACTTTGGTATTTTGATATTAGGGCTTTTGGTATAATTGGATTTGAGAGAACCAAGACTTTGGATTAAGGCGTGAAATTAAAGGTAAGGGTTTACCCTTTTTGAAATTTAAATCAGCAATGGACCGATTAACCCTATATTTGTGAATATTCCTTGTCTTCGTTTCACGTATATTTTTCTTCTAACATCCATGAACTAAAATTCTTGTTCATCTACTTTGGATTAATTAATGGGTTTATCATGAATTTCTTCTTAAGTCGCTTGATGACAGCTCAGGAATTTTCATTGTGTGGCCTCGGTTTCTGTGCCATACAGTCACAGACATTGGAACAATCCACTTGGTATAGGTTGCTAATCGTCACCTAGTTGTTCAATTTTCTCTACTTTTTATGCCAATTACTAGCTGTATACTCCACCTTGGGTTTACTTCATAGTTCGTGCCAGTTGAAGGCTCTAGTCCGGTGGCTTTGTATCACGTCATTACAACTACGTGGGTTTTGAATCTTGCTTTGATGTTCTAATGCAACTTGTACTAATTATTCCTCCTATCCAATATAATTTGTAGCTTATGCATCCTATCCAATATAATTTGTAAGTTATGCATTTGTATATGTCATGCATGACCATTATACTTGACTTTGTATGTCTATTCTTGGTTACCTGTACTTTGATTCCCATAAGTTTAGTCAAAGATTCTATTGTTTTGATTCCTAAAAAATTAGTCAAAAATTATTTAAATGCTCGACTTGAATTTTGTTCATATCCATTAAATTTTAACCACATAACTTATAAGTTAAATTTGGCTTCACCCTTAAGCTGCTAATTGTATCTGACTTATAAGTTCACATCATCTTGACAACTTGTTGGTGTTTCACCCATTTTATTGTATATATATGTTCATAAGTTCTATAAGCCATGTCATAGTGTATGTGACTTTCTATTTCTTACTTACACACGTGGATTAGAATGTTGGCTAGTTCAGTGGGATGAGCTAGAGATCGCAATCTTATATTCTAAATTTTGTCCCACGTTTCAGTGATGGCATGTGTGACCTTATTCTGAATGACTCTCTAGTGTCTGTCTCTGTACAAGGATATATTTTTGGCATTTTGAGATTTGTCCTTGTACGGAAACATATTTTGTATCTTGAAATTCTACTTCGCACCTATTCTGTTAATAATCTATACATCTGAAATTTGTTTTCTCAGATATTTTGTATCCCTCTTGGTGGGTCCGTTGAGTGACCTTACTTAGAATTTGGCTCACTCCCTTATTGTCTTCCTTCAGGTGATTAATAAGTGAGATCGAATTACAAGGCTAGATGTGTGACTGAGAGCTAGCAGTTTAATTTTAGAGTTTTTTTTTATTATTTTATAAATTATAATAATAAGACTTATTTGGATTTGGATGTTTAATTTGAAACTCTTTGTAAGCGTAAATTGGGGATTTAATTACTGTTTTAGGCCTATTTGACATTTAAGTATGTAGCTTGGAGATTTTTTTAGATGCTCTGAATAACCTGTTTGGGAGACTTTTGGCATTTGAGGTTTTTTTTTTATCTTTGTTTATTTAAAATTAACGCGCCAAAAATTTCGAGGAGCTACAACACGCACACGAACAAACTAAGAACATGGTTAAATACGTCATTTTCATAGCTTCTTTTTTTTATAGATACCGAAACTTCTACCAAAGTCTGCAGAATCATATGCCTATGTTCTGATACCACCATGCGACACCCTCAACCTTGGTGACACCCCTTGAATTGAGTTGTCTATCATAATTACATCATAACCCTATGTGGAATATAGAGCAACTCTAATTACATAAACCTCAAAATGCATCCTTACAAAAAGTTTCTTAAAAACATTCAGCATGACAGAGAAGAAATCTTAGCACAACAACATCTACAACCAAAAGCATGGTTGTCACCGTGTTACGTCTTTCTCTACGCCTTCAAGAAATTTCTCCTTTCCATTCCGAAAGGTTTCTCCTTGGGCAATCTTATAACCTAAAACAACACAAATAAGTAATGAGCACAAATCTCCCAGTAACAACAACATGACGAGTATCGTATGCAAGTGAATCGAAAGTTTCGGAAGAATAATAATCATCTCAATGATAACAATGAATCAGGAATTTAAGAATGACTTCAGCATCAACGTAAGTTGTCAAACAATCTTTTTCTTCTATTAGACTGAGTGACTTTAAGCCCCAACAAAACAACATTATTGTCACCTCATAGACAAGAAGGACTGACTGACTATGCACGTGGACACTAAATTCTTAATTGCAAAAATAAACATCAATGAAATTCAAGTAATTAAAATTATTAACATCAAATAAAATCAATTTAAATGCAGACTAAGACTACACACGACCAGACACAATAGACTTTAGCGCCATACCTCCTTTTTACCAGTAATAGAATTTCACAGGCCATCTCATTTTGATGTCTCGTTATACGAGGTGTTCATCTCAGTCTAATGTAATTAGAAGAGACACTGTCATCAAGAAAGGGAACTTATATATAATATTTGTCGCTAACCGCATCATGGCTTAACAACAGGGCAGACTTGGGAGAAATTTTACATCAAGTCCTCAACAGCATTCTTAAATAGAAGAAATATTGGTTATCAATAATTTCCGGCATTTCACATAGCATCATCATTGATGACATGTATGCTAATCGAATCAATTTTTAGCATACAAGGAGCCGCATTATTTCTTACTTGTTTGGCCCTTGGCCGAAGAATTCCTCACCTTTGGAATTTCACGAGTGGAATTACATATTAAAACAAGCCTTATTGGTTAGACAACATTTGAATACATACCTACTTCTCGCTTTATCACTCCTCTCTCCTGCTTATGTCACGACCTGAACCCACGGATGAGTTCATAAGCTAGGTCCATGACCAACCGCATGTCCAGTAACCCTCCACTAGGGCTTTGCCAGGCCTACCACAACCTGTACTCAGAATTTAATTTAAATTACTAAATTCTAAAACAATAATTGGCTATGGCTAGCCGCACATAGAAATTTCCTCAACTTTCATAAATAACTTCAATTACATAGGTAAACTCCATGCAGATCAATGCTCTAATCAATTCTCAAAAACATAAAATTTGTACCACAATGTCATCTAAAGGTTGTGAGCAAGTTCTCTAAGAGGGATTAAGTCCCTAACAACCATCTCCTGCAAGGGTGTCCCAACACTCTCATGGATGTCGAGTTCATCTAAGTAATCACCTGAAAACATTTATAACAAAGAGTGAGCTTCGGGCCCAGTAAGTATACATACCATGTCCCCAAAATAAATTTCAAAATACGCCATGGATTCTTTCCAAGATCAGGCGATAAGTGTCATCCTAACTAAAATTGCTTTAATATTTACATTTACTTATAAAGCTAATCATGCGTGCAGGAAACTCTTTCAAAATGAATGCATAAAAAGGGTATTTAAACATCGAATGAAACTCCAAGTCTTCCCACCATATGTTGCAGTCAACATATGGTCCCACTGACAAGGACCCATATCCCTCCTCCATTTGAGATAAATAATATTGTGGATGCAGGGTCAAACCACGATGCTACAGTACTGTGCGCCAAGGTATGATCCTGTTGACCAGAACTAGGAGTCCACTTTCCCTGTGTATATGGGGCACAACAACCAACACCAACATCTCGATACCATGATTCACACAGCGTTCTAAAAGACAACACAACACATACCATAGAAATTTTAATTCATTTTTCTCACCAAACTTATTTCACAATAGAGAAGTGTAATAAATACTTAAAAATTTCATTTAGTAAAGTCATGTACACATACACATACATTCGAAAATAGGCTGTACGGAGGAAACATGGCATGAATACTTACTTGACTCGACAGCCGATTCTAGTACTTGCTTAAAAGCCCATCCTAGCTCTTGTCTCTCAAAACTTAAATGGCAAAACATACGGGTGTTAATTATTGACACTTAATCATGCATGACTGCTAAATTTCTCCCAGTAAGTGAAATCCCACCCCAAACTTGTGTGAAATTTTCAAAATACCCCCGGACTTTTGACAAATACCAAAATACCCCCGATGCCAAATGTCCCACTACACACCCATAAATAACCAAAAAGCAGGTGGGTTTTTTAGAACAGGAATCCAAATTCGCTCCTCTAATTGAGTGCTACTTGCCATTTTTGAAACGCATAGGAATCGGCACCGGAATACCGTAAAATTTCAGATACTCAAGTTTCTCAGTAAAACCAGATCACTGTAAAAATTTTGGCTAAAAATAAGTTTGTTAACTACGTCAAATAATTTTTAAAAAATCCTATTTTTGAAATAAAACAATTCCATGCCTGAAAATTCCCAGCAAATTCCACGACATAGGTTTCCTAAAAATAAGGGGGAGGGGGGGCGCTTTCAGTTTTGCACTAGGCCAAAATATGCTCAAAAATGACTTAAAAAGTTTTGGGCAATGGACTGATATGTAATTCTTAAAACAACATTTTTCAGTAAAAATGAGTTTTGTACATTGACCATTTTGAGGAAGAAACATGATGAATCCTAGAAAATTCAAAACTAAAAAATTAAATTAGACGTGCTAAGGTTTTCATAAATATAAGCACCACAAAAAATTAATGAGTAATGAATTTCTATACAAATCGAAATGGCTGGTAGAAATAGAACATCTATGCGCACACCATTTTTGTCAATTGAGTTAGTAATGAAAGAGATATTGACAAAATCCTAACTCACTCTTATGCTGCTGCTTTACAACAGCCTTCTTGTCAAATAAACCCACATCTCTGCCTCTGAAACACACACAATGCACCCACAAACCCTAGCACTCACTCATTAATACCCCTCTAAAACACATCCAAAACCTCACTTTAAAACACCCAAATGAATAGCTATATTAGAGAGAAGAGACTAGGGATTTTCCTTGATAATTCTTGCCTTAGAAGCTTCCTCTTTTTCTCTCTTTCACTCTTTGGCTTTCATGTACAAGGAGGCTTACTGAATTGTCTTTGACGGCTAGAGACTACTATGGTATTTATACTGACCCTAAAAAAACTAAATTTGCTTGAAAACCTTTTGCACTTTAGTCACTTCTTCCAAATTTCACCCGCAACCCTTAGCAATATGAAAAGACCATAATTTAATTCGATAGAGGTAAAAATAATCGACACCTAAAAGTTTCGGGCATTACATTCTCCCCAGCTTTACAAGAATTCCGTCCTCAGAAATAAATGTATCTTATACTCCTAAAAAATAACTTCTTGCCTTGTCTTCGATCCATCACATTTCCACTGTGCTACTTTGATAATACACCAAACCATGTCCTTGCACAATCCACCTAATAGTAACGTGCTTAACTTTAAGCCTAAACAATTTTCAGTCACATATGACCTATTTTCTAGGAGATCGGAACTTTAGTTTTAACTTCTATTGTCATCACCACCCAACGCTATATTATCATATAGGTGATCAAGGTTTACATCTATACAAAGCCGCTAATGTAGTCATTACAATATTCTCTAAATGAGATTTCGCTGACACTTTAGACTAACTAATAACTAAAATTGCTAAAATTTATTGGCACGCTTTTTGCCCATTGCATGACCCATACTATTAGCCTTTCAAATATGATAATACTTAATTCGATTGCCAACATCAATTTCCACACTATTAGCCTTTCATCCGTTTTGCTCTGGTATCATTACTGTCACAACCCGAACACATGGGTGAACCCATGAGCTAGGTCCATGACAGGCCGTAGGCCTACTAACCCTCCATCAAGGCTCTGCCAGGCCTACTACAACCTGTACTTAGAATTTTATCTAACTTACTAAATTCTAAAACAATAAATTGGCTACTGCAAGCCGTACTTAGAAATTTCCTCAACTGTCATAAATAACTTAAATTACATAATTAAACTCCATGGAGATCAATGTTTCAACATATTCTCAAAAACATAATGTACCAAATTGTCATCTGTAGGTTCACAAGTGCTCTAAGAGGGCTTAAGTCCCTAGCGACCATCTCCCGCGATGCCGACCTAGTTACCCTCATAGATGTCGAATTCATCTAAGTAAGAACATTTATAAAAGAGTGAGCTTGGGGCCCAGTAAGTGCACATACCATGTCCTTAAAATAAGTCGAAGATTTTACAACATGCCATGAGTTTTCTTTCCACGATCACGTAGTAAATATCATCATAACGAAAATTGCTTCTATATATATACTTAAAAGAAAATAACGCTTGCAAGAAACTCTTCAAAAATGAATGCATAACAACGGTATTTTTACTTCGAATGAAACTCCAACTCTTCCCACAGTATGCTATGGTCGCGTATGGTTCCTCTGATTAGGACCCAGAATCCTTTCTCCACCCGAGATTAACAATATTGTGGACGCTAGGGGCAAACCACGATGCAACACTACTATGCGGCAACGTATGGTCCTGTCCAGGATCCAGAATCCACTTTTTCCCGTGGATATGGGGCACAATATCCAATATCAACCTTTTTATACCACAATTCACACTGCGTTCTAAAAGACAACACAACACATACGATAGAAATTTTAATTTATTTTTCTTATCAAAGCAATTTCACAATAGCAGAAGTATAACAAATACTTTCATTTGGTAAAGTCACGTATACGTACACATACATTGAAAAATAGGTTGTACGGAGGAAATATGACAGGAGTATTTACCTGACTCGAAAACCGGTTCTAGTACTTGCTCAAATGCCAATCCTAGCTCTTGTTTATCGAAACCTAAACGACAAACCATACGGGTGTTAATTCTTGACCCTTATGCCAAACTGTTAAACTTCACCCAGTATATGAAATACCAAATACTCATGGACTTGTGTCAAATTACCAAAACCCCCCCGACACCTATCGTCCCACTACACAACCAAAAATAACCCAAAACCCTTTTTAAACTACGAGGTGGGTTTTTCGGACTAAAAAGTCCCTCGATCAATTTCCTACTCAAAATCCAAATCCGCTACTCTAATTGAGTGCTATTGGCCTTTTTCAGAAGCATAGCAACCAACACTAGAATGCCACGAAATTTTGAACCTCAATTTTCTCAGTAAAATCAAATCACTGTAAAATTTTCAGCTAAAAATAAGTTTGTTTACTATGTCAAATATTTTGAAAAAAAAATTATTTTCGAGATAAAACCATGGGGTAAATGCACTTTGGCCACCTGTACTATTTGCCGGAAGCGATTTGGTCTCCTCCACTATAAAACATTGTACTAAACCTATATGTACTATTCAAAAGTGCGCGCAATGGATGGAACATAACAGATCTCGTGAAAAATGTCATGATCACCCCTTTTTATACATCAAATTTTCAATCCAAAAACCATTTTCTTACTTTTTCATCCCCCACACCCCCACCCCACCCAATCACCCATCATCCCACCCTACCCCCATCCCCACACACACGTCTACCGCACCCTTTACCCTCTACCCTCTACCCTACCCCCATACACCTCTACACAAACACGCCTGACCCCCCCATACCCCGTTCCATAGACACCCACCCACTAAACCCAACACACACGCACACACACAGAAGACATAGAAAACAGACAGTAACACCAGACCCATTTCAACCCTTCTCCCCTGCCTCCCCATCCCACTGCCCAAACCCCTTCCCTTGCCACCACCACACACACACACACACACACACACACTCACACAAACTCACACTGCACGAACATGCAGACACATACTAGGGATTCCCCCCACCACTCTCCCTCCCCTTCCCCCTCCCTCTCCCCATCACCTACCGCGACACACACATACACAGACATCATGCACCATAAAACACACGTACCCATACGCACACACTCTATACGCACATACCCACTCCTGTATAAACAAATAGACCCACACGCATACTCACACTTCATGCATAGAAAATAAGACACCCAAACCCACTCGCACACACACTGTACAAACGAGAGAGGGGGAAGGGTAGGGGCAAGGTTGGGGGAGTTGTAAGGGAGTAGGGGTAGAGGGAGTTAAGGAGAGGGGGTTGGGCTAAGTGAAAAGGTAGGGGTAGGGGGAGGGGAGATGCAAAGTGGTGGGGCAGGGGAGTTCGGAAGGGTAGCGTGTTGGAGTCTGTGTGCATTTCTGTGTGTTGGTGGGTGAAGGAAGATGAGGGTCGGTGTGGTCGTGGGTGAGTATGGGTGATTGTGTGTTTAATGTATGGAGGTGGATGATGGGGGGCTGGGGGCAGCAGTTGTATAGGGAGGATGACTATGTCTCTTGGTGAGTGTGTGTGTGTGTGTGTGTGTGTGTTTGTGGGTGGTGAGAGGGGAGAACCGCGTCGGTTGTGTGCTTTATGTGTTTGTGTAGTGTGTGTTTGTGTGTCCTTTAAAGACCAAAATGGCATTTTGGTCTTTAAAGGGTGCCAAACATTTCCCATCCAAAAAGTGTGTTAAGTTGGATGGAAACCGTCAATTGTGCGCACTTTTGAATAATACAGGTAGGTTTAGTACAATGTTTTATAGTGGAGGGGACCAAATCGCTTCTGGTGAATAGTACAGGGAGTCAAAGTGCATTTACCCCTAAAACCATTTCATGCCTTTTGCTAGCCAGAAAAATCCAGAAAATTCAACAACTTAGGTTTTGTAAAATAAGGAGGCTTTCAATTTCGCACTTGGCTCAAATATGCCAAGGAAAGGCCTGAAAAGTTTGGGGGAATTGACTAATCTATAATTCTAGAAACAACATTTTTCAACAAAAACAAGTTTTGTACATTGATCATTTTGAGACAGAAACAAGACGAATCTTAGAAAACTGAAAACTACAAAACTAAAGTAGAATTGCTTTGATTTTTAGAAATATAAAGATCACAAAAAACCAGTGAGTAATGAATTTCGTATAGCAAATCAAATTGGCTTATAGAAATAGCACATCTATGCACAGACCAGTTTTGCTAAATGGTTATTTTGGAGCATAAATATTACGAATCTAAGAAAAATCAAAATTACAAAGTTAAAGTAGACTTTATGAGTTTCTTAGAAATTTAATAATTACAAAAAAAACTAATGAGTAGTGAAATTTTTATATGGCAAATCGAAGTGGCTACCAGAAACTGAACAATTCTGGACTTCTAAGGTTCATTGACTTAAAGGTCATTTTTCGTTATGCAAACTTGAGATTTTGGGAAAACTTAAAACCGAAAAGTTAAAGTGGACACAAAAAGGCTTTCATAAAGTAAAAAAACATACCAATCAGGTTAGTAATGAAAGAGATATTGACAAAACCTTAACCCACTCTTATACTGCTGCTCTACAGTAACTTTCTTCTCAAACACACCCACATCTCGGCCTCTAAAATACACACAACCTCTAGCACTCACACATTAATAACCCTCTAAAACACATCCAAAACCGCACTTTAAAACACCCAAATGAATAGTTAAATTAGAGAGAAGAGACTACAGATTTACCTTGATAATTCTTGCCCTAGAAGCTCTCTCTCTCTCTCTCTCTCTCTCTCTCTCTCTCTTCACTCTCTGGCTTTCACGTATAAGGAGGCTTACTGAATTGTCTTTGACAGCTAGAGGCTATACTACGGTATTTATACTAACCCTAAAACAAATTAAATTGGCTTAAAATCCCTTGCACTTTTTGTCACTTCTTCCAAATTTCACCAGCAACCCTGAACATTACAAAAAGATCCCAATTTAATTAGATTAAGGTAAAAATAAAATTTATCGACATCTACAATTTCTAGATGTTACAGCTTACCCATTAGCAACTGCTTAATATAGTTGGTCTTTCTCCCTTGATTTACTCTAGCCCTTAGAACATATTAAAATTATTCATCTTTTTTGATGCCTGATGTTTAACTATGTCTTTCCACTAAATTTTTCAGTGTGGAAGAAAATTACAAAACACTTGCCTCTCCTGTAAAAAATTACCAAAAGACCCCCGGTGACCCTCACACCGAGAAATCTCAAAAATACTTTTACATACCCCTTTTAGGCGACCTAAACCGATTGTTGGACAAAAAAGTCCTTCAGAGAATATTTCACTTGAAAACGCGTAATCGTTATCTAAATAGAGCACTCAGAAGCCACTTCTGTTAAAAATAGTAACTGGCAGTGAAATGTCACGAAATTTTAGAAACCATATTTCAGTAACATAAGGTTCTCCTAAAATTTTTAGATGAAAAAAAAATGAATTTGATATATTAAATAAATCAAGAACCCCTTTTTTTGATACAATTATTTAGCGTTCTTAGCGGACACGGATAAATCCCTGATTTTTCTACAATGTAGGTCTCATAAAGGTAATAGGGCTCTCTTTTTCACACTTCACCAAAATACAATTCAGTACTGCTAATTAATTACCTATAGTGACGATTACATGCATTATTTATCATTAACAATATTAAACACACACTCTTTCACCCTACAACACACACACACACACACACACACACACACACACACACTCCCTTTCCCTCTCTGCCAAAGCACACACCCCTAACACACGCACACACACACAAATACACCTTAAATACACACTCACACATGCTGATACACCCACTTAAAACCCATACACACAATTACACGCATATACACCCCCGAAGCACACACGCACGCATGCACGACACACACACACACACACTGTCACCCGCACTTATACACCTAATTTAATTCCAACACACATAGCCATACCCCCCCTCGATTGTCCCCTTCTGCCCCTAACCACTCACGCACACACATATTCAAACACACACGCGCGCGCGCTAGCACACAGACACACTTTACCTATACATACAACATATACACATATGCACACACACCCTCCGAAAATCACACACCTAAGAGAAGGATGATTACCTTGAAATATTTCCACATGTTTTCCTTCTTCTTCTTCTTCTTCTTCTTCTTCTCTCTCTCTCTCTCTCTCTCTCTCTCTCTATCTCTGTCGAGTTCCCCTATTTTCTTTTCTTTGTTGGATTAGTCACCTCCCTGGCTAGAAATAAGAAACTAATCTCTAACTATTTACACATGGCTGCCACTCATCCACCAATTTCTAAAATTAGATGGCCCCAAAACTTTCTATAATTACAAACTAACCCCAAAGCTTTACTTATTACATTTTGACCCCAAAACCATATTAGCCCCTCATACTATACCAATTACTGGTTGTCTCTAAAATGATCGCCCTTTTATTTTTCGTGACTGACGGATAATTATTTGTGACATCTCTAAAAGTACGGGGTACTACAATACCTATGGGGAATGGAAGGTATTGACTAATGGCAGGGCTTCTGACTAACCAGTCAATGGGTTTATTTTTTGGGATTTTTGAAAACTTGGAGGATGAGGCTGACTAACCGTCCGATTATCGAGTGGGTGAACCAGTAGGTTGGTTAGTGGGTTTAGGTGTTTTATCTAAAAATTTATGGGGAAGGAAGGTCTCATACTAACCAGGTCACTCGTAGTGGGTTGTGGAAATTTTTTGGAACATGGATGGTTTAACTAGCCATCCTGTCACTCGAGAGGTGAACTGGCTGGTTGGTCAGTGGATCTAGGGTTTGAGGTATAAGCCACCTAGTTTTTAATATTTCAAATACTCAATTTGCTGTCTAATTGTTTGATGAGAAGCAAAAGACTGGCTGGTTAGTCAGGTCTTCCCTCCTTTGCTAGATTAACAATTAACTGACATAATATTGGTTGGTTCCCCTACCCATATGACATAGGCCAAAACATGTATTTTTCCAAAAAAGGGTAGGACACTAAGTGGTCCAAGAGTTGGTTTTTCTCTCAACGCTAGTGTAAGGTCACTCCTTTGGCTCGACTCATATCACGTAAGTCTCACTCGTAACTCCCTAGTTAAAAATGAGTAATCACTAGTACCTATACAACTCGTTTAGTATATACCAAGAAACTAGTTGGTCCCTTTAGTACGAGGCCTCAGACCTATAGGTACATTCGAATTCGCTTTAACAAGGAAGTTCAAGAGTTTCAATCATTGTCCTCGAGTGGGTGGGTTAGGGACAGACGTGCGCGTGTGAGGCATAGACACAATGCACGTGTTATACAACACAAAGGAAATAAAAAAATAATAATAAGCTGAAAAGCAATAGAAAATTTTTCAAGTCTAGTCCTCTTTTTTAATCCCCAGCAAAGTCACCATTACAGGGAACCACTTCAAAATAAATCCCTTTGGAAGGAAGATTTTAAGTAGTTGCGATCTTATTTAATTAAAACAAAGGAAAATAAGAAAATCCCAAAAATGACTCTAAAAATGTTCAAAGGACAACTAATCTATCAAAAATAGAGAAATGGGTTTGGGGAGTAAGTTAGATTACGGGAAGGTGCTAGGCACCAGACATACCCTTTCTATCTCTACTTCATTTCTATTGTCTTCGGTCTTCTTAACACTTAACACATAAAGCCTGCATAATATAAACCGAATGGCCTTTGCATTCGGTTGGACAAACCGGAATCAAAACCATTGTAATTCTACTCTGGTCTTATGAGAGGTGACCTATACTTCGGTCATAAACTCGAACTAAGAAATGAGAAGACTCTTTTTCTGATTTTTTGTGCTAGAAATGAAATGTGATCACAAAAAATGGAAAAAAAATTATAGATTAGTAAACTAGACTAAAAAGCTATAAAATATACTTCGCAAACCTACTTGTCTAGAGGACTCGGTACGCTATGCAAAGGATCGAGGATGAAATATACTTGCGACTCTTTTAGAATGTGTTCTGAAGGGCTAGTTTCTCTTAAGAGATGATACGCTGTTTGTATGAGAAATAGTATAAAAGCTATAGGATGAAAAGGTTGGATTTTCAAAATATTGGCCAAGGCTGTGTTTATAGAGGTCTAGGATGCCAGAAATGATACAAATGGCCATACAAATATGTGATCTGATGATAAGACCAAATATTTGATAAAGTCGCAGATTGACAAAAGTCACCTAACTGGTGACTTGTCAAAAACCAGCTAGTTCATCCCATAACTTTATAATATTTTCTCTTGAACTTCGAGACATTATCCAACCCTAATTTGATAATTATCTCTAATTTTCTAGATGGGATGTACTAGATTTTGTAATTGTCTTGATATTTCACCTAAATCCATGATCTAATCTATTACATAAAGGATAATTCACATAATTCTTTAAATCTTTTAGAAATATCACAACCTAGACATGTGACCTGGACTGACATAGTTGGATTGGACTGAGCCCAATTACTGACTAGACCACTTGACTATATTGCTGGACTATAGAACTTGACTAGACTAGACCAAACTAAATAAATTAAGTTATTTTAATAGGCCTAACCCTTAATAATAACTTTTATTAATTACAAAGTCAAATAATTATTTAAGTACAATGACTACAAAAATGGGGTGTCTACACATTATTTTTAATAGATCTACAATATAAAACTTACTGAGATTTTTTCGTGTCCGCGAAGGATGCCAAATGATTGGGGTTCTCGATTAATGAAAAATATCAAATCAAATTACTTTTTATCTCAAAATTTTATGGGGACCTTATGTTATTAAGACACTTCAGTGTCTAAAGTTTCACGGCATTTTGAGTGCCAATTACTATTGTTAACAGTTGGTCTGTTGGCACTTAGTTAAACATCAGATAGGGGTTTTCGAGCGAACAATTTCCTGAAGGATTTTAAGCCAAGAATCAGTTAGTTTGCTTGATAAGAGATGTTTGGAGCTATCTTTGGGATTTTCTTGGTGCGATGGTCGCTACGGTGTTTTGGTAATTTTACCTATGCCTGGGAGTGTTCTAGTAATTTTACCTATGGCTAGGGGTGTTCTGGTAATATACATTGGGGCCAAATTTAATGGACACACATAATTAAGCGTCAAGAATAGTAGGAGATGAGAAACAGTGCTAGTATGCTCTCAAATTTGGGAGAGATGGTGTCATTGGTGCATTTCTATGGGCTATGGTAAATCTGATTGAAAGGACTAGCTGTAATAAGGGGTTGTGAGCAAATAAGTGGGAAGGGATAAAATAAAGTCTCGTATGTACTAAAGGATGTCTAGCGAGCAAGATCTTGTTTGAATAGATAATTCTGCTTGTTATAACATAAAGTAAGGAATTCTTCGGCCAAGAGCCAATAAACAGGTAAGGGTGGTGCGGTTCTAATAGGCTAATTTATTGTTTCTATTGGCATGCCATATGGATGATATTTGTGTTGAACCTATTATTATGATTGGACCCCGGTAGTCATTGTGGCCCGGTATTCCTTTAATTGAATTGATTTATTTGTTGAGGACTTGAGGTAGCACAATTGCCTTAGTCCGCCTTGTAATGAAACATTAATGAGTTATTGAGGATTTATGATTGAATTACTCATCAAGTCCATCCCTTTGATGAAAACGGTCTCCTTTCAAATGATGCGAGACTAAGATGAACAATCGTATAATGGGGCATTAACACGAGGATGGCTGGTGAAAGTTGAATCACTAGCAACATGAGGAACGACGCCAAGGTCTATCGTGTCTGGTCATGTCATGTCGGGTCTGAATTGCAATTGATTTTTTGTTATATTGTTAAGTTTGTTATTTATGTTTCTCATGATTATCATTTGCATTACTATTACTTCTTACATTATACATTCATAGACAATGTCTGTCATGTCCTTGTACAAGTGGAAATAATGACATTCTGTGGGACTTGAAGCCGCTAAGTCTAAACAAAGGTGATGTATTGAGATGATCACAGACGTTGTTGACCATTTTCATTGGCCTTTTGAATTTATTTCCATCGTTGAGAACTCATAATTTCGATGCTCCCTAACCGATTGTGCATTAATATACTCCATGTATCATCCTTACTGGGCGATTTGCGCTCATTCCCAATTTGCTAGGTACTAGGTTCAATCAAGGTGAGACCTCTAGAAAACATGAAGAAAAGGTGTACTGAGGCACTCAATGAGGGAAATGTTACCACGAGAGTTGCAAAATCTGTTGTAAGTATTTAATTGTGTTAAGTCATAACAGACTTCCGCCGCAATACGTTTTGTACTTTGAGAATTTTTTTTGTAATGATGTGTTTTGTAACGTCCATTAATAAACTTATTATTGTAGTTGCTCTGTATTTTGCGACAAGGGTATGACGTAGTATGATAGACATGTGACACCCTCAACCCTGGTGATATCACTGGGCTGAGTTATCGATCATAATCACATTCAAAACCCTGTGCTGAATACAGAGCAACTACATCCTCATACTCATACATCATAAATAGATGCTCCAAGATGTGTCCTTACAAAACTTTTTCATACAAACATACGTCATATTGCAGCAAAAGATTTTTAGGTCTTTAAACAACATGAATGTTTACAACCTAATATAGGACTGTAGTTGTAGGACTCTTAACAACCTATCTCAGAACTCAATCTTTATCCCACCATTCTTAGTTGGTCTTACCTCACACAACTGATCCCCTTGCTCAACTTTTCTAGCTTGTTTCATTTTCCTTTCTAGAAGGTTTTCCTTGATCATCCTTATAGCCTGCACAATACAACATGAGGAATGAGCGCAAATCGCCCAGCAAAGACAACACGAGGATTATCGTGTATAAATGATTCAAGAGACTTGGAGGAATAATAGTCATCTCAACGATAGAAATGAATCAAGAGTTTCAATAAATTTTCCACATTAGCATAATTGTCAAACAATAATTTTTCTTTCGTTAGACTGAGCGGCTTTAAGGCCCAACAGAATAGCATTGCTGCCACCTCCTCATGGACTGGACTGACTGACCAACTATGCAAGTGGATCCAAAATCCAAGGTCGTAAAGATAACCATTATTGAAATACAAATCATTAAAATCATCAACATCAAAAGAAAATCAAATGCAATGCACGTGGACACGACAGACATGACTCGACCAGACACGATAGACTCTGCTCGAGCGACATTCATCCTCTTTGGCCAATGATCATAATTCGTAGGCCATCATCCTCATATTGATGTCCCATTTTACGGGATGTTCATCTCAGTCTCAAGTACATAGAAGAGACACTGTCAACAAGCAGGGAACTCATTTAGAGTGCTTTCCCTAACCTTGTTACAGCCAAGCAACAAGACTTCATCAACGGGTGGACTAAGGGAAAATTTATTCCACCTTATGTCCTCAACAACACAGCTCAACAAGGAATACCGAACCAGAAGATCAACAGGTGTTCAGACCTAACAACAAGAGTTCAACGTAACATCATCAACAGGGAGGACTTGGGAGAAGTTTGCCGCAAGCCCTCCACAGCGTTCTTACATGAGAGAAATGTCGGTTAACAATAAGTGCACATTTCATAACAACAATGCAACAATCTCTACAGTATCATCATCAACGATAGGGCGGACTCAGGAGAAGTTGCCACAAGTGCTCAATGGTGTTCTCAAAGAGAAGAGATATCGACTATCAATAATTGCCGGCATCTCAACACAACCACACAACAACCCCTAAACAATATCATCTTGAACTTCAGGTATGCCAATCGAATCGAATCGAATCATAGCATACTAGGACACGCATCATCATCATTAAACTCTACCAACAGGGCAGACTAAGGGAATTATTCTACCCCACGTCCTCAACAGTACAATTTAAATATACGTATACCGGTCACAATGACTACCAGTGTCAACCCATAATAGCAAGAGTCCAACATAAATGTCATCAACATGGTATGCTAATCGAAACAATGAATTAGCATAATAGAACTGCATTGTCCTTACCTGATTGGCTTATAGCCGAAGCAACTCGCAATCTCTGATCACAACGAGCTGCATCACCTAATCAAATAATACTCTGCTCGTTATCATTCAACATATATGCACTCCTTATTCTACCCCTTCCCCTTTAACCGCTCATAGAGTTTTATGAAAGCTAGTTAACCCGATCCAATAACTGGATCTTTAACCTATTCTTATCGACGCATTAGTGATAACAATCATGTCGCTTTCAACGTATTAACACCATTCCTCACTTCCTACCATTCTGGACGCTTAGTAACACGCGTTTTCAAAATTTTTAGCCCCAACATTGCAAATTACCAAAATACCCCCTGAGGGTTCCCGGCACCATAAAAATCTCAAAACCATTTAAAAGCGCTATTTTACGCATCGTGAAATCATTTTGGAGCTAAAAAGCATTTTATAAAATTTTTGCCTGAAAATCCCGAACCAGTGTCCGGATCGAGCGCTTAAAATCCTGTTTGGCCAAAAATAGCTAATGACTTTGGAATGACTCGAAATCTTGGAAAATGGAACTTCTCAGCATCATAGAGTCCTCATAAAATTTTTGGGTGAAATCATGCTCGTTTGATATTAGAAATTTTACCGTAAGTTTCTAAACTTCCGGCCTTGACCCTTCCCGACCTTGGAAAAATCCAAAATGTTTCCACAATACAAGTCTCCCAAAAATAACTGGGGTTATAGTTTGGCACTTTGTCCAATTTTGGACTTAACTATTAAAAAACAAATCGTAAAAGAGTTTTCCACCTTTAGTGACAGTTTCACATCCTATTCAAATTGTCACACACTAAAACACCTAAAATACACACACACACACACACACACACCATCTTCAACCTTCAACCGTGACCCATCTACTTGCCTAAACCCCCCCCCCCCCCGAATCACACATCAACTCACAAAACCATTGCTAAACCACTAAAATACCCACATATGTTTTCTTAAAATGCACAATTTAACCCAAAATCATTCCCCCACCACCTTACCCGAGTGATGAACACACATACAGAGTCACAGTTCGCACACAACGCACACCTACTACACACACTAGTTTATATGCTGCATAACAGCAGCATAACAACATCAGCACAACAGCTGCAAAACAACACCATAATAGCTGCATAACAGCAGCATAGCAGCTCCATAACAGCTGTAAAACAGAAGCACAACAGCTGCTTAACAGCAGCAGCATAGCAGCTGCTTAACAGCAGCAAAACAGCAGCACGACAGCTGCATAACAGCTCCACTACGGCAGCAGTGCAGCAGCAGTCACATGCCCAACACTGCTGTAATAGCAGAACACCCACACATAGTCACGTACCCAACACACACACACAAGCATGTAACCTGCACATATCCATGATTCCCACACTAAGCTTTCAGCAACACCCCAAAACTTCACCACCTTACCCAACTTTCTTCCTAAACCCACCTTAAAACTAAGATACCACAATGCAGCTTACATACCTCCTTCCCTGGGCAGGCTAAAACACCCACTGAACATGGAATTTTCACACATAGCGTTTAAATGGCACACTAAAATATATAGAGAAGGTTACCTCGAGGCCTTGTCCAATTTTCTCTTCTTTCCTCTCTGTTTCTCTTTGCTTTCTTTTCCCGAGCTTCTTCTTCTTCCCCTGTTTTCTTCTCTTCTCTGTTTCTTCCCTATTCGGTCACTGTTCCCTTCTTTCTTTATCTGTTTGCTTCTTTTTTCTTTATTTCTATCACTCAAATTCTCCTCTATCCTTTCCATTTTAAACTATTTAAATGGGCTAAGTCACCAAAGCTGGTAGGAGGTTGCAAGCCCAAAAATGGCTTTTAAACTATTTTTTTTTATAAAATTGCATAAAGGACCCCAACTTTACATATTTATAAAAAGAACCCCCAAGCCATTCGTTACTACAAACTAGCCCTGAACACTTTGTATAATTATATCCAAACCCCAATTTATTCCAACTTCCACAAAAAATACATATTGTCTCCCATTGTATCATTTTCATCATTAAAACCATAATTTACATCTATGCTCCCAAAGTTTTTCGAAATTGCATTTTGACCCCGTTGGCCAAACCAACCTCCTATTTTATTCTAATTAGCTGATTATCGATAAAAATAATAATATCAATGGAAATAATGCCCTCGATTAATCTAATTCTCTGTTAGATTAAATTAGGGTATTACAAGACATCTCAGCTCGGCTAATGTCACTAGGACTGAGGGTGTCACCATGTGGTATGAGAGCTTAGGTATATGATTCTGTAGACTATCAGAGTGTCTAATAGAATGCCTAAGTTTGACAAGAGAATTAAAAGGTAGACTGTAATAGTGGTACCTGAGATATATAAGCCTGGGTCAACCAAGACATAACTATTTTGTAAAATTTGCACTTGTTGTTGTTGCAGCGAATGGCATTTGTACAAAGCTAATGTGGGTGGATGGCTTGATGATAATATGCTTGATATATGGAATCCGAAGGAGGACATTGAAAAGGACTGGGACAAAATATAGGAAGGCACGGAAGACTCAGAGGAAGAACCTGTGGTAATAGAGTGTAAGAAGAAGGGGAGGTCGAGCAAAGTTATCATGCAAACCTTGAAATAAAGGAAGTGGGTCGAGCAAAGTTGATGTGGAGTATCCTCTATTTATCATACCTTTTTTCGGTGCTGGGATGCAAGATCCTTTCATATATGGCTCTTTCCCTTATCTCCGGCTCTATTAATCAGTTTATTCTCTCCCTTTTGTCTTGAGGGTGAGGTCCTGGTATCTTTTTAGCTATGTGGGTTTCTTTCTCTTGTTGTTCGAGTTGATTAGCGCTCATACCCATATCCATGTTATGTCTTCATCAGCTGGATATGCCCTTTCTATTTCCTCTCAGGGGATCTTTTGCAGGTGGAATCCCAGTCTTTTATTGAGGGAATTTGCCTCCTTTTTGTTGAGTAAATAAAAATATAATCAACTAATGAAACAATAGTGCAACATATGCAAGGGGCATAACCCAATAATACAACAATGTAACGCAAATCTCGCAAAGAAAGAGGTAACAAGTAGGCCTGAACAAGGCTAAAACATGCCATACTAGTATACAGAAGAGGCAATATATAATTATCGAAACCAAAGCACCAAAATAAGAACACTTTGCCATGGACTATCTGTAAACATGCCAAAACAGGTAGGTGCAGCCCTGGATAGATACCGTCGATGCACAATAGTGAACCCCATGAAGGTAACATCAACAGTCCATAGCAATCAACATAAGCATACACCATCATCATGTGAGGACGCCATCTGAGCCAAACCATCCCTCCAAACCAATCACGCAGCCTTGCAAAACATTCCAGTCCTCCTCAATCTGCTGCATCTACCAAGGGCAACAGAGTGGCACATGGAGAACGGGCGCACCTAACATCAACTAGAGTCTATACACACCAGACATAAACGAGGAATACAACCCAAGTCAGAGTACAAGGTACAAGGGGCATACCCTTTTTTTTTCTTTTTTTTCGATAAATAAAAATATATATCAACCGATGAAACAAAAGTACAACATCTACAGGGGGCATACCCCAAGAAAACAACAATGAAAAAGGGGCATACCCTAGGGAAAGAGACCCCTCAAACAACATTAATAACACCGTAATGATAAGAGGCTAAATCATAGAAGGCTCATATAGGCCCTCAGCAAAATAGGTACATGGGGCATACTCCGGATGCAACGTTAAACTTAATGCATAGCTAATACATAAATATGTAAAATAAGGACAACCATATGCATATCATGGGCCATATATCAATCAAAAGCAAGAAAACCAGAATTAAGCACGAAGAGAATAACAAGAGTTAAATCCTCTCAACAAAAGACTAAGGGTCCGCCTGCAAAGGATCCCCTGAGAGGAAGTAGAAAGGGCATATCCAGCTTATGAAGACATAACACGGATATCGGTATGGGGGCCTATGAACTTGAACACCAAGAGAGTAGGGGAAAGAAACCCCACCTAACCAAGAGGCTACAAAGACTTCACCCTCAACACAAGAGTGAGAGAATAGACCGGATGATAGAGCCGGAGATAAAGGAAAGAGCCATACATGAAAGGATCTTCCATTTTACCCACGACAAAAGTTATGATAACCCAAGGAAGGTCTACACCAAACATCCATTGTTCCATGCTCATCACTCAGGAACGAACACTCATCCCTCTAATAAGCTACCCATGGCAGTGGCCTTAAATCACTCCCATGGCCAAGTGCTATATCTCACCAACCTAAGAAAGAGAGACAAAACAGAGAAGAAGGATGAGAAAAGATGGAGACTGAACCCTACCTAGAACAAAATCTCACCAAACGTTTACCAATGCAGGATCAATTGAAGATGGGGTCTACGAGCTGCCATTCACTCTTGAACCATCGGCTAGTTAGTGACTTGGCTATTTTTTACTAGACAATAACCTGCACTGGGTAAGCTGCACAGGATAACCTGCACGCGACCCGCAGAATAAGCAAACACATTTGTAACCTTATTCTAGAAGGAACAAAAATCAGCACTCTCCAGTATGGCCCTGCCTCTTAGAAGAAGCTTGTAATACCCTGAACCCCGCTATATTTTTAACATGTTAATTTAAAATTTTAGAGACGATTTTTTTTAGTTAGCATCGATGCATTTATTACTAACTCTTAGTGACTATTAGTGAAGCGGGGTTTAGGTAAGAACCCGCTAAATTTTTCTAGTGCATTAATTTGTTGTAAATTGTTATTTTTGTCCTTTTTGTAATAAATGAAAGTTTTGGGTAAACTTTGAATAACTATAAAAAATTTAGGGGGTTTCTGTAATTTTCCAACCTAGGGTTTTTATATATATTTAACTTTTGGGAGAGAGATTCCGTCTCCGACCTCCTTGTTTCTCTTGTTTTCTAAATCACGATAGAGAGAGAGAGAGAGAGGGAAGAAACTAAATTTTTTTGGCAAGTTTTTGGTAAGTTTCTAACTCTTTTTCCTTTAGTTTATTCATTGTTTTAGGGGGAGTAAAAGGGGGCTGGAATCTGCTGGGTAAATGTGTGTTTTAGCATGTGTTGGGTGTGAGTTTGTGAATATAGCAGGAACGTTCAAGCAGGTCACAACCATGGTGGCTGTGACCGTGTACCATGTGGGTTTGAGAGAAAGAGGGGGCTAAGGTTTGCAAGGTCGCCATGGCTACTGATGAGGGGTTTGTCTAGGCCACAGAAAAAGAGGATCTATCTTAGGGTCATGCAAGGGAAGGGCGGTGATAACAACGATGATGGTAGGCTGTCGGTGAAAGAGAGAAAGAGAAATAGCTTGTCGTGGGTGTGTTGTGGTTATGTTTATGTGTGCGTATGAGCAAAAGGAGGGGCTAAAGTTTCAATCATGTAAATTATGTGTGTGTATTGCATGGACATATATGTGTGTGTGTGCGCGCGCGGGAGAAGTAGAACCGTGAGGTAGTGGGTTCAAAGGGCAACCTGCCTTAAAGATATTAGTGTGTGTGTGTGTGTGTGTGTGTGATGTATTTATATATGTGTAGGATGTGTGCATCGCGTTAAATGGGGGGAGGCTACCTCGAAGATAGCCGTCTGTGTGTGTGTGTGTGTGTGCGTGTGTATGTGTGTGTGTGAGAGAGAGAGAGAGAGAGAGGTTACCGAGACAGCAGCTGTGTGTGTGTGTGTGTGTGTGTGAGTTGTGTGCTCTTGTGTGTGTGTATACTGTATGTTTTTTGGGGGGGGGGGTGTGTGTAAACAAGTGTGTGTGCATGTAAGGCAGTACATACTTGTGCAGTACATATGTGTGCAAATAGAGTGTGTTTGTGTACTTTTAGTCGATGTGTGTAATTGTGTGTGTTTTGTGTGTGTGTCGTATATGTTATATATGTGAATGTATAATGGGTTTTTGGGTGTGATGAGTGTGTATGGCTATGTGTGTATTTGGTGTGTGTTATTGTGTGTAGTAGTGTGTGTTTGTGTGTACATGTGTGAAGCTGCTAAGAGGCAGCTCTCTCTGTGTTTGCGTGAGTGTTATGTACTTGAGTGTGTGTGTGTGTGTTGTGTGGGTGTTATGGTGTGTTTTAGTGTTTGTTTTGTGTATAGGTGGGGGTATGGCAATTGTGCCAATGTGTGGAGAAGTGGGTGTGTTATAAGAGTGTTATGGAGAATGGGAGAAGGAAGAAATGGATATTGGAAGCAGGCCAGGCCTACGAGGATCCCAAGATCACATTACAAACCCTAGCTCTCTTACTTAGTCCCGAGTCTGAAGTAATCCTATCATCTAAAGTAGGAATGATATGGCCAATAGGATCTCGCCAATCAAGCCACAAGGAGATCCAACTACCATCCCCGATAACATATTAGGGAAAGGAGCGGATCATATATCTAACCATAACAATCTTACGACAGGACCAACTATAATTACTAGGGCATGAGACTTCCCAAAAGCTCTTTCGAATTAGAATGTTGGACTTAACCCATGTTGGCTGAAGGAACTCCTGCCTGAAGGATACGATGGACCATATGTGCCTAGAAATGGTAGCAAAGTTCCACACCTCAATCCGCTTAATACCCATATTTCCCTCTTCTTCTGGACGACAAACGTCAGCCCAAGCCACCTTGGCTCCCTTTGTTCTGAGTCATGTACCCTTCCAAAGGAAAGCTCAAAAGATCTGCTCCATATCTCGAATGGCCCAATACTCCTAGATAGAGAACAACACCAATTTAATCGATTGAACCTTGCTGGCGTAGGACAAATAGTTAAAAGTCCAATGCTTGATTTTCTTCACAATGCAGTCAATAAAGGGTTGCCAGTCCCCTTTTCGAAGGCAAGTGGAGATCAGGGGGACTCCGAGGTATCTCATAGGGAGGTCCCCCTCAAAGGGGATTTGACTCATATTATTCTCTTCTTGCTTAATTCTGGTTTTCTTGCATCTGATTAGTATATGGCCCATGATATGTTTGTGGTTGTCCTTATATACAGATCTATGCATTAGTTATGTATTGAGCTTTCCTTCACATTCGAGATATGCCCCACATTCGTTGTATTTGTTAGCTATTCTGGGGGTATGCCTCGTGTCCTTGTTTTGCTGAGGGACTATATGAGCCTTCTATGATTTAGCCTCTTATCTCTAAGGTGTTATTGTTTTGTCAGAGAGGTCTCCCTCCCTGGGGTATGCCCCTTATACCTTGTACCCTGATTCAGCTGTATTCTTCGTTGATGTCTTGCCTGTGGAGACTCTAGTTGATGTTAGGAGCACCTGCTATCGTTTTGCCCCTCTATCGTTTTGCTATGCTGAGTGATTGGCTTGGAGAGATGGTATGGCCCAGGTGGCGTCCTAACTCAACGATGGTGTATGCTTGCTGCTACCTTCATGGTGGTCACACTTGTGCGTCGACAATATTTGTCGAGGGCTGCACCTAACAGATTCAGCATGTTTAAAGATAGTCTGTAACAGAGTGTTCTCCTTTTGGTGCTTTGGCTTCTGTGGTTATGTACCTCTTTTAAATGCCAGTGGAGCATATTTTAGCCTAGTTTAGGCCTACTGTTTAGCTCTTGCTTTGTACGACTTGCGTTCCATTGTTGTATTCGTGGGGTATGCCCCTTCCATATGTTGTACTTTTGTTTCATCAATTGAGAAACATTTTTGGTTACCAAAAAAAATGTCAACTGGAGCAGTTTCTGGACGTTTATCCTAAAGACTTCCAGGGTTACCACTAGACAGGGAAGTAGAGTTCAGTAGCAATCTGGTTCTTGAAATTGGTCCTATATCCAAGACTGCTTATAGGTTGGCATCCTCTGAATGAGTTGAAATTACAGTTAGAAGAATTGTTGAAATTAGGATTTATCTATCCCAGCATATTGCCCTGGGGAGTTCCGGTGTTGTTCGTAAGGAAGAAGGATGGGTTTATGAAGTTATGCATCAACTATTGAAGGCTGAATAAAGTGAAGATCAGGAATAAATATCCAATGCCGCATATGGATGACCTTTTTATCAATTGCAGGGCCCTAAATATTTTTCTGATATTGACCTTCGAAGGGGTTACCATCAACTAAAAGCGATGGGGAGTGGTATTGCTAACACTGCCTTTAGAACAAACTATGGGCACTAAGAACTTTTTTTCGATGCCATTTGGATTGACTAACCCATGCAGCCTTCATGGATTTAATAAATTAGGTCTTTCAAGAATATCTTGATCATTGTGCCATCATCTTCATTAATGACACCCTGATTTATTCAAAAAGCAAAGAAGAGCATGCCGATCTAAGGCAAGTCCTACAAATAACCAGGGAACATAAGTTGTATGCCAAATTCAAAAGTGTGAGTTTTGGCTAGAAAAAGTGCAATTTATGGGACATGTTGTGGAGAGTGGAGGAATATCAGTAAAAAAGTGAAGCGGCGTCAAACTGGGAGCAAACGACGTCGGTGTTTGGGGTTTGTAGCTTCCTAGGCTGAGGCGATCACTACCAAGGATTTATTAAGGATTCACCTAAGATTGCCTCCCCACTGAAAAATTTGACCCGAAAGAATGTGAAATTTAATTGGACGGAGAAGTGTGAGCATATTTTTCGAGAGTTGAAGAAAAGGCTAGTAACTGCGCCAGTTCTTATGCTGTCATGTGGATCCGATGGAATTTGTTATTTATAGTAATGCATCTCGAGATGCACAAGGGTGTGTTCTCATGCAAAATGGAAGGGTAATTGCTTATGCATCAAGAATTGAAGAACTATAGGAAGAATTATCCGTCATTTGACTTAGAATTGGCAGCAGTGGTGTTTGGCTTAAAAATGTGGAGACTTTATCTATATGATGTGACGTGTGAGATCTATACGGATGACTATAAGAGCTTAAAGTATAATTGCACGCAAAATGAACTTAACATGCAACAGAGAAGGTGACTAAAACTCCTTAGGGCTATGATGCTCACTATTATATCACCCTAAAAAGGCAAATATGGTGGCAGATGCCTTGAGTAGAAAAAAAAATGGAGAACCTAGCTTCGATAATTACCAGACAAAGATCTATTTTAAAAGATTTGAAGAAGCTTGAAATTTAAGTAAGAGGAAAAGGGAGCAGTAGTCTTCTCCATGTGGAAATCTAACCCACACTACTCGATCATATTAAGGAAGCTCAAAACCAAGATGAAAAGTTGTCTGATATCAAAGAGAATTTGAAAATAATGAAAAAGAAGATTTTAGTTGCGATGGAGAAGGAATTTATAAATATAAAGGTCAAGTATATGTTCCACGTAACGATGAATTGAGGAAGAAATTATGATCGATATCCATTGCTCTTGTAACGACCCGGTCCACGCCCCACCACAGGGTATTGCCTCGCTCAAAAGGGCTAGCCAAGTAGGTACTTATGAGGTCCTTGGCAAGGTCTTATAAGGGTCATCTCATACTATTCCACATCCGATGTGGGATATTACAATCTCCCCTCTTTATACCTTAGCGTCCTCACTAAGGCTCAATCACACAGCTCAGAATCTTCCTCTCTGTCCAATGTGGGATATACCGGGCTCACCCTTTGTTGCCCCAACCATCCTCTTGATGTGGGATACACCTGAGCTTGCCTTCGTTTCCTAAACGATCGGCAACCCGACTGGATAGCCCAGCCCGAGTTTTCAAGAGTCGGCTCTGATACTATCTTCAACGATCCGCTCCACGCCCCACCACAGGGCATTGCCTCGCTCAAAAAGGCTAGCCAAGTAGGTACTTATGAGTTCCTTGGCAAGGTCTTATAAGGGTCATCTCATACTATTCCACATCCGATGTGGGATATTACAGCTCTAAGTACTTTATTTTCCCTAGGAGAAATGAAGATGTATCGAGATTTATGAAAAAATTTCTGGTGGCTAGGTATGAAAAAGAATATATCAGAATTTATATCAAAATGTATGACTTATCTGAAGGTAAAAGTTGATCATAAAAAAATGACCATTTGCAACCACTTCCTGTTACCAAGTGGAAGTGGGACCATATCACCATGGATTTTGTATTCAGGTTACCCAAACGACTAATAGCTTTACGTCTATCTGGGTTATAGTGGATTCCTTTGCCCATAAGAGAAGATTACTTAACGGATCATCTGGCTCGAATCTATATAAAGTAGTAGTCAGCTGTTATGGTCTACCATTAAGTAATGTATCTGATAGGGATACAAGGTTGACTTCAAGGTTCTGACGAGTTTTCAAGAAGAAATGGGAACTAAATTAAGTACCAATACGAGATATCATTCACAGGCGGATGATCAGTCGAAGTGTACAATAGAAATTGTCGCACCCGTGGGATGTGGTCGGAGAAACAAGGTTATCCTGCACAAAGTTAATCACAGAAACCGAAGATAAAGTCAAAGTTATCCAAGAATCCAAACTGCCCAAAGTTGACAGAAGAGCTTTGTTGACAAAAGACGAACATCGCTGGAATTTAAGGTGTGTGACTTCGTATTTTTAAAGGTATCACCATGGAAGGAAATTATGCAATTTGGGAGGAAAGGAAAGTTGAATCATAGATTCATTGAACCCTTCAAAATACTGTCAAAAATTGAAATGGTAGCATATACCCTTAAGCTACCTTCAGAGTTTACACAATGTATTCCATGTGTCCATGCCAAGAAAGTATGTCCCTGATCCTTCATATATAATGAGACTGGAGCCAGTTCAAATCCGAGACAATTTCTCATACCAAAAGCTACCTTCAGAGTTGAACCGCACTGCCGAACACAACACACACATGCCCACGCACGCACACACACACACACACGCACACACACACACACACACACTCTGATACACTACCAAATACACATCAAAACACTTATATTACACACACATACACCTAATACACACAATCACACACCTACAAACACACACACACACACACACACTGTTACTCAAAAACACACAATTTCATGCACTAAACACCCCCCCTGCAACACCTTGAAACACACATAACCACACCAATTACACCAGTACAGACACACTGTTACTCAAGAACACACAATCTCGCGCACTAAACACCCCCTACAACACCTTGAAATACACAATACCTCACCAATTACACCAGCACACACACATTTGTTTACACATACAAACACACTGTTACTCAAGAACACACAATCTCATGCACTAACCCCCCCCCCCCACAACACCTTGCAACACACACAACCTCACCAATTACACCAGCACGCATACATCTGTTTACACAACAGACACACTGTTACTCAAGAACACACAATCTAATGCAATAAACACCCCCCTCTGGCAACACCTTGAAACACACATAACCTCACCAATTATACCAGCACACACACATCTGTTTACACACACAAACACACTCATTAACATTGAAACAAACACACAATGTACTCCACCCCATAACCCTCACCAACACATAAACATCGCTTCACAACCCATGCAAACTAAAGCACACAAATTACCCACTATCACACACATACACACACAAAACACCACAATTACATACAGAAATCAGACACAGCAACAGACAATCTTCACCCTTCACGCACATACACTGCACACACCCCTAAACACACATTAAATCACACAAACTATAAAGTAAAGTGACTACCTTTGAAAATTCTCTCAATTTCCTCCCTTTTCTGTAACACCCCCGAAAATCTGGAGCTCCACCGTGCCGAACTCCCGGAACGTTAACCTACCAGATCACATCAAACCTTATAAAGCAGTTCACTAACACATATTCTAAATCATGTAATTCAACATCAACTCAGATTTCTGTTATAAACTGCTTAGCTTAACTATTACAACTTAGTCCTTTCACAATTCAAATTCCTAAGAACAAATTAATAGTAACGTCTCGCACAGGGGTCTTACTACACAGTAGCCGTGGGCTCATCGGAGTCTCACACAGACTCTAAACCCCATTCCCGAGAAATCTATTGTTCATCAAAACATATAGAAAAGAATCAAACGAAGGGTAAGCTTTCGAGAGTTCAGTAAGGTAGTACAAGGACTAGCAAAAGAATTACAAAATGATTCCAAAGAATCCAACCGACAAAAATTTCCAAAACACTTCGAACGATGAAAATTCATATAAATAGATACCAAAATAAACAATAATGATCATGATGGGTTTCAAAACGATCAATAAAAGATCATCTTCAAAGCCATCATTCCAAAATACACTGATAGTTTTCCAAAGGATTTCAAAACATAAACAGATTACCTATGACAGTCTTTTCCAAAATACAATGAAGACTTGTCAAGGGATTTCAACTCAAGCACAAATCATTTCGGATAATACTTTTTGGTCATTTCCGTAACAGTCATGATAATATATAGAACAGATAAAATTAAAAATCAACGTTGATCCTAGGCGGTCATGATGCCATTCCGGCAAAGCACAGGTATAAAATTACCAAAATGCCCCTCTCGAACTTAAATCACCAAAAATGGTCTTCTCGTAAGTCGAATCACTATAATAACCTTATCGTATACAAGTTTACTCAAAAATACATTTTTAGGTCAAATTACCGAAATACCCCCTCAGGGTGGCAAATTACCAAAATACCCCTAGAGGTTTACGGCAACGGAAAAATCCCAAAAACAATTTAAGATAGTATTTTTAGCATCCTGAAGTTATTTTGGGCTAAAAAATATTTTAAAAAATTTTCATCCAAAAATCCCGAACCGATGTCTAGACCGAGCGCTAAAAGACCAATTTTGCGAGAAATACCCATCAGCCTCAGAAAAGCAGAAAATTTTAGATAACGGATCATATCAGTAAAATTAGGTTTCCATAACATTTTTAGATTAAAATAACTTGGTTTGGTATGCTAATTAAATCAAAAATTTATTCTAATCAATACCCTAATTTAGCGTCATTCACGGACACCGAAAATTTCCAAACAATTCCAGAGCGTACCTCTTGTGATAATATTAGGGTTTACTGTTTTGGACTTTGTCTAACTTTGACCCTAACTATTTATAAAATTCGTGAAAAAAACTGCCTAAATTAATTTTCTAACTTTAGCGACAATTACCATTACTGTTCAAATCAAAGGCACCTACTATTTAACCTTCAAATGCACACTTCGTCTTCAACCTTCTTCCCGCGAAGATCCATTACACACGCACAACTCCCAAACGCACACTTTACCATGTTTCTAACTTCTACACCTAACCTAAATCCATTTTAACATAAATCTAACATATATAATTTCACATTTTTGCCCCAAAGTTTTCTAAAATTACAAATATGCCCCCAAAATTTTGAAAATTACATTTCCGTCCCGAAATCCTTTTAAGCTCCTATGCACTACTAATACCCGAGCATTACTCAACTTTAACCCCCCGTTTATTTTTTGGATCTCTGATAGTCATTTTAACCCACTCACAAAGTTCGGAGTATTACATTCTCCCCACCTTATAAAAAATTCATCCTCAAGATTTACTCTCAGATATCCTATCACTTATCACATCTACATATCATGCTTCCGTTGCAGAACTCTGATAACTATCTTATAGTAGTTAAGCTACCTCTGACTTCTGCACCCGGATTCTTGTTCCACAAATACCTAGACGTAAGTTTTTAAATTCAAATAATAATGCTAAACTGAAACCCTGTCAGGAAATCACTTCACTTTAATTATTCCAGAATTTCACAAATGATGACTTAAAGAGTACAAAATCCACAGAGCAGAAACCTACACTGCCCCGAATTTCGCGCATATCAAACAGATTAAGTCAAGCTCTAATACAATCGACTTTCCCTATCTTACGCTGATACTACACCAGATATCCCATTAGTTGCACAATTTACATATGATTGTAAGCTCAACTCTAAGATCAAGGCATACTAAAATACTAAACGATGGTCATACATGACCTGCGGTTTACCAAGGCTAACATGGGTAGGGTAACCATTTCATATAAGCACTTACACCTCACAACAGATAACAAAAGTTGTAGCCACTAGGCTTTCACTGCACACTTTAATACCTCAAAACAACGAGTCCAAATTAATGCCAAGTTCATCACCGAGAGGCATGTTATCTTAACATAGCTATGTATTACATACTTACGATTCTGCGTACGCTTCACAGAACGATAGAAAACTATAACCGCTATGGTCTCGCTGCGCGCTCGGGTGTCTTAAATCAAATAGGTCCAAATTGTTACCAGAGTCATTACAGAGAGATGTGTTATCTTAACACAACACAAAATATGATTTTGCACTCATATGTCTTGCACTTCCACTGAAGTTTAAAGCTCTAAATTATCACATCACTTCTGATTCACAGTCATATTATTTGCAAAAATCTTATAGCCTCATCCTTCAATCATCTGTTTCAATTAAGCCGTTAAAATCTTTCGGTTCCAAAAGCAATTAACCAGCAGTCTATCATCGCGGGTTTAACCAAATTTTTATCTTATACCGAATCATCGAATAGCTTAACCAAACCCACGTTCCCAGAGTCTATTCTTGCTCACGTATTATTTGAGGCTTAGGAATCTTCCTAACCTTATATCTAGGTAGGGGAAACTATACCAATAATGATAACAATATTCACAATCAGGCAATCAAAACACAAAAATCATGCATAGTGGCTCTCGGGGTTCATAACAGAATTCTGTGACATTCTAGAAGAAACGGTGGATACAGAAATGATGATACAACTCTGGTAAAGCAAAGTCAATCCAGCGACTTGGAACAATCCAAAATCGGAAGGAGTTATTGGTCCTTAATAAGATTTGTAGCTTTCCCATGGCCAGTGGGTCAAATATTATGCCATCAAGCCTAAATATATTCGAAAGGAACATATAAATATCTTGAAAAGGAATAAGATGACTCGGCATGAATGACATTTGCTCTGACATCCCAGAGTAAGTTGTCATTCAATTAAGTCGTACTTGAGTTTAATATGCTACAGAATGAATGAGATGACTGAGTAAAATTCTAGATTTCTTCTAGTACCCTTAAACCAAATTTTCAGTCTTAACACCAGTCATTTTTCAAAACACTATTCTTACTCACAAATCAAATCACCAACTTAACTACAACTCATACCTTATAAACTTCCCATATATAACTAGGGTTTCCTCTGACAATACACGGATGTGTGATTAGCAAATCACCAATCCATACCTAGTATGATATCAAAATCCTGAACAACAAATGGAATGAGGTCCATAGAAAGATCTATATCCCAAACATAGACTATACCTTCACAGAGAACTGAAAAATAGTCGTAGACTCTCCCAACGGAGTACTTATCACAATATCAATTCTTAAGGACATATATTTATCCTCAATCTCTATGACAAGGTAACAGATGTAAAGAAGTATGACTCTCCAAACTTAAATAGCATACATGCATATAATGGGTTAACCTGTAAAGTGCCTGACGTCATGTCATCAGACGTGACGACACCCTAAGCAGACATTAAACAAACTTTATTGCATAACTCGCCACTCTGACTTCTATCGCACTTACCACGTGGGGTGGTTAGAAAATTGACCCGCCACCCTGACCGTACTCCAAGTAGGTCAAACTCCAAAATTATACAATTGTTTAACTCTAGTACCCTAAACTAATCGAGCGCCTTCACCCTGTGCTCCCCTAAATCCCATATCATGTTTCGACTGAATTTTAGAACTCTATCCAGATCTAAGAATCACTAAGCTGAAGTGGGCCTGAATCCCAGATTCTGCCCCAACCTTTAACCTTGGTACTGTACTGTGCCGACAATAAATTTTTTTTGCTAATAACTGTCAGCTCCTACAAATCTGTTCGGAAAAAAATCTTATTTATCTATCTTCTATTAGCCCTGTGTTTACTCATGCCTTCCTCTATTGTCAGACTTAAACTGTTTCAAAACACATGCCCAATAAAGACATTTCACATAGCTTGTCAATCAAGCTGGGATCACCACATTTCTCAATTCAGGCCTAAGCCCTCACTCAGACTTTCAGCAGCTACATGCCTTCGTCAATAACATCCTTACCACAATTCTAGAGGGGTAACAAAACCTCATCACAACCCTGTCAATCGACTCCTAGTCTGCTTGCCTTACATTAGCAAACTCTCTTAACATCGGTTCATGAAATCTTGTAAAAATACATGTCGAGTAATAACTCCCTACATTGTTCCCCAGTGACATCAATCAATTACTAATGAGCCTGAATCTTTGCTACCATTTTCCACCACTAATCGGCCTCCTCTTTCAGTTAGCAAAGTCAATCCTTTGTCTCTTCACTTACAGTTGCTCAAAATTATACAATCAGGTGCTCAAAATTTCCTTAATTTTCCTATTCAGTTCACTGTCCCTATAGGGTCCAGCAACCCCTATAGCTAGTCATTTCATCTGTTAAGATCACCTAAGATACTCTCAGCTCGAGGTTATGGTTGTGGTTAGGCCAAATTCTATGTCATCAAAGTTGGAATTGAGTTCATAGTGTTCAGAATCGTAACCATTAGTTCTAGGTTCTGATGTTTCCCTTATTAGGTAGAGGTACCCCTCTACAATCACAAAACCTCCATACAGTACATTATCCAATCTAAAGATTGTCTGGTCAGGTCTCTCCAATACCAAGAAAATCCCTGCTCACTTTATGTAGGTCTGTTGGAATTTCGTTTATCGGGGACCTCTAGGCCCTGTGCACCATCTCCACTGCCAGTGCTCCGAGTACTGACCATATTGATACAATGTACAGTTATCGGGGTTATACCAACACGGGTATAAAGAACAACACAATGACCAGTCAAAGGCGGACTCCTTAACTCTACCATCATCCTACCCCACTCTCATTAATTGGAATACGATTCTACAGAATCGTGCTACCTATACTCTGTGGTCTCATGCCTATAAGATCATATACTTAAGCTATTAATACTACAAGACTGAAATGCTCTGATACCAACTGTAACGCCCTCGAAAATCTAGAGCTTCGCAGTCCCGAACTCTCGAAACGTTCGAACCTGACAAAGTTGTTCACTAACACATACTGTAAATCATCTAATTCAACATCAACTCAGATTTCTATTACAAACCTCTTAGCTTAACTATTACAGCTTAGTCCCTTCGCAATTCAAATTCCTAAGAACAAATTAACAGTACCGTCCCGCGCAGAGGTCTTACTCCATAATAGTGGTGGGCTCACCGAAATCTCACACAGACTCTAAACCCCATTCCCGAGCAATCTACCGTTGATTAAAACCTGCAGAAAGGAATCAAACGAAGGGTGTGATTTTCAGAGCTCAATACGGTCTAACAAGGACTAACAAAAGAATTACAAAACGATTCCAAAGATTCCAACTGACGAAACTTTCCAAAACACTTCGAACGATAAAAAACTCAATGAATTCCAAAATGATCAAAAATCATCATAAATAGATACCAAAATAAACAATAATAATCATGATGGGTTTCAGAACAATCAATAAAATATCATCTTCAAAGCCATCATTCCAAAATACAATGATGGTTTTCCAAAGGATTTCAAAACGTAAACTGATCATATGAGACAGTCCTTTCCAAAATACGACGAAGACTTGTCAAGCGATTTCAACCCAAGCACAAATCATTTCAAATAATTCTTTCCAGTCATTTTAGTAACATCACGGCAATATACAGAGTAGATAAAATCATAAATCAATATTGATCCTGGGCAGTCGCGATGCCTTTTCAGCAAAGCACAGATGTACACATGCGTGATGTACCAAAATATAATTATTAGTCCCACTGGGTAGTAGCTTGCATTCCATGCAGGATTCAGACTAGCCTTACAACGCCTCCCTACATAACAAATTCTCAGGTCAACACAAAAATTAACAATATCATTGAGCATTAACATAAGCTCAAATCATCAGAATCAGATCAAATTTCAATATCAATAAACATACTGAAATATGTCATCACTCAAAATTCCAGAAGAAAATCACAAATAAACAGCAAAATGATTGCGAATGGTTATCAGATTTAGGCACAACAATTCGGAAGAACAGATACAAACAATTAACAAATTTCTCAACATGCAATGCAGGCGAGCATCACAAGATTTCCAAATAATCGATTCATGTTCAACATTGGGGTTTTTCTGGGCAATAACATGCAGATCAAATGAGGGCTAATGCCAAACTCTGAATTCAGTAAATAATTCAGAGTTTGGCATTAGCCATAAGTAGATCAAATGAGTACTTACGAGTACAAGTTATCAAAATAAGGGTTCGGATGAACGTCCTTACCCAGGGTTCAGATAGAATTTTTTACCTGGATCCGCAGATAAATTATCCTAACCGGAAGTCTTTAGTTTTAACCTAAATGAGATAATCAAATCATCAGGAAATAGCCTATAGTACAATATTATAATGTAATATGGACTCACACGTACTCCCAAAATGAACCTCCTTCACCGCGTATGTAAAATTACTGAAATGCCCTCAAGTGTAATTACCATAATGTCCGTCTCAAACTTAAATCACAAAAATTGTCTTCTCATAAGTGGAAACACTATATTGACCTTATCGTACATAATTTTACCCAAAAATACATTTCTTAGGTCAAATTACCAAAATACCCCATTGGGATGACAAATTACTAAAATACCCCTGGGAATTTCTTGCACCGAAAAAATCCCAAAAACATCTTAAAATACTATTTTTAGCATCCTGAAGTCATGTTTGGGCTAAAAAGTATTTTTAGAGAATTTTTGTCAGAAAATTCCGAACCGGTGTCCGGACCAAGCGCTAAAAGGCCAGTTTCGTGAAATATACCTATTGGTCTCAGAATGACATGAAATTTAAGATAATGAATCATATCAATAAAATAAGGTTTTTATAAAATTTTTAGATTAAAATAACTTGGTTTGATAAGCTAATTAAATCAGGATTTTCTTCTAATCGATACCCTAATTTAACATCATTCACGGACACCGAAAATTCTCAAAAAAGTCCAGAGCGTACGTCTCGTGAAAAATCAGGGGTTACTATTTTGGACTTTGTCTAATTTCACCCTAATTATTTATAACAATTCTTGGAAGAAACTGCGTAAATTAATTTCCTAGCTTTAGCGACAATTACCATTACACACTTCATCTTTAAACACACTTCATCTTCAACCTTCTTCCTGCCGAGATCCATTACACACGCATAACTCCCAAACGCACACTTTACCACGTTTCTAACTTCTAAACCTAACCTAAATCCATTTTAACACAAATCTAACATATATAATTTCATATACATGTTCCATTTACCCCTAAGCTTTCATACCCGAAGCTCACACACAGTCAACACCTCAAGAACACACCCATAACCAACATCCAAACACACACTGATCGCCTACAATCTCTTGAAAATTCCTCTTAACACACAGTCAACACTGAATATGCACACCATATCTACACGTACGCACTTATATACACCCACTGCACAACCATGTTCACGGCTGTGCATCCGCAGATACTGTATAGCTACACACACACACACACACAAAATCATATACCAAATAGGGTAAGGCAATTACCCTTCAAAATTCTTCAATTTTCCCTCTTCCTCTCTTATTTCAGCTCTGCCGAAGCATGCCTCCCCCCTCTCTGTTTTTCTTCCATGTGTTTTGTTCTTGTTCTATGTTTTTTATTTTTCTCGAAATTCTTTCTTATCCCATTATCTTTTTCTCTTTTTTTCCTTTCTTTAATTTCCTTAAAGATCTTATCCTATCTATATTTTATAATATAATTAGATTAGTCACAAAGCAACTAGCAAGAGGTGACCATTTCTAATAACATGGTTATTAACATCTTGACAACTAGGCACAAATTTTCAAAAATTACAAATGAACCCCTCAAGTTTCCATATTTGCAACCCCCCCCCCCAAATTTCATATAATTACATTTTAGCCCCAAAATTTTCTAATCCTTATAAATTTAACTAAACACTACTGAAAACATTTAGTATCACTCGTTTCGTTATTTTTCATCACTAAAATAGAATTTACATTTTTGCCCCCAAAGTTTTCCAAAATAACAAAATGCCCCCAAAATTTTAAAAATTATATTTTTGGCCTCGAGATCTTTTTAAACTCGATAGCACTACTAATACTGGAGCATTACTCAACTTTAATGCCCGTTTATTTTTCGGGTCTCCTATAGTCATTTTAACCCACTCCTAAAGTTCGGGGTGTTACATTTTCTCCTGTTCTTCTTATCCCTTGAAGCTCTGTTTTCTCTTTTGTTTTCTCTGCTTCTTTCTTCTTTCTTTTATTTTATGATTGCTTTAGGTTTTTGTTTTACTTTATTTTCTTTTCTTTTTTAATAAGATTTCCCATTAATTTAAACTTAAATTAGATTAGTCACTTCTTTTAAAAGTAGAAGGTGGCATCATGTTATGCCCAATCCTTCTAAAATTGACACATACATGCCTTTTTTCATAATTTGCAAAATAGCCCCCAAAGTTTTCAAATTTACAAAATGGCCTCAAAAGTTTTCAAAATTTTATTTTGACCTCAAAATCGTTTTAAGCTTCCATAGTCTACTAATACCTGATTATTGCTCAAAATTATTGCCCGTTTATTTTCTGAATTGGATATTACTGGATATGACACTAAGTTATGCAACGGAAAGGTTTTAGGCACCTACTACGCCCTTTATGTCTCTACTTCATTTCTAATGATTATTGGCCTTGAAAAACACACAACATGTAAAATATAGTAAGACTCGCCCTATTTCTAGATTTTGGCTTGAACTCGACAGTAGGGGTCAAGTGGCCTACCTATCCGATCGGACCAACCGGAATCAAAATTGTTGTAGTTCGATGATGGCCCTAGAGGGAGTAATCTACATTTTTAGACTTAGAGAAGAAATGAAAAAAGACTTTTTTTTGTTGTTTTGTAATGAAATGCGACTACGGAAAATTGGAGACAATCTATACAATTTCTACCCTATGAAAGCTGATGAATATTACCACGTGACGTAGCTTACCTTGACGACTCAATAATGTTCTCCATGAGATCCACGTTGCAAAGAACAAAAAGACTTTTATGAGTGGTTTGGGTGGCTAGACTTCTTGAAAAGGATTGTACGTCACTTCTCAAAGAAATGGCATGCAAGCTCTAAATAGAAAAAGCTTCTGGACCTTTTAAAATGAAGGTCAATAAACATGGGTAGAGATAAGTCAGAATAAGTGATAAAATCGCAGATTGTCAAAAAATCAAAACCAAACCGGCAGGTTCACCCCATTATTTAAAAATAAATTTTTCCCAAATTTCGAGGCATTATCTGCTCCTGTTTTCGGTATTTATCTCTAAAATCGCAAATGGGATGTAGCTGATTCGAGACAAGTCATTTCCTAACCAAAAAATGAATTGATTTGATCTTTCTATAAAGGATAAATGATGGATTGTTTTTCCAAGTTATCTAGACAAACTACATCAATTAGAACAATCTAAAACCTTGGATATGACTTGACCTAAATGGACTGAACCGATGGAACTGGACTAGACTGATGGACTGGATTTGGACTAGACATGCAAAGGACCGGACTTGGACAATTCAAGACTGGACTGAATTAATTAAAAAAAATTAGGTTGTACTAATTAAGTAAATCACATTACTAAGCGTATACATAATAATGCATTCTAATTAATAATAAATCTCTTATTTAATAAATTAAAATACCTATAAAAATTGGGTGTCTACAATGTGGTTTTATGGGAGTAGCCGACATATATACATGTCAAAGCAAAAGGTTATTTGCAAGATCGATTTCAGCCCTTCAATATTCAAGTGAGCTAAACGCCTCTCATTCGTTTCTTTTGGGCGTAGCATGGATTTAAGGGCTTAGTCTTTTCACTAATTGTGTTGGCCTTTCGAGTTTTGCTTGGATTACATTTCCAATTCATTGCTTGAGTTGCACTATTTAGCTACAGATGTTCATGTTAATGCTTTTTTAACTCTTGGGGTAAAAAAGTTGTATTTTAGTATACCCATTCCACTAGTTTGTTCGGATTTCACATTTTTGCAGATTTCTGAGATAGGTTTGGTACATATAAATAGTGACTTCACTCGTTCAAGTTTGGTACATATAAATAATACCCTAGCTCGACTTGCCAGAAGATATTTAAATTTATCATAGGGAACCACAAAATGTTGAAAGATAAATATTAACTTCCCTCTTTGTTTTAGCCCTAGCTCGACTTACCAAAATAATATTAAGTCTATCTTAGGGAACGATAAAATGTCAAAGATAAATATTGACTTCACTCTTTGTTTTACCCTAGCTTGACTTCCCAAATATAATGTCACAACCCAAACCCATGGGTGAGCCCGTGAACCAGGTCCCTGACAGGCCGCATGCCCACTAAGTCTCCACCCAGGGCTCTGCCAGCCCTTACCAAAACCTGTACTCATAAATCAATTCAACTACTAAATTCTACACAATAAATTTCCCAACTAAGAGCCTCACTTATAAATTCTCAATAATTAAATCAAAACCTTTAGTTATAAGTCGCTGATAATTATGAAGCATTTGAGAGACCTAAGCTGGCACCCTTCTATCGTGTTGCTCCAAAGAATTTGCCTCTCCTAGACCATCACCTGAAGCAATTAAAAGAATGAGAGAGAGCCCAACAAGTACGCAAACTATGTTCCTGAAATAGGTTTTGGGATTTAATAACCATGCCATGAATTCGTCGTTTCAAAACTGATAATGATTCCACATGAGTTACTTTACATATATATACTTTAATAAGCAAATTATGCCTGCTAGAAAATCATTCAAAATGATTTTATAACGATTCTACAATGGTATTTAACATCGGATGAAACCCCAACTCACTTTTCCACGTTATGCTGCGGTCAGCGTTTAGTCACACTGACTAGGACCCAAAATTCCTCCTCCACCCGGGATAAATAATATTGTGGACGCAAGGGCGAGGCACGATGCAACATTATTGTGCACCAAAGTATGGTCCCGTTGACTAGGATCCAAAATCCACTTTCTCCCGTGGATATGGGTCACAACAACAATATTAACCTCTCAATACCGTGCCACGCTTCACACAGCGTTCTCAAAATAACACAACATATATCATGGCTACTTTAATTCCATTTCTCATCAACCAATTTCGCAAGGCAAAAGTATAACAAATATTTTAAAATTTTCATTTGGTAAAGTCACGTATACACATACATATATATTGGAAAATAAGTTGTACGGAGGAACGTGGCAAGAGTACTTACCTGACTCAACAACCGGTTCTGCTACTTGCTCAAAAGTCGATCCTAACTCTTGGCTATGGAAACCTTTTTTTTAGATAATCCCTCAAACTTTCTCCTCTTTCCTCTCTCCTTCTTTCTTCCTTTCTTGTTCTCTTGTTGAAGCTTCGTCCTCTGTTTCTTTCTTCTCTGTTCACTGTTTCTTCTTCTTTCTCTCTTTTCCTTATTTTCACTTTCTTCGCCAAATTTTCTTTCCACTTTATTTTTTCTCTTTAGACTTATCCTTCCATTTGTTTACAATATACTTTCATTAGTCATCCACAACAAGCAAGAGGTGGCATTTTCTTACATCAATTTTCCTAAAAAAATTGACACATAAGGCATAACTTTCAACAATTACAAAATAGCGACTCAAATTTTTAAAATTGCAAAATAACCCCAAAATTTTGTATAATTGCATTCAAGCCCCAAAGTCATTCTAATCATTCTCAATTTGATTAAACATCACTGTAAATATATACTAACATTCATTTTATTATTTTTCATCGCTAAAACCATAATAACATTTATGCCCCAAAAGGTTTTCAAAATTAATAAAAAAACCCGCACAATTACAAAAATTACATTTTTGTCCAACATTCTTTTAAGCTTCGATACTCTACTAGTAGTCGAGCATTGTCCAAAACTAACGCCCATTTATTTTTTGAAGCACAAATGGTTATTTTAACCCGTTACCAAATTTTGGGGTATTACATTTTCCCCGCCTTAGAAAAATTTTGTCCTCAAATTTTGCTCTCGAATATCCTATCACTTATAACATCCAGGCACTCTGCTTTCGACGCATCACCCTGGTAACTGTCGCATCATAGCAAGGCTACCTCTGATCTTCGCACACAGATTCTTATCCCACGAATACCCAGACGCAACTGTTTAAATCCAAATCATAACACTAAACTGAAATCCTGTCAGGTGATCACTTCACTCCAACTATTCCAAAACTTCACGAATGATGACTTAACGGGTACAAAACCCACTGAATAGAACCTACACCCCTCTGAATTTTGCACATATCAAACAAAATAAGTCAAGCTCTAATACGACATACTTCACTTATTACGACACCCTCAACCCAGGTGACATCACCGGGCTGAGTTATCAATCATAATCATATTCAAAACCCTGTGATGAATACAGAGCAACTATATCCTTATACTCATACATCATTAATGACGCTCCAAAATGCGTCCTTACAAATTTTTTTTTACAAACATACATAATACTGCAGCGGAAGACTTTCAGGTCTTTAAACAACATGAATGTTTACAACCTAATAAACGATTGTAGTCGTAGGACTCTTAATAACCTATCTCGCAACTCAATCTTTATTCCAACATTCCTAGCTGGTCTTACCTCACACAACTGATCCCCTTGCTCAACTTTTCTACCTTGTTTCTTTTTCCTTTCTAGAAGGTTCTCCTTGATCAACCTTATAGCCTGCACAATACAACATAAGGAATGAGCGCAAATCGCCCAGTAAAGACAACACGAAGAGTATCGCATACAAATGATTCAAGAAACTCGGAGGAATGATAATCATCTCAACGATAACAATGAATCAAGAGTAGTTAATAAATTTCAGCATCAACATAACTTGTCAAACGATAATTTTTCTTTCGTTAGCTGAGCGGCTTTAAGGCCCAACAGAATAGCATTATTGCCACCTCCTCATGGACAAGACTGACTGACCGACAGATTGACTGACCGACTATGCAAGTGAACACTAAAATAGGAAATTGAAAAGATAAACATCAAAGAAATACAAGTCATTTAAATCATTAACATCAAAAAAAAATCAAATGCAATGCAACCCAGTTATGACAGACTAGACTCGACCAGACATGACAGACTTAACTCGTGCGCCCTACATCCTCTTTGCCAGTGATCATATTTCACAGGCCATCATCCTCCTCATATTGATGTCCCATTTTACGGGATGTTCATCTCAGTCTCAAGTAAATAGAAGAGACGCTGTCAACAAGCAGGGAACTCATTTAGAGTGCTTCCCTAACCACGTTACAACCAAGGAGCAAGACTTCATCAATAGGGCGGACTAAGGGAAAATTTATTCCACCTTATGTCCTCAACAACACAGCTCAACAAAGAATACCAGATCAGAAGATCAACCGGTGTTCAGACCTAACAACAAGAGTTTAATGTGACATCATCAACAAGACGGACTTGGGAGAAGATTACCGCAAGCCCTCGACAACGTTCTTACATAAGAGAAATGTCGGTTATCAATAAGTGCTGACATTTCACAACAACAACGCAACGATCTCTATAGCATAATCATCAATGATAGGGCAGACTCGGGAGAAGTTTGCTACGAGTCCTCAATGGTGTTCTCAAAGAGAAGAGATATCGGCTATCAATAACTGCTAACATCTCACAGCAATCACATGGATAAATCCTACGGAACATCATCATCCACTTCAGGTATGCTAATCGAATCGAATCATAGCATACTAGGACACCCATCATCCTCACTAAATTCTATCAACAGGGCGGACTAAGGAAATTTATTCTACCCTAAGTCCTCAACAGCACAATTTAAATATGGGTATACCGGTCACAATGACTACCAGTGACCAATCATAACAACAAGAATTCAACAACATAAACATCATCAACATAGTATGCTAATCGAAACAATGAATTAGCATAATAGAATCGCATTGTCCTTACCCAATTGGCTTATAGCCGAAGCAACTCGTAATCTCTGATCACAACGAGCTGCATCACCTAGTCAAATCATATCCTGCTCGTTAGTCATCTTTCAACATATACACACTCCTTATTCTACCCTTCCCACTTAACCGTTCATAGCATCTTACGATAGCTAGTTAATTCGATCCGATAATCGGATCCTTAATCTAGCCTTCTCGACTTATTATCGATAACAACTCACATTTTAGACATACTACCACTATTCCTAGCTTCCCACCCCTCCGAAAGCTAAATTATGTGCGTTCTCAAAAATTTAATGCCCACATGGCAAATTACCAAGATATCCCCTAATGGCCGCTACATCACCAACACCCCAAAATTGCTTTAAAACTACTTTTTAAATGTACTGCATCACTTATAGACCAAATACTCCCTCAAAAAATTTTAAAGGGAAAATTACCAAAACACCCCTGGCTGCCATCGCCCTAACAAACATCTCAAAACTACTTTAAAATAACTTTTCAGATGTCCTACATCCCTTTCTGGACTAACAAGTCCTTTGAAAAATTTTATAGGAAAATTTACCAAAATACCCCCTATGGGCGTCAAATTACCGAAATGCGCCCGGGGTTCACTATTACCACAATGCCCCCGAATCAGCTTCAAAACAACCTTTTAGGTTTTTTAAAACTCTTTCTGGACTAAAAAGTCTTTTGTAAAACTTTATCAGGAAAATTACCAAGATACCCCTCTCCGGGTGGCAAATTACCAAAATGCCCCCTGAGGGTTCCCGGGATCAGAAAAATCTTAAAACCACTTTAAAACGCTATTTTACGCATAGTTAAATTATTTTTGTGCTAAAAAGTATTTTACAAAATATTTGCCTGAATATTCCGAATCGGTGTTTGGACCGAGCGCTTAAAAGCCCGTTCGGCCAAAAATAGCTAATAACTTCGGAATGACCCAAAATCTTGGAAAATGAAACTTCTCAGTATCCCAGAGTCCTCATAAAGTTTTTGCCCAAAACCGCGTTCTTTTGATATTTTAAATTTCACCATAAAGTTTCAAACTTCCAGCATCCGTTCACCCCCTTCCTGATCTTGGAAAAATCTGAAATGTTTCCACGATACAGGTCTCCTAAAAATAGCTAAGGTCACTTGTTTGTACTTTGGCTAAATCGGACGCTAACTATTTTTAAAAATTTGGATTAAAAACTGTTTAACAAATTTCCACTTTTAGCGACCATTACATCTAATATTCAGATTATCACACACACTAGCACACCTTAAACACACACACACACACAGCCTTCTTCCTCCTTCAACTGTGACACATCTGGGTATTTTCATCCCAATCTCGCATGGTTCCACCATGTTTTATACACCTAAACCACTAAATTTTCATTACACTACACTTTTAAATCCTAATTCCATTCGGTTAACACAATTACACTTATTTAAACACCCGCAATTCAAATCAAACCCACCATGGATGAAGAACACCCACTGAAATACCCACCCACGCACCCTAAAATCAAACCCAATCCAAGACCCTAGTTCGTTTTCTCTTTTCTTGTGGGATTAGGGTCTTATATTCATGATTTCCAACATAATTTCACCACAATTCATTCATCCCAAATCAAGCTCATAAACTGAATATATTGATACATGTATATATGATTTATATCAAGCACTTTCAATCAATTTCCATGTTTTGGTTTAAGATCATACCCTATCAGATTTAGGATTCAATTCTTCTTTTTTTTCCTTTCCTTCTCCTCCTCCTACTTCCCCCTTTCCACTTTTTCTCTTCTTTGTTTCCTTCCCGCTGCTTCTTTTGTTCTTGTTCTTCAAGCTTGTTCTTGAGTTTCCTTTATTTCTATTTTGTACCCCAAAATTTCCTTTCATATTTTCATTCCATGATCTTATCCCCTATAATAGTTTATTGTTTTATAAGGCTTAGTCAGCCCAATTCCCTCAAGAAGTGGAAGATACTCGGCAGACTTCTCCCCACACCTTATGACACATTTCACAAACTTTCAAAATTTGCACTTTGGCCCCTCAAATTTCTAAAATTGCATTTTGACCCCTAAACTTTGGAAAATTACAATTTGACCCCAAAATCACCCTAACCCTCCATGTAGCCCCCTAACACCTCATTATCATCAAAAGGATACTACTTAATAAAGATATGAATCCCGTTCATCATATTTTCCCAAATTACATTTTTGCCCCCTTAACTTTCTAAAATTACATTTTAACCCCCAAAACCACACTAACCCCCCTATTTAGCTCCCTAATACTTCATCATCACCAACATATTGCTACTTAATAAAGATAGCACCCCCCCTAATTAATCAAACTCACGGTAAGATTAATTTATGGTATTTTCCGGGGTATCACACTTATCTTATGCTTATACAACACTAGAGATACAATCAGTTGCACAATTTACTTTTGACTGTAAGCTCAACTTTAAGATCAAGGCATGCTATCATACTAAACTATGGTCAAACATGACTAGCGTTTTATCAAGACTAACCAATTCATATACGCACTTACACCTCAGAACAGACAGCAACACTATAGCCACTAAGCTTTCACTGCACACTCTAATACCTCAAACAATGAGTCCAAACTACTACCAAGTCCATCATTGAGAGGCGTGTTATCTCAACATAGCTATGTACAACATACCTATGATTCTACATACACTTCACAAAACGAAAGAAAACTACAACTACTATGGTTTCGCAGCACACTCTGGTGTCTTATATCAACGAGTCCCAACTGTTATCGAATTCATCACCTAGAGATGTGTTTCTCCTAACATACCACAACATATGATTCCAGATATATATATATATATATATATATATATATATATATATATATATATATTCATTTTCACTAGAGTGTAAGGCTCTCTATTATCACATCACTTTCGATTCACAGTCACATTATTTACAAAAGTCTTATAGCCTTATACTTCAATCACCTGCTTCAGTTAAACACTTAAATCCTTCAGTTCTAACCGCAAGTAACATACGGCCTATTATCATGTGTTCAGCCAAGATCTCAATTTTATACCGAATCATCAAACAGCTTATCCATACCTAATCCACGTTCCTAGAGTCTACTCTCCCACTAACTAATTATCTATTGGCTCTCGAGGTTTACAACATAATTCTGTGACATTCCAGAAGAAACGACGGACACAGAAACAATGATATAGGTCGAGCAAAGCAATGTCAACCCAACGATCCAGAATGATCAAAATCAGAAGGAGTTATTGGTCTTTAACGGAATTTGTAACTTTCCCATGGCAATGAGTCAGATACTTCCCATCAAGTCCAAATAGATTTGAAAAGAAAATAAATAAATAAATATTTTGAAGAAGGGATAAGCCGACTGAACATGAATGACATCTTCCCCGATGTCTTAGGGTAAGCTGACATTCAAAATTAAGTTGCACTTGAGTTCAATATGCAAAAGAATGAATGAGATGACAGAGTAAAATTTCAAATTTCTTCTTGTACCCTTAAACCAAATTTTCAGTCTTAACACTAGTCATTTTCCAAAACAATATTGTTGATGCAGAAAAGGGGTTCGCTGCTACGTGGAGGTGCCACAAAGGATGCAGTCTGAGTCAGCTTCCAGGTAGACAAAGTAGGAGACAGCAAGGACGGAGTAAGGGCTGAGAGCAAGGCTCCCCAGACAGGTCGTGATGGCTGGCAGAGCCGCGTAGGCAGGGCAGCGACGAACAAGGCCGACGGTCGACAGTTCGTGTCAAGGGTGCAGTGTCAAGGGTCTTGTGACCGAGGTCCAAATGTGTTTCTCTCACTAGAATTTCAGAGAGAATGTCTTTTTAGAGAGAAAAAGTGAAAAGTCCAAATGAGAGAAAGATCTTTGAATAAGCTCCAAAGGCCACTATTTATAGGCAAAAAATGTGCATTTGTCATAGTTGACATGTGTCACCCCTGGGAACGACACGTCGCCACGGGGGTCCAAAGTACTGATTCTCCATTGGACTGTCGATCCCCAAGTTCGTGTTGCCCTGCCCTTGCAACATCTCTCGGCCTGTCTGAGGAGACTGATCATGGCATGATAGCATGGTCAGAGTAGCCCGTTGCCCCAGCCACCAGTCCAAGCCCTTACTGAATCCCACAAGGTGCTTCAAGAGATGCGCAGAGAACTTGACAACGGTGAGGGTTGCCCCTGTAGCCAACTGCCAGGCGGACTAGGCGTGATGCCCTCCAAGAACCTGCTCCCCTCCCGGAGTGACCCGTGGGTCATTGCCCTGGTGGTGTCGACAATCAATAGCAATATGAGTAACATGAGTGGCCATGGTCGCCGCTTGGTGCTTAGAGTCCGTTATGGGGAAGTCTTTGCATTGGAGTTCCCTGCAAGTGTGATGTCAATGGCTTTAAGGTTGTGCCGACGATGGCTTCAGGATTGCGAGCCCATCCTGCTGCGAGGGCCAGAGCTCCCGGTGATTGAGCCGCGACGGCACGAAGCCCGTCCTGCAGTTTGATTGAGCAGGCGATGGCGGGCGCTAAGCCCATGCCGCGATTTGATTGAGCCGGCGACGGCACGAAGCCCGTCCTGCAGTTTGATTGAGCAGGCGATGGCGCTAAGCCCATGCCGCAGTTTGATTGAGCCGGCGACAGAACGAAGCTCGTCCCGCAATTTGATTGAGCCGGCGATGGCGCTAAGTGTGATACCCCGAACGTATCAAATTTTTTTTAACACTAGGTTAATTAATTAACAGAAATTTTTTATCAAATAACGTCCTTTTGGCGTTAATTAAGTGGCAGGAAGTGAGAAGAGGTGTCGTGTAGTTTTGGGGTCAAAGTGGAATTTTCCTAATTTAGAGGGGCAGAAGGTTAATTACATAAAGTTTAGGGGTCATTTTATAAATGTAAAAAGTATTGGGGATCAATTCATAAATTTTGAAAAGCTTACCCAAATGCCAAGTGTCTAAGGAAAATTTTCTACCTGTTGCCACCTCATGTTAGGGTGGTGACTAAGGGGATGTGAAAATTTAAATAATGAGAGATTGAAATTTCGAGAAAACAAGAAGAGGGAGAAGAGAACAAAGCAGAAAAAGAAAAACGAAAAACAGAGAGGAAGACAGCTACGGGGAAGGAAGAAGGAAAAGGAAAAAGAAGAAAGAAAGAGAGAAGCAGACCAAGAATAGAGAAGAAGAAGAAAATAGAGAAGAAGGCAGCTTCAGGGAAGGAAGAAGGAAGAAGGAAGAGGAAGAAGAAGAAGAAACAAAGAGCCAGAGAGAGAGAGAGCAGAACTCGGGCAAACGGAAAAGAGAAACAATTGTGAAAATTTCAAAGGATAAATCCCTCATTTAGTGGTGTAATTCCATCTTAAATCTAGTGATGTGGTATCAGTGTGTATATTGTTCATGGTGTGCTTCGGGTGGGGATTCACTAGAGGGAATTGGAAGCTCATGTATGTGAATGGTGGTAATATGAAAGATTGATAGGTGTATGTGAGTTTGTAGGAGGCCGGTGGTTGTGGTGGAGCTGGGCAGAGGGGACCGCGACTGGGTTGTGTGTGTGTGTGTGTTCATAAGTGTGTGGGTGTGTTGCGGCTGAAACTGTGTGTGTTCGTGTGTGATTGTGCGTGTTTTAGATGATTTAGGTTATAAATTAGGTGTTGTAATGTGTTGGTGATGTTGGATGTGGGTTTCAGGTAGAGAAATAGGGAAGAAGGGAAGATGTAATACCCCGAACCTAGGTTTTGAACTTTTTAGTAAAATTTTAGCAGCTTTACTTATTAATTATTCTTATTTAGCGGCAAATTTTACAAGTAAAGATATTTTTGTTTTTAGCGACGATTGACATGAACAATTTGATCGTCAATTAATGATAGCGAGGGAAGTAACTTGAGAAATTATTATTAAATTAGGATTTAGTATATAGTTATCAGTTTTGGTTATTTCAAATATGACAGAGAGTGTGATTTATGGAAAAAAAATGAACAAAGAACAAAAAGAGAAAGAGAAACCAGGAAGAAAGAAAGATGAGAGCGGCAGCCGGCCCTAGGAGCGGGCAGCGCACCTCTGCACCCCATCGCCGGCAACTCGCGATCACCGGTGGCCAACTCCGGTCGCGTCCACCGAACACTGCTACTCAGCACTCCCGCGACCCTCTTGAAGCTTCGATCAACCGCCACCATCAATCGTTGTGGATCGCCATCAACGGCGCCATCTTCGATCTCCTCAACTTCCGGCCACATACGCTGTCACCGGTAGTCCCATCCCCGGCCAACTCCTTTTCTAGATCTCGGCTGCCCCTTCACCGAGCACCACCGCACAACACCACCGTAACCACCGTGCCATAGCCATGGCGCCGTCGCCACCGCCAAGCCGTGATGCGATCGATGTCGCCGGCAGTCCCACCGTCGCCCAATGCCTTTTTCGGGTCACAGCAGCCCCTTCACCAGTGAGCAACTCCGGCCAACGTTTCTACCAAACGCACCACTCAACGCCTCAGATCTGGACCACCTCTACGCTGCCGAAACCATCGCGACTGCCAACTGCACGACATTCATCTCCAGTCAACTACCCTTCTTCTTCATTTTTTCGGCTACACCTTCACCGCCATGACCCTGTGTCATCAATCTCCATCGTTAACACATCCAATAAATTCTAACTCCACCGCTCAACGTCTATCTGAGCAGCCAACGGCAATGTCCGTTACCGCCTTTCACTGAACCACCGTGCCACACAAGCACTATTGACCGTCAAAGGGACATTACAGTTAAGCCACGATGACCGTCGATTGTCACCACCTTTGGCATCTATGACCATGGCATAAAATTGGTTTTGTGGACTTGTTTGTGAAGCAGGGTTTGGTGGTGTTGTGATGGTGGTTTGGTGGACAGTGGTGGCCTAACGGTAGTGTTTACATTGATTGTGGCTGGGTTTTATGTGTGCAATGGTGGGTGTACGGTGTCTGTGTTTGGGGAGTTGTTCTGATTTTGGTGCGTTGTGGAGCGGAGGTATCACGAAGGTGCTTGAGATGGCTGAAACAGTATCATGGTAGTGCTTGCAGTGTTTGGAATGGGCTAGATTGTGATGGTGTCTGTTTGTGGGTATGTGTTGTGATGGAGGGGGTGTGACTGTGTTTTCTGAGAGTGTGTGAATATACAACCGGTGTGTTAGGTTTTGGTGGTGTGCTTGCGTGATGGTGACTACGCAGTGATGGTTTAGCGACAATGCTTGTGGTGGCTAGAATGGATTGTGGTAAACGGAGAATGTATGACTTTTGGCAGGTGTGCATTAATTGGGTGTTGAGCGGCTATGTGTGTATACTAGGTGTCGTGGTTTACGTATGTGTGATTTTTAATGGTGGTGCTTAGGGTGACTGTGGTTGGTTTGTGTGCGTGCGGTGGCGGGGGTTTTTCAGTATGTGAGCCTGGACAGGTGTATAGGTGTGATTGTTGTTGGACGTGTATGGAGATATTGTGTGTACATGGTGCGAGTGTACCGTATGCTTGCGAAGGTGTACCCTATGCATGTATGTGTTTTTGGACAAGAAATCGCTTAGGCTATGAGAATATATAAAAGGAAACTGTTAGCGTTAGCCCTAGCGATTAACTGAGTACTATTTAGCACAAAGTTACTTGGTGGTTATTAAGACGGGTGAATTAATGGATGTTCGGCAACGGCGATTAAATGCCAAGAATGACAGGGTGAACTGGGCACGATATTGGACGTGCATGTAGGTCGGGCAGTTTACTGCGGCATTGAATTTGCTTGAAGACATGTTCAACGGGAATGTTGTGTCGTGATTGACGATGCTTTGTGATGTAGTAAAGCTGGGAATATGAAGATAAAAAGAAGGGCATTGAAAGTGCTTTGAACTAGGTGTGGTAGCATGATCGTCGTTTTGATGTGGGGAATGCGTAGCGTCAGGTAAGTGACCCTTGATTCAACTAGTTTTTTTATATAATAAATATATGTTTACCTGCTGTTAAAAAGTGAAGTTTAGCATTGAGTGTTTTAATTATGTTTAATTGTTCTGGCTTGAATTGCTAAAAAGCTTTAGTAGTTTATTTGTCATGAAAAACCGGACCAGCATGCATTGATTTTTGTTTAGAAATTGAATGGACCTCAGATTTGAAATGTTTGGTACAAGTGAAATGTTTTGAAATTTGACGTTATTGTGAATATGGAACAACTTGAAAATTATTGAAAGGAGTGTGTGGATAGTTTGATGAGGGGTTATGTTTATGACGAACGAAAAGGTAGTTTTTGGTTTACTCGATTGCTGTGCCCTATATCCACAGAGGAAAGTTGGATTTCGGGCCCTGGTTAATGGGGCTTGTACGTTGATGCACAGTACTGTTGCTCGTGGTTCGCCCATGCGTCCACAGAATTTTGTCCCGGATGGAGGAGGGATTTCGGGCCCTAGTCAGTGGGGCCTGTACGCTGACCGCAGCATATCGTTTGAGCTAATGTTGGAATCGAACTGGTTGTTATGAAGTTTTGCGATAATCATTTTATACTTCAGTTTTTGGTTTAATGTACTCTATTTTTGTTTTACCTGATGATTATCAAATCTATGATTTTTAGATATCTTAATGATGCTATAATATAAGCGAGTTATTTTCTAACATGCTATGGTCCAGCTAGTTGAATCATTGGTTACTTGCTGAGCACGTGGAAGCTCATCCCTTACTTATCATTTCAGGTTTGAAAGTAAGGTGATGGTGACGAGCATAGGAAGGAACAATTTGGCACTGAGCTCCGGAGACTGTATTGGTTGAGTCGCTAAAGATTTAGAATGTTGGGTTAGTTTAGTTTTTAACAAATCAGTGTTATGATGAGTGTTAGCATAAGTGTTGTATACAAGTATGAAAATGTAATTTAAGCTGTAGAAGTTTTAATTTCCACTGCGGCATATGTTGGTTTTAGCGAGTAAGGCCTGGCAGAGCCCTCGGTTGGAGTCCATTGGGTCTGCGGCCGGTCACAGATCTAACTCGCGGGCCTACCCGTGGGTTCGGGTCGTGCCAGAAGAGGTTCAGGGCTATGTGGATTCGGGTGTGAGGTTGAAGAATAGTGGTGTGTGTGAAAAATGTGAATTAGTGTGTGTTGATCATGAACAGTAACCGTAATGGTCGCTAAAGACCAAAATAAATTAAGCTGTTTTTTTCAGTAAATGTTTAAAAATACCTAGAGCCAGATTTAGCCATATTACAAAAAAGAGACCCCAAATATATTTAGGAGATCTACATCAGGAAAAAATTTCAAATTTTTCCGAGAATTGGAAAGGGGTAAACCGCTACGAGAAACTGTTTGACTTTACAGTGTAAATTAAAATATCAAATGAGCGCGTTTTGGCTCAAAAATTTTATGAGAACCTTAGGATGTTGGGAAGTTTATTTTCCCAATATTTTGGTCCATTCTAAGGTTGTTTACTATTTTTTGCCTAACGGGCTTTTAAGCGCTAGGTCCGAACACCGGTCTGAGATTTTCGGGCGAAAATTTTCTAAATAACTTTTTAGCTCAGGAATGACTTCAGAAGGGTAAAAATAACGTTTATAAGTGATTTTGAGATTTATTTGGTGCCGGGAACCCTCGTGGGGGCATTTTCGTAAATTGCCACCGAAGAGGAGTATTTTGGTAATTTTCTCGGTAGAGTTTTTCGAAGGAATTTTAGTCCGGAAAGGGTGGTAAAACACCTATAAGGTTGTTTTGAAGTTGATTTGAGGTGATGGGAGCGATAGTGGACCCCGAGGGTATTTTGGTAATTTGCCACTAGATGGAGGGTATTTTGGTAATTTTACCACGTGAACTCTGAACTTTGGCGAATGCCTTAATTGAGAATTTTAGAATAACAAGAAGCGGAGAACGGGATTAAAATCCCTAACTAAAGGGTGTTAGCACTAGTGCGGTGCTCGGTTAGGTTAAAGACCTGGCTATTGGGTCGGAGTAATCGACCGCTGTAGAACACGATAATAGCTGATAAATAAAATAAAATAATTCTGTATTATGATGATCAGTGACTAACGAGTAGGGTCTTATTTGATTAGGTAGGTGACCCCGCTCGCGGCGCTGTGAAGCTGTTGGGCTCGTCGGCTAAAAGCCAGTCAGGTAAGGATAGTACGGCTCTTTGCATGCTACGAAATTGTTCCTCGTGGCATACCCATCGTTGTTAGGGTGAAGTATGATGAACGTTTTATGGTGAAGATGAGGTATCGGTGATTGTTGTGCCTGTACCTCTCGTACTTGAAATATTGTTGTGGTTTTCGACTAGCTTGTTTCCTAGTCTACTTTGTGTGCATTTAGTGATGATTTTGGATTACCTTGTTGAAACTCGGTCATATGCTTGACTGGAATTTCTTGTTGAATGGTTTGTTGAATCGAAGACATAGGATGAACTCAGTTCCCTTAGTCCGTTCAGTTATTATATTATGTGCTTTGACGATAGCGTGGTTTGAGGATGAACAACTCTTCGCGAGTTACCTTCTCGTGCTTGCTGTATCTTTTATTTGTTTGAGACTGAGATGAACATCCCGGAGCACGGGACATAATGTGAAAGGAGGGCCAGTGAAACATAATCACAGGCAAACAGAAGGTAGGGCACGCGGGTTGAGTCAGTCGTGTCGATTGAGTCCAGTCGGTCCGGTTGGTGTCTGCATTACATTTGACTTTATTATAACACTGTGATTTTAATGGCTTATATTTTATTGATGTTTAATTTGGCAATTTAGTGTTCACGTGCATTGTAGTCGGTCAGTCAGTTCGGTCAGTCCAATTCATTAAATATGGTGATAATGTTGTTCTATTGGGCCTTAAAGCCTCTCAGTCTGACTAAAAGAAAAGAAAACAAGTTGCTTGATATGGAATTGATGTTGTGTCATCCTTTGAAATTCTGGATTCTTGATATCGTTGAAATTGATTATCATTTCTCCCAAGGTTGTCACTTTGTTGTTTGCGTTGTTCCTCGTATTATCTTTACTGGGCGATTTGCGCTCATTCCTTACCTGTAATGTTTTCAGGCAGTCAGGGCGAAGTAGGGGAAACTTCGAGGAAAGGGAAGGAAAGGCGCTTAATCAGTAGATCCAAAAGTACGATGGTGATATCCTCATTTTGGGGACTAGACATTTTGTATAAATATTTTTGTTGCGCTCATGTCGAGCTTAACAATGAAAATTATTGTAAGGATGGATTTTGTGAAACCTGATGTATGTTCAAGAATGTTTTTAGAATTGCTCTGTATCGACAGGGTTTATAATGCAGTCATGACTGACGACCCAGCTCTGGTGACATCACTAGGGTTGGGGGTGTCACACTAAGCCCGTGATGGCGCTAAGCCCATGCCGCAGTTTGATTGAGCCGGCAACGACACGAAGCCTGTCACGCAGTTTGATTGAGCCAGCGATGGCACGAACCCCATCCCGTAGTTTGATTGAGCTGACAATGACGCTAAGCCCGTGATGGCGTTAAACCCATGTAGTAGTTTGATTGAGCCGGCGACGGCACGAAGCCCTTCCTGCGGTTTGATGTAGCCGACGATGGCGCTAAGCCCGTGATGGTGCTAAGCCCATGCCGCAGTTTGATTGAGCCGACGACGGCACGAACCCTGTCCCACAGTTTGATTGAGCCGGCGATGGCCTAAGCCCGTGATGGCGCTAAGCCCATGCCACAGTTTGATTGAGTTGACGACAGTACGAAGCCCATCCCGCAGTTTGATTGAGGCGGCGATGTCGCTAATCCCGTGATGGTGCTAATCCTGTGATGGCGCAAGCCCATGCCGCAGTTTGATTGAGCTGGCAACGTCACGAAGCCTGCAACGCATTTTGATTGAGCCGAAGATGGCGCAAAACCCGTGATGGTGCTAAGCCTAGGCCGTAGTTTGATTGAGCCGGTGACGGCACGAAGCCCGTCCCGCAGTTTGATTGAGACGGCGATGGCGCTAAGCCCATGGCGCAGTTTGATTGAGCCGACGACGGCACGAAGCCCGACCCGCAGTTTTGATTAAGCCGGTGATGGCGCAAAGCCCGAGATGGCGCTAAGCCCATGCCAAAGTTTGATTAAGCCGGCGATGCAAGAAGCCCGTCCCGCAGTTTGATTGAGCTGGCGACGGCACGAAGCCCGTCCCGCAGTTTGATTGATCCGACGATGGCACTAAGCCAGTGATGGCGCTAAGCCCATGCCGCAGTTTGATACAGCCAGCGACGACACGAAGTGCGTCCCGCAGTTTGATTCATCCGGCGATGGCGCTAAGCCCAAGCTGTAGTTTGATTGAGCCGGTGATGGCACGAAGCCCGTCCCACAATTTGATTGAGCCGGCGATGGCGCTAAAGCCCGTGATGGCGCTAAGCCCATGCCGCAGTTTGATTGAACCGGTGACGGAACAAAGCCCATCCTGCAGTTTGAATGAGTCGGCGATGGCGCTAAGCCCATGCTGTAGTTTTATTGAGCTAAAGGCGGCACGAAGCCGTCCCGCAGTTTGATTGAGATGGCGATGGCGCTAAGCCCATGCCGCAGTTTGCTTGAGCCTGCAACGGCACGAAGCCCCTTTTGATGAATATACCTGATTCTCTAGAAATTTGATCGATTAGTGAGACTTTACGGTTTAGAGACGATCTAGTTCTAAACTGGAGAAATGTGAATATAACATTTATAATTGGCAAAGGATCTAATTTGAGAGTATAAACCTTAAACGCATTCTTTGTTGGTGAGTTAAAGTGCGTTTTAAGTTCAGTGTCGTGATGGGGGATTTGATCAGACACAATTAAGAGCCGCAATCTAGTAACGCAAAGTTGAGGTATGGCTTATCAATGGATTAAAGTGTGTTAAATGCATATCACGCATCTTGTGCTTCGAGGTCCTTGGGTGCACGTACTCATAAAGTTACTTGAAATTATATCCGAGTTTGATTGTGAACTCTTTAGATAGATTTAGTCGTGTAAGCACTTGAGGTGTTAGGTTGGTTGGCATATGAGATCAAACATCATTAAGATCAACTATTCTGGGAACACAAAATTTCGAGAACGAAATTTCTTTAAGAGGAAGATAATGTAATACCCCGAACCTAGGTTTACCCGGTTATCATTACTTTAGCGACAATTTCTAGAAGTGATGTTCTTTTGAGTTTTAGCGACGATAGTTTAACTTAACATCAGCATTTTAATTAGCGACTTATACTGAGAATAATTTTACTGAACATCAATGTACTTTCTTAACAACTTTTAGCGGGCAAAAATTTTAGCATCGCTATACTCTTAGGGACGAATTAGGTAGCCGGGTTACCTAACAAGACCATGAAAATTTTTCTAACACCTAAACTTTAGGGATTAAGTGATTGGCTATTAAGCTAAAACAGTACAGTCTGGTGGTAGTTAGGGATTAAGCTGAGATGCTGTAAACTCCTAAGCCTAAGCTAGTATGTGATTGAGATTAGACTTTGAAAAGGTGGATTAGGTTTTGACTATTTTTTTATCTGATGTTTCAGCATAAGATTGAGCTTTGAGCCAGCTACATAGTAGTTGACCGATACTACTTGCCTTTCGAATTGAAAGATTTTTAAACGTGCCCGAAGAAGATGATGGGGAATAGGATTATGATCTTCTTGTGAATAGTTCTAACAGCTAATGGCTATAGGCTGGGTTGTGATTGAGAGTTATAAGTGATATGGTAGATTAGATATTTAAAGTTTGAAGGATGCGTGATATGTGTGTGTAACTGTATTCTGGGTACTTTTAAGGTAATACTTTTCTCAGTGTTGGATTTTGGCAACATTTTGAACTGGTTGTTTTGAGGTATTAGAATGCGTAACGAAAGCATTGTGGTCAGAGTTTTCAGTCTGGGGGTGTGATGTGTAAGTGCACATAGACATTGTTTAAACATGTTGACTAAGCCCGGGTAGTATGCTTCATAGGTTGCCTGATTCATATTGATTTTGGTGTCAGACTAATAACAATACATAGGAGAAACATTCACCACTAGGTGTTCTCTTGATTTTGGTTAGTGTACACATTGTACTCGTTGATTTACATAAGTGAGATATATTCCGCCTTTCATCTGAGGACTTCTCTTTGGCCTACAGGATGTCTAGACAAGAAGCCCCTATCGAACCTTCTATGGTCAAGGGAAACTCCTCATTATCCCAGAAGACATCATTGACTGAGGAACCTCAAGGGTCTAACCTAAGGACATTGACGAATACACATTCTAGGGCCATATGGGCACATACATCTGGCAAAGAAGGGAGTAGGCGTGCTAGAATTAGAGCAGCAGCGAGAAATATACTTCAGGAAGATGAAGCCTTTCAGCGAAATGAACTGCACAAAACTCGAAAAGGCAAATGGAAGAACTTTTAAGGGAACTCAGCACCTTGGGAAAGTAGAAAAGCTAGATCGTTACCATGCCGCAGGTGTAATCACTTTCAGCCTGGTCGACTCTGTAGGTGGAAAACAAAGGATTGTTTCTGATGTGGACAAGAGGGTTATTTTGTTAGGGATTGCCCTAGAATTAGACCACAGATTCAACGAAATGAGGATGCAACAGTACCCCGGTAACGACAGAGGTTCTTGCAAAAACCCAGCAGGACTCGCAGGCATCCGATTCAGTGGTTACGGGTGCGCTTTCCATTCCTTCCAAAACTTGCAAAGGTGTTTTCTGATTTAGTATTGCAGGCATGTATCTTGGTTCTAATGAACAAAAATGGTTGAGTATGTTATTTTAGTTGGCCATGGTTTAAGTCGAGCATAAGTTAAGAGCATATTCTATAGGTGAAGTTTCTTAGGTTGATCTTGGTGATTATGACATATGTTTTAAAGGTTATAGATACCATTAGGAGGACTTACTTCGTTGGGTGAAGCTGGATATGTGTTTCTAGTTGCTGAAGCTGGATCGAAGTGTAAAGACCTGGGGACTTTCGGAAGGTTATGTGATCTCTTGAAGTTTTTTAAGTGTTAGGGTGTGAATAATGACCTAGCAAGTTTGAGCTTAGCATTAAGGTTAGGACGGGAATTATGATATTAAATATTCGTCGGTGATAAATTGGTGCAGAGTTTAGACACTGCCCTGCTATTATGTTGGTTGCTATATGTCTGAGTTAAGTAGCAAGATCTATTATCTGGAGGTTGTAAGTATAATAAAATTTGAGGTCGAATTTCTTTTACCGGAGAGAAGATGCATATTATCTTGATCTCAAATTGGTCTTACGGTTGATTTTGATGAATATACCTGATTCTCTAGAAATTTGATCGATTAGTGAGACTTTACGGTTTAGAGACGATCTAGTTCTAAAATGGAGAAATGTGAATATAACATTTATAATTGGCAAAGGATCTAATTTGAGAGTATAAACCTTAAACGCATTCTTTGTTGGTGAGTTAAAGTGCGTTTTAAGTTCAGTGTCGTGATGGGGGATTTGATCAGACACAATTAAGAGCCGCAATCTAGTAACGCAAAGTTGAGGTATGGCTTATCAATGGATTAAAGTGTGTTAAATGCATATCACGCATCTTGTGCTTCGAGGTCCTTGGGTGCACGTACTCATAAAGTTACTTGAAATTATATCCGAGTTTGATTGTGAACTCTTTAGATAGATTTAGTCGTGTAAGCACTTGAGGTGTTAGGTTGGTTGGCATATGAGATCAAACATCATTAAGATCAACTATTCTGGGAACACAAAATTTCGAGAACGAAATTTCTTTAAGAGGAAGATAATGTAATACCCCGAACCTAGGTTTACCCGGTTATCATTACTTTAGCGACAATTTCTAGAAGTGATGTTCTTTTGAGTTTTAGCGACGATAGTTTAACTTAACATCAGCATTTTAATTAGCGACTTATACTGAGAATAATTTTACTGAACATCAATGTACTTTCTTAACAACTTTTAGCGGGCAAAAATTTTAGCATCGCTATACTCTTAGGGACGAATTAGGTAGCCGGGTTACCTAACAAGACCATGAAAATTTTTCTAACACCTAAACTTTAGGGATTAAGTGATTGGCTATTAAGCTAAAACAGTACAGTCTGGTGGTAGTTAGGGATTAAGCTGAGATGCTGTAAACTCCTAAGCCTAAGCTAGTATGTGATTGAGATTAGACTTTGAAAAGGTGGATTAGGTTTTGACTATTTTTTTATCTGATGTTTCAGCATAAGATTGAGCTTTGAGCCAGCTACATAGTAGTTGACCGATACTACTTGCCTTTCGAATTGAAAGATTTTTAAACGTGCCCGAAGAAGATGATGGGGAATAGGATTATGATCTTCTTGTGAATAGTTCTAACAGCTAATGGCTATAGGCTGGGTTGTGATTGAGAGTTATAAGTGATATGGTAGATTAGATATTTAAAGTTTGAAGGATGCGTGATATGTGTGTGTAACTGTATTCTGGGTACTTTTAAGGTAATACTTTTCTCAGTGTTGGATTTTGGCAACATTTTGAACTGGTTGTTTTGAGGTATTAGAATGCGTAACGAAAGCATTGTGGTCAGAGTTTTCAGTCTGGGGGTGTGATGTGTAAGTGCACATAGACATTGTTTAAACATGTTGACTAAGCCCGGGTAGTATGCTTCATAGGTTGCCTGATTCATATTGATTTTGGTGTCAGACTAATAACAATACATAGGAGAAACATTCACCACTAGGTGTTCTCTTGATTTTGGTTAGTGTACACATTGTACTCGTTGATTTACATAAGTGAGATATATTCCGCCTTTCATCTGAGGACTTCTCTTTGGCCTACAGGATGTCTAGACAAGAAGCCCCTATCGAACCTTCTATGGTCAAGGGAAACTCCTCATTATCCCAGAAGACATCATTGACTGAGGAACCTCAAGGGTCTAACCTAAGGACATTGACGAATACACATTCTAGGGCCATATGGGCACATACATCTGGCAAAGAAGGGAGTAGGCGTGCTAGAATTAGAGCAGCAGCGAGAAATATACTTCAGGAAGATGAAGCCTTTCAGCGAAATGAACTGCACAAAACTCGAAAAGGCAAATGGAAGAACTTTTAAGGGAACTCAGCACCTTGGGAAAGTAGAAAAGCTAGATCGTTACCATGCCGCAGGTGTAATCACTTTCAGCCTGGTCGACTCTGTAGGTGGAAAACAAAGGATTGTTTCTGATGTGGACAAGAGGGTTATTTTGTTAGGGATTGCCCTAGAATTAGACCACAGATTCAACGAAATGAGGATGCAACAGTACCCCGGTAACGACAGAGGTTCTTGCAAAAACCCAGCAGGACTCGCAGGCATCCGATTCAGTGGTTACGGGTGCGCTTTCCATTCCTTCCAAAACTTGCAAAGGTGTTTTCTGATTTAGTATTGCAGGCATGTATCTTGGTTCTAATGAACAAAAATGGTTGAGTATGTTATTTTAGTTGGCCATGGTTTAAGTCGAGCATAAGTTAAGAGCATATTCTATAGGTGAAGTTTCTTAGGTTGATCTTGGTGATTATGACATATGTTTTAAAGGTTATAGATACCATTAGGAGGACTTACTTCGTTGGGTGAAGCTGGATATGTGTTTCTAGTTGCTGAAGCTGGATCGAAGTGTAAAGACCTGGGGACTTTCGGAAGGTTATGTGATCTCTTGAAGTTTTTTAAGTGTTAGGGTGTGAATAATGACCTAGCAAGTTTGAGCTTAGCATTAAGGTTAGGACGGGAATTATGATATTAAATATTCGTCGGTGATAAATTGGTGCAGAGTTTAGACACTGCCCTGCTATTATGTTGGTTGCTATATGTCTGAGTTAAGTAGCAAGATCTATTATCTGGAGGTTGTAAGTATAATAAAATTTGAGGTCGAATTTCTTTTACCGGAGAGAAGATGCATATTATCTTGATCTCAAATTGGTCTTACGGTTGATTTTGATGAATATACCTGATTCTCTAGAAATTTGATCGATTAGTGAGACTTTACGGTTTAGAGACGATCTAGTTCTAAAATGGAGAAATGTGAATATAACATTTATAATTGGCAAAGGATCTAATTTGAGAGTATAAACCTTAAACGCATTCTTTGTTGGTGAGTTAAAGTGCGTTTTAAGTTCAGTGTCGTGATGGGGGATTTGATCAGACACAATTAAGAGCCGCAATCTAGTAACGCAAAGTTGAGGTATGGCTTATCAATGGATTAAAGTGTGTTAAATGCATATCACGCATCTTGTGCTTCGAGGTCCTTGGGTGCACGTACTCATAAAGTTACTTGAAATTATATCCGAGTTTGATTGTGAACTCTTTAGATAGATTTAGTCGTGTAAGCACTTGAGGTGTTAGGTTGGTTGGCATATGAGATCAAACATCATTAAGATCAACTATTCTGGGAACACAAAATTTCGAGAACGAAATTTCTTTAAGAGGAAGATAATGTAATACCCCGAACCTAGGTTTACCCGGTTATCATTACTTTAGCGACAATTTCTAGAAGTGATGTTCTTTTGAGTTTTAGCGACGATAGTTTAACTTAACATCAGCATTTTAATTAGCGACTTATACTGAGAATAATTTTACTGAACATCAATGTACTTTCTTAACAACTTTTAGCGGGCAAAAATTTTAGCATCGCTATACTCTTAGGGACGAATTAGGTAGCCGGGTTATCTAACAAGACCATGGAAATTTTTCTAACACCTAAACTTTAGGGATTAAGTGATTGGCTATTAAGCTAAAACAGTACAGTCTGGTGGTAGTTAGGGATTAAGCTGAGATGCTGTAAACTCCTAAGCCTAAGCTAGTATGTGATTGAGATTAGACTTTGAAAAGGTGGATTAGGTTTTGACTATTTTTTTATCTGATGTTTCAGCATAAGATTGAGCTTTGAGCCAGCTACATAGTAGTTGACCGATACTACTTGCCTTTCGAATTGAAAGATTTTTAAACGTGCCCGAAGAAGATGATGGGGAATAGGATTATGATCTTCTTGTGAATAGTTCTAACAGCTAATGGCTATAGGCTGGGTTGTGATTGAGAGTTATAAGTGATATGGTAGATTAGATATTTAAAGTTTGAAGGATGCGTGATATGTGTGTGTAACTGTATTCTGGGTACTTTTAAGGTAATACTTTTCTCAGTGTTGGATTTTGGCAACATTTTGAACTGGTTGTTTTGAGGTATTAGAATGCGTAACGAAAGCATTGTGGTCAGAGTTTTCAGTCTGGGGGTGTGATGTGTAAGTGCACATAGACATTGTTTAAACATGTTGACTAAGCCCGGGTAGTATGCTTCATAGGTTGCCTGATTCATATTGATTTTGGTGTCAGACTAATAACAATACATAGGAGAAACATTCACCACTAGGTGTTCTCTTGATTTTGGTTAGTGTACACATTGTACTCGTTGATTTACATAAGTGAGATATATTCCGCCTTTCATCTGACGACTTCTCTTTGGCCTACAGGATGTCTAGACAAGAAGCCCCTATCGAACCTTCTATGGTCAAGGGAAACTCCTCATTATCCCAGAAGACATCATTGACTGAGGAACCTCAAGGGTCTAACCTAAGGACATTGACGAATACACATTCTAGGGCCATATGGGCACATACATCTGGCAAAGAAGGGAGTAGGCGTGCTAGAATTAGAGCAGCAGCGAGAAATATACTTCAGGAAGATGAAGCCTTTCAGCGAAATGAACTGCACAAAACTCGAAAAGGCAAATGGAAGAACTTTTAAGGGAACTCAGCACCTTGGGAAAGTAGAAAAGCTAGATCGTTACCATGCCGCAGGTGTAATCACTTTCAGCCTGGTCGACTCTGTAGGTGGAAAACAAAGGATTGTTTCTGATGTGGACAAGAGGGTTATTTTGTTAGGGATTGCCCTAGAATTAGACCACAGATTCAACGAAATGAGGATGCAACAGTACCCCGGTAACGACAGAGGTTCTTGCAAAACCCAGCAGGACTCGCAGGCATCCGATTCAGTGGTTACGGGTGCGCTTTCCATTCCTTCCAAAACTTGCAAAGGTGTTTTCTGATTTAGTATTGCAGGCATGTATCTTGGTTCTAATGAACAAAAATGGTTGAGTATGTTATTTTAGTTGGCCATGGTTTAAGTCGAGCATAAGTTAAGAGCATATTCTATAGGTGAAGTTTCTTAGGTTGATCTTGGTGATTATGACATATGTTTTAAAGGTTATAGATACCATTAGGAGGACTTACTTCGTTGGGTGAAGCTGGATATGTGTTTCTAGTTGCTGAAGCTGGATCGAAGTGTAAAGACCTGGGGACTTTCGGAAGGTTATGTGATCTCTTGAAGTTTTTTAAGTGTTAGGGTGTGAATAATGACCTAGCAAGTTTGAGCTTAGCATTAAGGTTAGG